>JAMPIV010015286.1:0-27500 GCA_024509875.1 Oreohelix idahoensis | reverse complement strand
GCCTTGTTAGGGGTTAAGTAATTGTGGGGTAATGGGGGGGGGTTGGGGGGGACTGGGTTAATGGGGGTGGTGTTGGGGGTGGGTGGGGGTGTGGGTGGGGGGGGGGGTTGTAGTTGTGGGTGTGTTATTTGAAGAATTTTACAGGGGGTGGTGGGGGGAAATGTAAGGTGTTTTTGATTTAAGGAGGGGTTGGTGTGGTTAAGGGTGGGGTTAGGGTTATAGTTTCGGGTATTGGGGGTTAATGGGGTTTTTTAGGGGTTTTCTGGTGTGAAAGTGGGGGGGGTGTGGGAGGTGGGCTGGGGTTATGGTGGGAAGGTTGTTTTTTGGGGGGGGGGGGGGGGGGGGGGGGTATTGGGTGGAAAAGGGTGGGGGGGGGGGGGGGGGGGGGGGGGGCATAGTGTTGATGGAGGGGTTGGTGTTGGGGGGGTGGGGGGGTGTGGGGGGGGAGGTAGGGGTGGGTTGGGGGGGGGGTAAAAAGTGGAGGGGGGGGTATAGTGAGTTGGGGGGTTTGTTTTGGGGGGGGGTGGGGTAAGGGTGTGGGGTGAAAAAATTTGGGTGGTGGGTGGATAGAAGTTTGATGGTGGGGGGGGTTGGGGGTGTAGGTGTCTGAAAGAAAATGGGGGGGGGGTTTGGTTGGGGGGTGGGTGGGGGGGGTGAGTTGTTTGGGTATTAATAGTTGGTTTTAGGGTTGGTTGGGTTTGGAGTGGTAGGTTTTGTTATTAGGTTTGGGGGGTTGTGGGGTGGTTGGGGTTTGGATACTGTGAGGGGTTTGGGGTTTTTTAGATTTGGGTATGGGGGTGGGGGGTTGTTTTTGGTGTTTGGAGGGTGGGGTTGGTTTTGTGAAAATTGATTTTGTGGTGGGGGGTTAGTGGGTTTAAATGGTTTGTAGGAGAGGGGTAAATGGTTGAAAACTTGGGTTGATAGGGGGTGTTAGTTTGGGGTGTTTTTTTGGGGGTGTGGTGGGGGAAGGGGGTGGTTGGGGGGGGGTGGGGTGGGGTTGGGTTGTAATTAGGGGGTGGTTTTAGTGGGATTGGGGTGTGGGGGGTTTTTATTTACCAGTGGGGGTGTTTGGGATTTTTGGATGTTGGATGGGGGTGGGAGGGTTTAGGTTGGTGTTGGTTGGTTTTGTTTTGGGGGTGGTGAGGTATAAGGATTCTGGGGTTGAGTTGGTTGGTGGTGGGGGGATGGTATTGTTAGGTGGGGTTTGGGGGGGGGTGGTGGGGTGGTTTGGGGATTTTTTGGTTAGGGGGGTGGTGGGGTGGGGTTATGAAGAATGATTGGGGGTGGGGGGGGTTTTATGGGGGTGTGGGTTGGGGGGTGTGGGGGGGGAAAAGTGTTTAATTGGGGGTGGTTGTTTTTTTAGGGGGAATGTGGGTTTGGGGGGGGTGTGGGGGTTTGGGGGTTTGAAGGGGGGGGGGTGTGGTGAGTTTGGGGTGGGTTGGAAGGGGGGGGGGTTTTGGGGGGGGGGGTTGTATTGGGTTTTAAGGTGTGGTTTGGGGGTGGGGATGGGTTTTTTTTGGGGAAGGGTGTTTTGTTTTAGGGGGGGGGGTAGAAGGTTTTGTGGGGAGTTTTTAGGGTTGGGGGGGTGAGGGGTGGGTGTGTTGGGATGTTTTTTAGGATGGTGGTTGTTTGTTTTGGTGGTTTTAAAAGGGGGGTTTTGGGGGGGGTCTAGGGGGTGGTATGGGGGGTTTGGGAGATTGGGGTTTAGGGGTGATTCACGGTAATTGTATTTTGGTGATTGGTATTGTTTGGTGTTATTGTGTGCGTGATCATGGGTGAATGGGGGGGGGTGGGGTGGTTTGATTGGTTTTGTGGTAGGTTTTGTGTTTTGGGTGATTATATGTTTTTGTTAAGGGGGGATTGGTTGTAAAAAATTGTGTATTAGGTTTTGGTTTTGGTTGTGGTTAAGTATGTGGGGCTAGTGTTTAATGGATGGGATTATTGTGGGTTGTGATTGGTGGGATTATATGTTGGTTTGTATTGCCATATTGGGGTTGGGGGGGTGGTGTTGTTTGAGGTAGGTATGAATGGTAATGTGGTTGGGTGATAGTTTGTTGGGGTTTTGGGGGTTGAGGTGGGTGTGTTTGGAGGGTGGGATTTTATGGTGGTATTTGAGAGGGGTTTTTTTAGGGGGGTATGGGTGTGGAAAAGAATTTTGGGTATGGGATGTGGGGGATGGGTAGATGGGGTGTTGGTGGAAGAAGTAGATTTATGGTAAGTGGAGTTTTTTCGAGATGGTGGGGGGGGGGTTGGGTGGGGGTTTAGGATATGGTTGGGGTTTTGAATTTGGTTTGTGGAAATGGGTGGTTTGGAAGGTGGGGTTTTTGGTTTGGAGGTTTAGGTGGGGATATGTTTGGTTGGGGTTGTTAGGTTTATTTGTTGGGTTTATTGGTGGGTATTTAGTGAGTGTGGTATTTCTTTTTGGAAGGGATGGGGGATTTTAGTTTTGGGTTATTTTGGAAAATTTGGATTTTTTATTATTTTGTTGGGTTTTGTTTTGGTATGGTGGTGATTGTGGATATTTTGTGTTAGGGTGTTATTTTTGGTTTGGGTGAGGTGGTTAGTATTTGGGAAGGGATTTATTTGTTGATTTATTAGCGGCTGATAGGAGTGAATGTGGGTGTGAAATGGGTTTATTTGAAGGGGTGGAGGTATGTTGGGGGGTTGGTTTAAATGATAAGTTTGGAGGGGGGAGGTTTATCTAAGTTGGTTAATTATTTTTGATTAGGAATATTGTTGATTATCAAAGGTATTGTTGGTTGTAGTTGGGGGATTAATTTGTAGGATGTAATTTAATTGATTGATTATGGAGCAGGGTTTAATGGGGTATTAATTTTTTGGGGATACAATGTGGGTGTGGGGGGGGAATTAAGAATGTGTAGACCTACATTTGGGTGGGAGGTTCTGATAAAAATAAAAGATTTTTTTGGTGGACATGGGGAATGGAATGTGGGGGTGTAGGTTGGAACGGTGGTAGGGGGGTAGTGGGTTGGAGTTGTGGGTGGTTGGTAGGGGGATTTTGGTTGTGTTTTAGTTGGGGGGTTGGTTGTTTTGGTGATGCAGCAGTGGGGGGGGGTGTTTTTTTGGTGTGTTTTGGGGGGGTATTGGAGGGTGGTGGAATTGGGGTTTGGGTGGGTATTATGGGGGGAGGGTTTTTTTAGGGTACAGTTTTAGTTGTGGTGTTGGTTGTTTTTGCAGTTTGGGGGTAGTTTGGTTTGTGGGTTGGGGGATGGGTGGGGGGTTTTACCAGTTTAGGTAATTGTATTTGAGGGGGTGTGGGTTGGGGGTGGTAGTGGGGGATAGGGTGGGGGTTTGGTGTGGGGTGAGAGTTTGGTGTATGGGGGGTTGTTGATATGGAGAGGGGTAGGAATATTGATGGTGAGATGGGTATCGACTATGGGTTGTTCGTTTGTTTTGGGTTGGACTTGTTTTTGTTGGGTGGAGTGGTTGTTACGATGTTTTGTGGGAAGTGGGGTTGGGTAATTGGGTTTTGGGTTGGTGTTGGTTGGGGCGTAAATGGATTTTGGGGGGGGGTTGTCCAAACTGGGGTGAATTTAGTTTAGGTCCTCCATTGGATGTTTGGTGATGGTCTTTGTATAGGTGGGGGTGTTGGGTGGGATGGTATTGGTGAGGTATAATTTTTAGATTTTGTATGGGGGAGTTGGATGTGGGTTTTGGGTATATTGTTGTTTGGATGGTGTTGGGTAGGTTTTGTGGTATGGGTTGTGGGGGTTGGGGGGGGGTTGTTGGGGTGGGGGGGGTTTGGGGGGGGGGGGGTAATTTATTGGTGGGGGGGTGGGTGGGGATTGGGGCGTAATTAGGGATGGGGGGGGGAAGGGGATTGGTGGATGGGTTTGTTTTTGTGAGGTTGAATAGGGTATTGGTTTAAGGTGTTTGTGGGGTATTACTGTTAGTATCGTATTAGATCGTAAGTCTGTGGGGGGTGTTAACGAAATGAAAATTTGATTGTCTAGGTATCTTGCGTCGACAATGGTGTTGGACATGGTACGTCACTGTAATGGAGATAGATCATATGTGGGGTTTAATGGTAGAGGGTAGTATGGGGGTTGGGTTTTTGGGTGATTGGGTCACTTTCAAACTGGGGTCATCAGTATGGTAGTGGAATTAGGAAATGGATTATATTATTATTATCCAAGTTGTATAGGGTCTGGTTTTGGAGCATATAGGGGTGGGGTTTTATCTGGGGGATATGTAGTTCTCTTGGAGGTAGATAGGACCGAGACTGATATGGGTTAGATGGTATATGATGTGTTTTTGATGAAAGGGGGGGTGGGACTCTGTTGAAATGAGATGTGGGGTTTGAACTAGACTAACTACAAATCCTCTACGTTGATAAAAATTGTTGCGTTATAGATATAAAATGGTTAAATTAGATTTACGAAACCATGATTTAGATTGTAATTGATATCTAATCTTAAGATGTGGAGTTTATTGAGTATTGACTTGTGTGAAGTGTGTATATGAAATGTTTGATGAGGAGAGTTACAGGAGGTTTTGGGAGGATGAGGGATTGACTGGTTTGATGAATTGATCTTGGATACCTATTTTGTTGGAAATTATTAACTGATCATTCATAGATTTTTGGATGTTTTTGGAAGAGGGTTAACGTGGGTGTTGTTAGTTAATAGATCTACCCTGGTTTTGACATGGGAATGAAGGGATATTTATAATTTTATCCAGTATGGGAGGGACTGTGTAGTCCCTAAAAAATAAATCGTTATTCTAAAATGTAAAATATTTGTGTGTGTGAGAGGTAGATTGAAAGGATTAATGATGATTAGTATGGAATTATACCAATCCAGTAGTATTAGCAATTGTAGTGGATGGATCAATTCTATTAACCATTTCAAGAAGGATAATTTGGTATGGGGAACTGAGTTGTTACATCCAGTGAAGTGTATTTATGTTGGTATTGTAATTTTAGATTTGACAAGTTTATATATTGTTGACATATAAGATAAGAGTTTATTATGGAATGATTAATAATTATTGATATTGAGGTGGGGGGTGGGATGGACACATAATCTAGGTACTTATGTTAGGGGACTGAAGACATGAGTTGGATTTTAAAGTTTGCATATATTAAGATTGTATTTTTAAAGGTTATTTTGTGTGAACTGGATTTATGCATGGTTTTTGAGGATCTAACCGTTTGTTAGATGGGGTGATAGTTATGTATATTAGGTGGTCATTTACATTGTTTGTGTGTTAATACAACATTACAAGCGATTTATCGGTCGCTCAAAAGATGTTTAACTGGGGGGTTATAATTGAGGGTTGGGTGTTATATGTGTGAGTTGTTTATAGGTAAATGCGGTTCCGTTAACATAGGTATGGGCTATCTTCATTTTACAGTTATTATGTGTGGTGTGGTGATGAATGGGGATTAGAATGGAGTATCTTAGGGAATATGGATATCCACTTACTTTTTCGTTGGTGGTTAGTTTTGGTCCTTTTGTCGTTTGTTGCCGTCACAAATAGTATTATATTTATAATGGGCTACACCGGTATAACAATAAACCGGAAATAATGCTAGGTACAGGAATACCCTGTTGCTATATCAACGGACGAATGGTTACTCATATGGAGAATGGGCAAAATAGTTAAAATCTACACGATATGTTCCAGTGGAACAAATAATTGGAACTTTCGAATCAAATTCAACTATAAAAAAACGGCAAATATGGAAAGTCTTTCTTTCATAATAAGTACACTGAATGATGGGCCAACTTTTAGTGGCGTGATTAAAGGTATTTTTGTGAAACACTTTTTTTAGTTACTACTGGAAACTCGAACAACACGCATAATTTCTGGAATAATATTCTGACTTCAAAGCATCAGCTATCACCAAAAAACAAAAAGTGGACTTAAAAAGATGGTCAAAAAGGCATATGGAGAAAACAGTAAAAAACTACAAAGTTGTTAACAGCTTGTCAAAATATTTAAATCGTCTCAAATTCAAACTGACTTAATAACAATTACGCGTGTGATAGGAAGAAATACCATCAGGCAAATAAGACTACAACTGTTCTATATTGAGTCGGAATTTCTCCATCATCTTGTGTGTAACTAGGAGGCCGAAGGGTATAAATGTTTCATGTACTGTAGATTCAGCAATGGTTTCCTTGCGGGACTAAAATGTAAATAAGTTTCTCCATAACTAGCACTTCGCTTGGATCTCAATCAGGCATACGACACTTGACAAATAAGTTATAAAGCGTACCACATCCGTGAGATGTTTGTTCACAGGGAAGCGACGTAACGCGTTGTTCTTTTCGGTTAGCTTCAGGATCAATCCTAATCACAGCAATGGGAGCATAGGTGTAATAGCAGTCTGACTTCGTAATTACACGAGATAACCAGGGTTTGACACCTTGCTATGAATATGGCACAATCACTGGGCAGGATGAAGGTCACAAACATGACAGGATACTGCTCATTTGGATTCGTATGCGTAATAGCGTGCAATGTTCCTCGTATATTACTCACCTCGCGTTAATTGGGTTTTGGAAGTGACTTGCTCCAATTCTTGTCACAATGGGTGTTTGCAGGTGGTAGGGGGGTGATGTATTGTGAAGGTTTGGGGGCGGGCGGGGTGTGAAGGAACAATGGCATTGGCACAAAAGGGACAGATGGATGGTGACATAACGGGAGGGGGACGGAGTGGGAGGCCAGTTGGACCCGCGGGAGGGGACAGTGGAGAGGGTGGCAATTACGTAAATTCTAGCGGTGACGGTGGTGCAGATACGATGTGGAGGGAGGTAGGATGGCGGTTGAGGCCGACCCCCCCCCCCCCCCCCCTGGGACTTTCACGGGTGTGGCAGGATGAAACAGCAACCTCGGGAAGTGACTGAAAAACATAACGGTTGACCTCACATGGGCGGGACCTGCATGGAGAAGGGTATTTATAAGGAAAGGGAGCACAAGAAATCCTATCCAGATTGAATGTCGTAATGGAACTGACGTTTGAGACAGAGGAAAAACCGTAGCTCTGCAGGAGAGGAGGAAGATCAGGTATCCAGTCTCGGACAGAAGCAGATTCGGGGTAGGATACTGTCAAGGGTCTGGACGGTAGGGTGGACGCTAATAATATACTCAGTTCAGGGAGGGTAAAAGAGTCGTGGTTAGATGAGTATGAACAGAGGGAGGAGTGGATTGAAACTCGACAGGTAGCTTGTCTTGTAATTGGAGATGTGTATTTAATAACATCATGCCTGATGGTGCGGTTTAAGCATCTGATGAGGGGCCGGGAGTAATGGAGGGTTAATTCTTAGCTATAACGCTAGCGTAACGAACGGGCGGTGGGATACGCGGGAGTTACAGTTTCCTAGGAGGAGCGGTAATAGAGGAACCTTCAGCAGAGGTTGGAAACAAGAAACGTATACGTCTAACGTCTAGTAAACGTGATCAAACGCCATATGGGAGGGTGAGAGAAGGGAGAAGCGTAACCATGCTGGAGTCGTGGAGGGAATAACAGGCATGCTTCGTCTCGGCCTTTCTTCTACGACCGGAAGTACCGTGTTAATAGCATTATCTCTGTTTGGGACTTAATCACTTATCTGATGAGGAAAGCATAACATATCATCTTGGGGGACCTGAACTCAGGATGTAAGAAGCGGAGCAAGGCGGGCAGTGTTAAGTGTGTACGTTCGGGGCAGATCTGATGTTCTAGAATGGAAGGGACCTAAGAATGAACAGTTTTAAGACGTACATGGATGGCGAGATCTTTTGAAATGGTGTTACTTTATCTTCGGAGGGTAGCATTGTCGCTCTGTGGCGGTCGGTGCCATACTCAAAGATTAGGGGTGAAGTAGGGTACAGTGTAGGGGCGTTTGCCTCATTGCTAGGTCGCAATTGGGTAGCCTATGCAGGTCCTTTTAGGTTTTCGTGGTTGGTCGCTCCTACGTCATTACAATTTACGAAGGTGATCCAGGGTAGGTTATGATGTCTGTTTCAAACTATATTGTACCCCAGGAAGAGCCAGCGCGATGACATCAAATTGTATCGGCTCTTACTACACGGACACATGCATCTTTCTTAAAACAGGACTTAAGTTTACCTGTTACCAACTTGGAATTTTAGGCGGTTATGTGTTCTGTCGGTTTTAGAGTGTTAGAGTTGTGTAGAGTAATGTTGGTCGAGTTCGGGACAACAGTAGGTTTTTAAGATCGCACAAGCGATTACGAGTTGAGACTGACACGAGTGCTTATGAGATTACCCCACCACTACTAGGGGAAATGATGTCACTTAGATCGTTTGTGATGGCCCTTGTGTTAAAACTGGGGAGATGTAACTTTCAGATCAACCAATAAGGAAGATGAGTCTCCCTTACCAATAATGATATCTCTCTCTCCAAGCATTCAACTAACCCACGTGTTACTGTGTCCATGTCTAAGCACTGCACCCTTGGCTCGCAATCTCAAGCTTCTCTAATTTCTTTGTCTTACTTCGGGGGGGGGGGGGGGGGGGGGGGGGTCTATCTCCATTTTATCATAGAGGATTATAGTAAAAGAGGCGATTAGCTCGTAAATAATTATCATATAATATGGATGTGGTTGATGAACGGGCCGAAGAACAGACCGCATTAATAAATGTAGTACAAATTAATTAATGAAGGACAAACCTATGAAAAATAATGCATTATCATCACCACAAACATCACCTAAACATTACAATCAATCAATTCATCAAATTATATTCATCCAATAACATCATATAATACACCATCCCCTACAACCTACGCACACACAGAATCTAACTCATTCCAAACTCAAAACCTGGTAGAACAACAATATGGAGGGAGTGGTAGAGAAGTCATATATCCGAGATGGAGCCCAAAGTGCCCCTTCGGTGTTACTCGGGGTTTGAGTTTCGAGGAGCAGGTTCTGAATGTAGTAACATCGCTGTATGAGTTGGGTGTTTGGTGTTTCGGGGTTATGATATCGCTCCAGCAGGTGAGTGCTTGAGGGATTGTGTAACTCCTGAGATTAGAACATTCACTGCTATGAGAGGACGCCTATTAATGCTGTCTATCGTGTTGGGTGGGCGTAACGTCCTTCCCGCCTCGCACCTATCATGGCGCGAAGTTTGGGGCACTGGGGGACGCTGTCTTTTTATCGTCTTTGCGTGTGTCCAAGACTGATTGAACTGGGCGACCCCTCGTCCTTAGGATGGGCTGCTCTTACGTGCGATGGTGTGGTGGATAATAGTATATCCAGGGATACAAATAACACCAGAAGATGAAGTTTCATCCGTGTGTCGGAGGACAAGAAGGAGGACCACCAGGGCAGGCCTTATACCCGGATGTCGCAATGGCTTCACAGTCTGTGGCTGTTGATAGATATTCCTGTAGTTTAAAAACTCTGTTTGGACGTGTGGATTGCTGATGTGGGGGCGGCTCGCCGCGGTTTAGACTCGACGAATAATAAAGGTCGGGTGATAATGTGAAGTTTCTGCTAATAGGCTCCATGTCTAGTTGAAGACGGGTTTTGAATATTCTGTGGAAGCCGCAATGCTTCTGGCTGGTAAATCCAATAGGCGCGAGTGTAGAGTTACTAAACTTACTAGACGAGTTTGTCGATTTCCATGATCTTAAGCGTTGGCTTACCGTTGCGACTGCGTGGAGAGCCTATAACTTAGGTAACGAGTGTTGACAAAAGAAATGGGGGTTTTTTGTAATCAGGAACGCGTGTGATGACGGATTTTTTTTCGTGACGGGCTAGCGGTATTCACGTAACCCTGTAGGATCGAAGAGAATATTTTCGTTCTTCGCATGGACTGGCATCTGCGTCTCGCGAGTCGGTCTCCCTGATATTGATGACACTATAAAAGTTGACACCTTTTTGTTACATTCATCAGCAAATATGTAAATGTCACCGCACTTTATCTTTACTACAGAAAGTTTCGCTTCAACTATGGGATTAAATCTTATTGTATGACAGTTTTTTGCTGATGATTGTTTAGGGCGTATTCCTCACTGGTCCACTCTTGCTATTAAACCTCATGTCCTCGCCTGTTAGCCAGTAACAAAGATTATCAAATTATTACACCACGGCGACCTGACATTAGGCTTATAATATCTTTTGACACCCCAGGATACCTCGTCAGTAATGTTCATGAAGCAACATTTCCTTCTCTCTTTCTACCAATGTATCCTAAATACCTAGGGTAACAATAACCCTGTAGTTACAGTGTAAAGGAGTATAGGACTTATTCACTACTTACCTACATTAATATTACCCTGAACTTCATCAATAATACACAGAATTGATCTGCACTACATTGATGGGTCTATTTCTATACCGCTCCTGCAATCTATTTCGGACGGTTACCACACTCTTTGGGGCAAATATTTTAGACATTTTTTACTCCCCTTAATGATTTATGAGACTTAACACTATAGGACAAAACATGCAATAGTTCTTGCTATAATATATGACCAGTTGTTGGCTGAATCATTA
Source organism: Oreohelix idahoensis (assembly GCA_024509875.1). Taxonomy (NCBI): domain Eukaryota; kingdom Metazoa; phylum Mollusca; class Gastropoda; order Stylommatophora; family Oreohelicidae; genus Oreohelix; species Oreohelix idahoensis. Next base: position 17,019 of record JAMPIV010015286.1, on the reverse strand, counting down.
AAGTTATCAATTATTATCTATTGCCCTGAGGATGATGTTCTTTCCTCGAACTTGCTTATAGGACCTAGTGCCTTTGCCATACACATAGCGAAGCATATCAAATGTATCCTACTCCTTGAACTAGCTACTATTATAAAAATAAGACAAATTAGACTCTATCTCGCTCCTAAAGAAAGGAATTAAGTGGGGGACTTAGTCTCCTATAATTCCAGAGTTATTTCCTCTGGCATCTTCAATATTCCATGTGTTAAGAAAGGGAACAAGTTCAACATCCTGACATATCTTTACAGAAATGACAGTTAATTGTTGCGGATCTCTTTAACCAATGGTAAAGCCATTCGGGGGAATGATTCTTACGGGCCTAAATGTTCTGTTATTGTTAACAGCTTTAAACATTTACAACCCATGATAAAACCGTAACAGTGTCATATGATAATCCAGACTGTTATCTAGGCCGTTAGGATCACTAGCCTCTAACTTTCACCTGTTATAAATTACTAGGAAGAAGTCTCTGAAATAAATTCACTTTCCCCTATATCAGATATATATAAAAAGCTAACTTGAATACTAATCATATTTATAAGATATGTCAATCATCACCCAGAAAAAATGCCAAGAGAATTAGGCGATAAAACATCTAGTTCTGTGTTAATGTTTGCCTTATTTCCATAATGGTTCTATCTCGGGACATAGGGAAATTCACGAAATGTCATTTTGTACTATTAAAGACCAGGTCTTACTTTATAGATCACAAGGGACGCTCCCCCCGGGACAAACCTGGCGTGAGTTTTTCTACTGAAGTTCAGGCGAAAGACGTAATCTAGATGTAAGACAAAAGAAATCGTGCGAAAGTTACCCCAAGGGCACATCATATGGGTTTACCAGCCTCGCCTCTTCATCCAAACGTTTTAATAGCGACCAGAGAAAGTCCCCTGTTGGGACACAGAGGGTACCGCCGTTAAACGAACCGTTTTCTTTCAACAGAAAAACCGTCATTGGTCGCGCGTTCTACAATCCCTTAAAGCGGACCCGAGAAAATGTTTCTTCTGGTCGAAACAGGTGCGTTGACGTAAAAACATTTTCTGTCTAGCGTAGCTGACCGCAGCTGGCCAGCGTAAAGTACAACCTCGGGTTGGGGTTGACGAAGGTGAGAATAAAAATGAAGGGAAGAAGTTATCCGGAAAGAAACGAAAATAACAAAATGTCTCGGAAAACCAGAATATTTCATAAAAAGGAGGTAATCAAAATTTATGGTCAAGATGGTAAAATTAAATTATCTTCCAACGTGGGAGTACTCAACGTGCCCCCACCATTTTAAAAGTTCTCGAGGAATTTCGGACAAGAAAATGACAGTAATTTATCTCTTTTCCATTGTCTTTATTACACTGTATTGGAGCATCTATTTACTCAATATAAAACAACAGCCAAATACGCGTTTTTCCCAATTTTCTGTCGTTGTACATCTGACTAGCATCCGAGTTCTATTTCTTTTTCTTTCCCTACTTGATCATTACTTAGGGACGATTCATAGAAATGGATTTTGCGAGGCGCACTGAAAACACTGACGACATATCTGTTATCCGTGTGAATACACTTGGATCCACCTTCCTTCCCCACTGTTTGATTTCGTCTCCTGTCCCAATGAGTCTCGAGCGGGAATTAATTATCCGCACTGTTGTGAGTTTGCGTGCCCGTCTGAACTAACTGGCCACTGATATAGGGATTAATCGCGCCTGCTTACATGCAGTGTATCTCATTGTTGGGACTCGGGGGCTTGGGGGTTTAATTTCCGTTATGGGTTTTACCCTGTCGCCGGGAACTTGAATAAAACCTGTTAGCTGACAGTCTATAGGGGGACCTTTTCGCGAGCGGTGTTAATCCCTAGATTGGTCTTGCATTAAGTAGATTATAAAGCGTTCGTTGGCCGAAGAGATAATGCTTAGTCACTTTTTCTCTGCCTCTCACACCTACTTCCGCTGTTTTCGGCGGGGGAGCAACTGAATCTCAATCTTCAAGACCTGTGCTGTCTAAAGGGCAGTGTCTGGAGCTTTCTTGCCTTGCACTGTCACAGACCTCTGGCATTGGTCAACGGTAAATGTATCACAGTTGTTGTAACTGTAATTGGCCTGCGGAGGCACGACTACGACTTTGCCTGTCCGATCAGTGGGGTTGAGGACCGCACTGGAATAATGCGATTTGAATGAGAAAATCTCATGCTGCCAGAAGCAAGGGAGTAAATCGATCGCATTCTGGGGTTCTACTAATTCATAAATCCGCGATTGCTCCGTAGCTTCTATCCGTGTAATTGGATCAAGCATAGGTACAATATTCTGCACGAGTTGCAGAGTATGTTGAGTCGGCTTTCCAAACCCTCCCCTACTAGCATGTACGTGAGCCATGGCTCTCAACAATGGACTCCGTGTTCAGTAGTATAAGGCAGCTTTTCTCAGATGCTAATTACTGCCCTGAGAAGTGTGAGCAGATACTCTAAAATGGGAATGTACGCAGGGATCCTTCGCCTGGGTACCCTGTGTCCCATCATAATCACGTCAACTTTGCCCTCCCCTGGGAAGTTACTGGGGCGGTCAGTTGAACTTTGTCTCTGCAATGCCGGAGATCCACTTCCTGGTTGACAGGCTCCGCAGTCAGCAATGCACAAGGATGGACGGTTTTGAGATCCGTTTGATTCGCTCGAAGTGCCCGATGAGGAAATATAAAAACTCTCGGTGTGTTTTTCCAATAGTTTTCCTTGGGTTCCTCAGGTTTGGAAAAGAGCTTCGCCTAACTCTGTTAGCAGGCGACTTCATTCTTGCACACTTTTGCCGCTCAGGGTGATAGTGAGGCTGCTCGGCACCATCCTTTCTACGATCGTTGAGTTGGAGGATACGCCTCTTGCATATGGTTTTTCTCGCTTTCGGCCTTTCCTTTCTCATATTGTATTTTTAGCTCTTTTTACTATAATCTCTATGTATGATAAGAGTAAATAGAGAGTGGTGCAGGATGTTGCTTAGACAGACTATTAAGTGAGTTGAGGCTTGGAGGAGAGAGTCATTTTGGTAACATCTTCTTCCAGGTTGCTCAAGTCCATCTGCACTATTTCCACCTTTGTCATGTGAGTGTAATCTATAACTCTGTCAAGCTCCTCTTATATGTCCCTTGTACGATTTTCACTTCATGTTGTCACCAACTCGACACAATACTCTACACCTATTAAACTCAAATAAACGACCAATTGGGGGCTCGTCCAGGATTGGGCTTGAGCTTAACTCCCGTGATGAGGGAAAGGTGTGTGACGATTCGCTGACGCTAGCGTATTTCGCAGATCCCTCTAGATCGAAGAGAATATTTAATACGTTTTCGCCTTGTCTGGTAATCTGCTACTACGCGAGGTCGCGTGCCTCCTGAAAAATGGAGTCACCAAAAAGGAGGACTCACACTCCTTTACAATCATAGCAAAAATATAATAATATTCTCACTGCTTTATATACAGAAAGATTTCGCTCCCATATTGGGATTAAAATTTAATTGTAGTTATAGCTTAGATTGTTTAGGGGGTCTTTAAGCCAGGTCCTCCTGTTCCTTTAAAAAATCATTATCAACCACGAGCCGCATTGGCTTTATTGTCTTTTGGCTCACCCTGGTAACTGTTACTGGTGTACGGTCTCTGACACAGCGCTTCATCTACTCACTGCTTTCTCCCTATCATCAATAACATATCTACAGGAAAACATAACCTGTTGTTTACAGGTATATTATGGAATATGCTTATTCTAGACTTTTACAACATTAAAATGATTTTACACAAAATACAGATTACAAGCAATTTTGAGACCATTACACAAATAACATTTCGTATGTCCTCCCTTGGCGAAATTATATTAGATTTCCACAATATTGAGCTACGAATAAGAATAAAGTGCAACATATGTTCTCTTTTGCTATAATAATAAAGGTGTGGATGATTAATAAGATATAATTATATCTATGCCTGGGTTGATGCTTTCAGTGAAAAGTTATTAGACATAGTGCTAGCCACACAAGTAAGCTAAAATGATCCCTCCCTTTTGGCACTCTATAAAAAAAATATCTATCAAAAGGGAAATAAAGTTGACTATCTCCTACTACTATCCCTGAGTTATTATCCTTGTCAATCTTCACTATTCAGTTTTTGCAAAAGTGAAACAATTCTAACTGACGATTATCTATACAGACTCATGGGACAGTTACATTTTGCTGACTCTTAAAACCCTATTGGAAAGCATTCGTGGACTGATTCTACTCGCCTAATAATTCTGTTATTGTTAAGTTTAACACTTTATTCCCTATGATAATACCGTATCAGTGCGTAAATAGCCACACTTAAATAAGGCACGTAGGACATGCGCCATATACTTAAATCAATGGAACATAAATTACTAGGATGGTAAGTTCCTCAAAGAAATTAATTCATTCCCTAACAGATATATGATAACTAGCTTAACATGGAGAAGATAATTCATATTTATAAGGATATGTCAACTACCGAAAAATATGCCTAAAGAAATTAGGCGAAAAAACATTTTAAGTTCTGTGTTGAATGATTATGCGCTTATTTGCAACATAATCGGTCCTATCTCGGCCAGGGATATCACGAATGTCTTGTGTCTATATTAAATATATCACCAGTCTACTCTTATAGATCAACGAGGGGGGACGCGCAGTCTGCATACCACGAGTGAACACCTGGCGTGCGTATTTCTTACAGAAGTTCGGCGTAAAGACGTAGTCTAGAGTAAAGACTAAAGACAATCGTGCGAAAGTTCCGCCAGGCCTCAACAGGGTACAGCCGCTGTCATCAATACGTTTTTAAGACGATCAAGGAGGATGAAAATCGCCTCCTGTTGGGACCACAGAGTAGGTTCCCGCCGTTAACGAAACCGTTTCTTTCACAGAAACACCGTCTTGGCTACGTCTAACACTTAAAGCAGGACACGAGGATATTGGTTTTCTCTGGACTCGAACAGGTGATGCGTTTGGAAGTTAAACTCATTATCGTCTAGCGGTTAAGCCTGCACCGCAGTGGCCAGCTCGGATTAAACAAACCTCGGGTGGGGTTGAGAGGGTGATACAAAATGGAATAGAATACGGGAAAGTACTAATGAACGAAACGAAAAATTACAAAAATGTCTCTCGGAAAACAGAACATTAAAAGGAGTAAATCACAAATTTTATGGAACCAAGATGGATAAAATTAATTATACTTTTACGGTGAACATGGTAGGTTAGTGACCCTTATCAAGCGTCTAAACGCTGTCGCTTCTTAAAACGCCTTGAGAGCAGTTAATGGTGAAACTTGCTGGTGGGACGGAACGTTTCTCAGCAGGATTAATCTCATTGTGGCATTATCGAACCACCATTTAATATTTGCGCGCTGGAGAGGAGTAATGGAGATTATCCCAGGGGTGTAGGCCGTGGTTTAACCTGCACATAACAAAGAGGTAGAATTGGCGAGAAAACCAAGTCGCATTCAGTCACATTCACACGCTCTGAGCCTCAAGTAGCTTGGTGGTGTAATAATGAGAGATCAGCTTCTCGCGAGCGCGCTCTCTCGAGATGTACGCTGGCGGATTGTGTGGTGTTGGGTTATACAGCTAGTGAATTTGGAGGAGGTTGTCATGAAGAGTCTTATGCATTTCTTTCATTTGCGACTCATTTTGACCTGGGGCATATTAGAAATATAGTCATCTATGTCTGCATATATTAAAGGGGCAAGAGAGTGGGAATGAAAGGTTGACCGAGTAAGATATTGGCGTTCATTATCGGAAGAGATAATAGTTACTCCTTAGGATAGCCGTGGAGAGCACAAAATATGATTAGAAGGAAGTATTTCAGTTACTTCTTTAGAGGAAGAGTCACTAAAGTGTCGAAAACATTCGGGCCAGGCGAATGACTGGTCTACAAATATTGCATTAGACTCGCATGGGTATTAGCCTCGCGGATGTGATAGAGTGATAGGGAATCCAGAGAGATCATCGCGCTGGGGAAGCAGTTTTGTGTCGACATAGGATATAGCAAATCGTGTCCGCAGAGACATCAAGTTGGGTAGGGATACCGCAGGGTCGCATGTGCGCTGCTTGGCAATGTTCTTACATTGAGTCCAACATAACTCGGCTCAATGCAATCTTTCAGAGAGAGATGACCAGTATATATCGCTTAGAAACTATGTTCGGGTGATTTTTATCTCCGCCCATTTGTGGCCATTAGATAATCATGGAAATCATGGAGAAACACGAGTGGAACTAGATGTTTTTGGAAGACAGATGATGGAGTTATTGGACATTTTGAGTTAATCCATTGTAAAGAACATTATTTCAGAAGTCTGAATAGTGTAATTGGTAATACGGATTTAGGGTCCGCTGAATTACTGGTGAGACGTTCTGTCAAGGAGTGCAGGATCTCGAAAGTTGTTTCCTTCGCAGTAAACAGAATGGAAAAAAAGGAGACTCATCAGAGAGAGCTAGAAGAGTGTGTTATGAGTTAGAAATGACAGGAGGAGGACAGTCAGCATTAATGACAAGTATTTCTTTAGGTTATCGTCAGGGTATGATGACGCGCCTTAGGGAATCTGGACGAGTATAAGAATAGAGGGATCAGTACGCAAGTAATCATATGGAATCCCTAGTACTAAAGGTCAGCTACAGTGTTATGTTCTACTGGGATATGCTCAGATTGTAGCATCATAACTTTGTAAATTCCAGAGCCAAGGTTTGTAGCTTACGGGGTTGTTGCAGGACGTCTTGGTTAAGCACAATGTGAGCATGGGCTTGTGGTCGGTAGCGCAATATAAAAACTTTGTTACACGTAGATAGAAGTCTAAACTTTTGCAAGGCATAGTGTAAGGTCAAAAAGCATGCCTTTCTTCAGTAACAGGTCATTTTGTTGTGACCCCGCTAAGTGCGTGAGAGAGAGAACGCAATAGGCATCTCGTTTAGGACTTCGGCAATATGACGGGAGGGGAGGTACCGAAACAATTGGCTGGGAACAAGGGCAAGCTCCAAGGCCGATCATAGAAGCGTCCAGTTTACAAAATAATTAGTCTCGTGTTTAATGTCTGGATTTTGCCAACAGAGAATCTTTGTATAGGGAAGAAATTAAGATCAATGAAAGATCTTGGCAGGCGTCAAGTCCATCACGGAAACGAGCATACTTTTTTGTAAGAGCAATAAGGAGGCTCAGCAGCCTCTATAGAGAAAATTGATTATGTTGCTTTCTATAGTTAGGTAACACAACTGCTCCAACAAGAAACCGCGAACGTGGCGTATAACAGAAGTTAGGAGGGGGAATATCACGTAAAAGCCTGCATACTTTAGCTTCAATCGAGGGACAACATCCTTGGTTGATTATGAAAACCAAAGGATATTTTAGCTCATTCGGTCTGTAAGGACGGACGCACAATGTTGAACTTTAACTGGCATAACTTATGTTGCTGTCTCATCGGTTAAAAACCTTTTTTTCCAATTGAGTAAACATGATCATCAAGGGTTCACCCTGGAGTGTGAATCATGGACTCCAACCATAAGCCAAGGCGTAAAGATTGCATGCCCTTCAGTACTTCGTCCATGAGGGACTTATGTACGTGGCGGGCTGGTCTTTAGACAGAATTGGCATGGTCATTCCCTGGTAACTCCCAACTTATGGTAGGAAAAAGAGGGACTTCATTTTGGGCTTCCGGTGACATCGGTTTGCACCAGAATTCTCAAAACAGGGCATCTAGGGTATAAACCTTTGATTGCAACAGTTGCAAAGTATCGTCATTCCCGAGGAAAGAGGGGGTATGAGATAACTTTAATGATGGAAATTTAAGGCCCGATAATCGCAACAGAAGCGATTAGTACCCTCATCCTTTTAGTCTGCTATGACAATTGGGGAAGACCAGGTGGATCAGGGATCTCTCAATGATACCTGCTGGCCAAACATAATCCGTAATATCGATTTCACCACGATTATCCCTATTCTTTAAGTGGAGTGGTATGTACGGACTTAAAGTGGAGACAGGACAGGATTCAGAGTGGTGTATGGATTTCCCATTGTTACCAGTATTGGTTCTCTTTAGTTCCATGTCCTGAGAGAGTCCAAAGATAAATTCATGATAAGTCTTGAACAAATACTGAACGAAATGCGACTGGCATTGTGGGGGAGTCAGTTGTCACTTGCTCTCCTCTCAAGTAAGGCAAGGCGTGTTAGGTGGCACATTCAGGGAGGGAGGAGGGAGAAGGAGAAAGTTTGTGGGAAAAGAGGCTGAGGAGAGGGGAAGATACGATTACCGAAGTTACAGGGGAGAGTTGGTAAAGGTTAGGAGAGGAAAGTGGAACGGCCCGCTGAAAAGAGGGTAGTTTACTAATAACGATACCACCGCGCATTAGTAACAGCACCATTGGTGTTGGGGTATGAGGAGGGAGGTTGATGTGAAATTAATTGTGAAGGGAAGTAGTGGAGGGGGCGGGTTATTCATACAAAAAACTGTGGGGGAGGAAACTAGAGGCGCTTGGGAGGTAGGAATGTGATGCTAAGTTGAGCAATCTCTTGTACCACGTTTGGATAGTTCACTTGTTTTCAGAAGTGTTTATACAGGATGACGGGAAAATCACGCTTAGTGGAAAATCTGAAATCAAATGCCATCAACAACCATTTGATGCAGGGGTCATCAATTATGTCAATATTTCAGGCAATGGTTCCACCATGAACAGAATGGCCAGAAGAGTCATAGTCAGATCGTTTGGACCACATACAGTGGCAATAGTCAAAGAGTGAGGCTTTTTAAGTGTTACATTAGCCAATTGAGGAGGTGACAAGGGATGCAATGTGGATATCATCCTGAGAGAGGGATGAATTCACCAATTGATCGAGAATCTGTCGCACAAAGTCAAAAATAAGATTCGTGCGTGTTGACAAGGGAGGAAGTCACCGACCAATATTAAAGTTAAGGGCATGCATCTTGTATTGAGTAAATGGATGGACATCAGATTGATATCCAATCTTGGGGCTTAATTCTAGCAGTTTCCAATGTGAGTATTGGTGGCTAGGTAAACGGTGGCTAAAGGATAGGAGAAGGAAAAAATTTTTACGGTGACCGACGGATACTACGAAAAAAAAATGTTCTCGGATGAGGTTAAACAGTTGCTCCTGTTCAACAGAGCTCGGTAGCTTTTCATTGATTGATGGAGATTAAGGCCACGATGAAGGATATTCCCGGAGTGACAGAAGGAGGAGAAAACATAGAAAAGAGAGGGCGGAAGATACCGTAGGTGGGAAGGAAAGAAAAAACAGTTATTACGAAGGACCGATCGTTGTGGATGTTTCAGGGTTACCCGGTTATGGTCCTAGATTTACTGGGGAAACCAAGAGTTTCCCTGATTTTATTAAGGGTGGAGGGACGGGGCCTGTAGTGAGAAAGAACGCGGGGGACCCTTGGGGGTGAGGACCCATCAGGAGCGGTTATGGGAGCCATAAGGTTGACTAGGTTGTTGTTGGCCTGTTCTGGTAATGTTGTCCTTTGGGGCCACGGGATTACTTTCGTTTCTGTGGTGGGCTGTATTGTTGCCTTGGAACAAAACAGTTGCGCGAGGGACGTGTCACCCTTTGTCCACAAGTGTAAAAACATATTACTGAAGTTACTTGGTGGGGAACTGTGGCGCTGGTGGATGTTTGAGGCGTCGAGGTTGGCTATGATGGTGACAATCATTAGAAGGTAGGGCTGTTGCGATCTCGAAGGTTGCTGCCAAGAGTGGCGGCAATGGCTTAACGTCCATGGTTCTTCAATCTAAATTTGTGTTCACAAGACGGAGGCTCATCGACCGAGACGGTTAGTAAAGCCGTTTCTTTACATGTTTTCCTCTGGATTATGCCCGTTGAATCGACATCCGTGACAGTCTGAGGTTCCTGCGGTATCAAATGCAATTTTAATGTGGTTCGGATGATAAAACCCATCAATAAATACCAAAAAGCTGCCGATCAATATCGCAGATGTAAACGGAAGAGATCAATGAAGGCAATCGCCTCAGCCAGAGTTCAATAGTCTGTCCGGCATTGAATTGGACAGTCCTGTCTTTCCTGGCGGTTATTCTACGGAGAAGAGTCCACGCGTGCTGACAGTCAGTTTATGGAAGTATAAAAACAGCTGGACCAGTGCGCTTCTTTAGTGAAGCGAAATATTTTCTATAGGAAGAGGAGTTGTGCACGACGGCGCAGAAAATCAGTTACTATGGACTGTGAAGAAAAGGAAAATGTAAACAGGCTTTCCGGTCCCTCATCGGTTGCCGAAGGGATCTCAAGGACACAAAAAATTGTCAATGTCAATAAGGCCATTGGCGAAATTGAGTATCATCTACATGAAACGGCTTGACAATGTATTATATTTTTGGAAGTTAGCACTCTGGTGTTATGGAGCTAGAGTATTAAGCAATACGGACTGTAACGTGCTAGAAGAATTATCAGAAGAATAAGGCAAATTTTTGACTCGCTGCCTTGTTGCAGTGATAGTTGTTGTTGGAAGCAAATTGAGTTTGCTGTTGCATTCAAAAGTACCTGATGGCTCAAGATGTTGAAAGTAGCTGAATATCCATCGTAAAAAAAAGCAGTTACGAGCTGGTTAATACCGGCACCATAAAAGTAATATATGTGTTAACCGGGGAAGAAAGAGTGGTAAGGGACGTAAATCCGGCTATCACTTGATGATATAGGGAAATAAATCCCAAGACTTTCCTATTGTGTTTCTTCTGGCCACTTTACTAGGCTATACACACAGCGTTAATTTATTACGATATATGGGGGACAGGCCCAGGTTAATTGTAGAGCGTTAAGTGCCTTGATGGTTCTTATATTTTTTCATTGGATTGGGTTGAATATTAATCGGCAACTTCAAACAGTTGATAAGTGAATACTTCAAATTAGAATACAGAATTTAGTTGAAAGATCTCCGTATAGTTATATAAATGGGTGTTTTTATTCAGTTTCGTTGTTTAAGGATACAAACTGTTGTCTGTGGGAAGTTAAGATATGAATTTATGGTGGGGGGAAAGCAATAACAGCAGCTTTAGATCCAAGGCGATTTGGCTTGTTACGGAAGTTTCTTCTTATTCTGTAGTCGTTTTGGTTTACATCTGTGGAAATCCTAACGAAGATGAGAAATTCGATTCGAGAGTCCTCTATTAATGTAAGAGAAACTAGATCGAACTTAGTCCCTGTGGAGTGAACCACTAAATATAATCGTTGCAGGGGTTGTGCTGGGTCACTTAAAACGGTCCTGGGTGGTAGGAGATCTCTTAGATGGTGATTATTATCCACAACCGTAGGAGTCAAGGCACCTTTTTCGTTTCGAATTAGTAGTGGGAAGCGAAAGGGTTGCTCCAAACCTAAAACTAAAGAACAGCCCTATTTTTTTTTTTTTTTTTAAACTTTTATTTGTCACTCTTTCCACTTTACTCAAAATCAGGTTACATTTTTCATGAAAATAACATGAAAGGAGATACATTGAATTTACTTTTGAAACCCTTTTGCGCAGCTCTCACAACTCCATAGTGTACTTAAAACAAGTTAAAAAAAATAAAAGAATATTTTGATTAATAACAAATAATTATGTTAGAATAAATTTTAATTATTAAATTTATTAAGTTTTTATTATAGTTTTAACTGAAATACAGAAAGTATAATTGTATATTGAGTTATTTTACTTTTAAAATAAAGAATCAAAAAAATAACCATTAATATTGGTTTTAATAAGCTAATCAAAAATCCCGTTTAGGTCATAGTATTTTATTTCTTGGTAACTTTCACTTGCTCACACCTTTCAAAATAAAAAACCTTCCACTTACCCATTGAAAAACTTGCATCCAGGAAAGCAAAAACATGGCTATATTATTTAATAATATGTACAGTCCAATTCTAGGTTGAAAATTAGTTTTCCTGCCCCCCCCACCCCCCCCCCTTTCCTCAAATCCCTTCAACATTTTATATATTGTGTGGGTTGTTAAGGATATGGGAGGATTTTTTTATAATAAGGGAATTATAAACGGGGCACACCTGTCACCAATGTTTCCTCTTCATAAAAAACTCGCATTTTGTTAGTTTTTTTGCTGATCACTAAAAATTTCGGGTTTAAATATTGGTAAAATTTTGTGATTTCACTATGGGGGGGAATTTGATGCGGGGATTTTTAGCTTTTACTTGTTCCTGTGGGACTTTGGTCTTAGGGACTTTTAGGCATTGATACCCCAGGTAACACGTTTTTTACTTGCGTTGCAAGAAAGTTTTCCATCAATTACTTTTTCTAAATTTTCCTATTGTAGGAGTATGACTGTAAACTACCAGTAAAAAAAACAAAATGATTTTCTGTGGTATCCTGTGGATTGGTTTTACATATTTTGCATTTTGGGGGAGGGTTCTTCCACTGTGCAACAAAGTGTCTTTGCCTAATTGGTTATCATGTGTTAATATAAATAATCTAAACGTGACTTCCTTTGCGGGTGGAGCATGTTGGTTTTCAATGAACCTCGTGTAGGCTCTTAAAAAAATAGGTTGGTAATTCAGTTATAAAATAATTGTTCCCACGTTTTATTTCCTTGTCACTAATGAGAGGGGTTCTTGTACACTAATAAGGGACTTCTGTAAAAAACGTGGAACGTGTTTTTTGTAATGTAAATAAAGGTGTGTTTCCTTGTATGCTCTGTTTATGCATTGTGTTTGTAGAAACCGTGGTAAAATGTGCCAAAAAACTAATGAGGTTGATTGTTTTTGTAACGACATACGTTAGATAATCTCAGACCAATATAATAATGAGCTAAAAAAGGGTATTGTTCAGGATTTTTTACTATTTTCTCCTATGTACTTGATTCTTAAAGCTTTTATTTTTAGTTGCAATATCTTTGTAACGATTACTCCCCCTTTATCTCTTGGGGTTGTATTTAAACGTTTTTATGCTTTATTTTTTTTCAGGTTTATAAGGTGTTGCGAAAATTAAAGAAAGTTCTTATTAGTTTGTTTATTCCTGTAATTGGGAATTTCTTGAGGAATGATTTGAACATTTTTTGCACTATGTAAATTCAATTTTAGGTAGAATAAAAGTGTTGATTAAAAAAAATAAAACCGATCTTCCGAAAATTGTAGTTAGTTTTGTATTTATATCTTTCTAGTCTGTTTTTTTATTTTCTCTAAACAAAAGTTTTTCCACAACACCTCTGTATTCCTTTGTGTTGGAGTGGCGGTGTATGTAATACCGTAAAATCTTTTATTTTCATTTACTTGTAGCAAACTTGAAAGGGGAAGTCTGATCTGTTTTCTCCATTTACCTATTTCCCATTAAACTTTGGGACTTCTGAATGTTTTAATTTTGCTTCCCCTGGCTCGTCCAAAACTCATTAAAGGTGTTTTAAAATATTTTGAATAGATGAAATTTTTGGTTGGGAAAAATAATCGTGTCCCGTCCGCGTAGGCGGCTAATTTTTTTTGTTTTACCTTTGCCTGGAATTGAAAAAACCCCGTGATGTTTGTGTCTTGTTGTCTAATTTTCTCTAAACACGGGTTTTTCTATTGACAGTACATATAGCAAAGGCGAGAGTGGACAGCCTTGCCTGACTGGACCTAGTTAAGAATTAAATAAATGGTTCTGTAATTGTGTGATTTATTAAAAGTCTACTTTCGGGTGTTTTTTGTATATAATTTCTATCCATTTCCTAAAAGTATGGCCCTACATTACAAGCAAGCAAAGCGAGTGTTTTGTGCAAAAAAAGTGGGGACACCCCTGTCGAAGGCTTTTTTTCTTGGTCCAACGATTAAAAAAGCGGCTCGAATTGACTCATGTTGTTTGGTCTGGACGCGAAGTTAATCAGGTCTCTAAAAAAAGTGTGTATGTTTACTAATATTTTCTCTGTGGCACGCTGTTCTGTTGGTCGTCATGAGTTAGGATATGCATGAATGGTTTTCAATTTTTTATTAGTTAGAGTTTTAGTTAAAATTTTGTTTATGTCAGTGTTTAAAAGTGATTATGGGTCTATAATTTTTTTAGTAGCTTTCTATCTGTTTTTTTTTCTTTTGGTAAGAGTACATATGTACGGACTGGTTTAAAAAACTTTTAGGAAGTTCGCCCCCCTTCTGAAAGGCTTTCCTCAAAAACTTTCATTAATAGTGGTCCGAGAAAACGGGGAAAAAAGAAAGTATAGAATTTCTGATGTTAAGGGCCATCTGGGCCCGGGGAACTTATCTCTGTTTAGTGCGTTTACTGCCTCCCTCAAATTTTCGAGTGTTATAACTTGGTCTAAATTTTTTTATTTTCTTGTTCTGTAAGAGGAGATTTTTGTGTACTTTAAAAAAAAAATTTTTTTGCGTATCTGTTCTTGTTTCTTCTTTGGTGTATAAATTGTTTATAAAATTCCCAAGATGGTCTGGGGACATATGTTTGTTGTGTTGTTCGTTTGCAATTGTCCATTGTTATCTTGTATTTGGCGGAATCTGCTTATTTTGTTGAACGTTCTGTTCTATTTGCCCAAGTTACTGTCTGTTTGGAGTCTCTTGTGTTGTGTATAACTTCGTTCTCAGCATTGCACCTTTGTATATATGTTGTTTATGCTGTTCTAACTGGTCTTGTAAAAATCTGAATAAACCGGGTCAGTTTTGTCTATTTGTTTTGTCAGTTTGATAGCTTGTTCTAATATTTCTTTTTCTTGTGTTTTGGATGTTCCTGTGTATGTAGGTTGCTAGGACCTGTGTCCTGTCTTTTTTTATGGTGTTTTTTTTTTAATATAGGTCCCAATATCCTGCAATATTTTGTTCAGGGGGTCTGTTTTCTGCGTATCCTAATATGAGCTGCGTTATTTTTTCCTTTGTGAAGAAATTCATGTTTGTTTAAGTAAACTATTTATTGTTTAAACTTCCAATGTGGAGATCTTTTAGATGTTATAATGGGCGTCCCTATACCTAACCACTGTTATAAAAAACTGCTTTATGGTCTGTGAAGTCGAGTGTGCTGTTAATATGTTGTGTTTTCTGTACCTTGTAAATTTCTGATGTATATATCCTATCTATCCTAGAAGCTCGTCGTAAGCCTGGGTATGTCTTATCTATGAAAGTGTACGATCTATTATTTGGTTCAACACTTCTAAAGGTATCCTTTAGACCATGCTCATCTGAAATAGTTTGTAATATCTTCCACGGAGACGTCTGATTCTTATTCACATATGTGTTCTGTCTTTGTAAAGTTCGACCAGCACGATCTAGGTCTGACGTGACACAATTAAAATCCCCTCCTAAAATTAAGTTCCCTCCTTTGTATTGTGGTGACAAAAAATCAGAGAGTTCTCCATAAAAGGCTGGCTGGTTTGTTTTTTGACTGGGAGCGTATATATTGACTAATGTGTGTGTATCTTGTTTGCTTTGTTTATTTTTAATTTGGACACAAACTAATCTACCGTTAGTGTCCGTGTTATGGTGTGTTGTTTCCCAGTCTTCTGATACTTGTAAGATCGCTACACCTGTGTGTGATGTCCCTATACTAAACCACCCGTTTCTTAAGCCTAATTTTGTTGTAATTTGTTTGGCCCTGAAGTTTGAAATAACTCTGGTTTCTTGCAGAAAAACAAAATCGGGTTGGTATTTCTTAATTAGTATTTCCAGAGAGTTTAGTTTATTTGTTAAACCGTTTATGTTTAAAGACAACAAGGTTAAACTAAAGGGCGTAGTGGTGGGGGTAAAACAGTGTGCGCCATGACAAAAACCCAAACATTATTCCTTTAAACATTTACCTAAAATTAAACAAAAATATGCAGTTCTCTTGTTACTGCAGAGAGTAGGTGTAGTCAGTTCTAGGAAAGAGGAAAGGTACTTGAACATCTGTGTGGATAAGGGATAAGAATGATGAATGTAGAAAAAAAAGCCACTCAAGAAAAGAAAGGCCCTAGACTTGGGGCACGGATTACAGGATGATAAGTGACAAGAAGGACTATAAATATACATATACCTATATGTGTCTTTATAAAACATATGAACATATGCATACCTATATGTGTACATTCTACATTCCATGTTCCTATACATTTCTGTAATAACGGATATGTTACTTAATACATTTATAAAAGTCTTGCACACTTCCATCGGTAGAGGTTTTGTGTTTATTCTCTTTCCGAGAGGGGGACTTGATGCTGAGGCATTTCTGTTTCCTGTGTACCTAAAAATTGGTCCATAAAGTTCATTTCAAGATTATCGTCTTCATTTGTAGCCGCTGCCCATAAGAGAGAGGTGCTTCCATCATCCTCTAGATCGGGGTGTGTGACATCTAAATTTTCCCTTGTTTCGTGTTGTGTTGCTGCTTTTTCCCTGGTGTGTAGTCTTGGTGGTTTCTCTGTTTCTTTAGGTGTTTCCTTGGTCTTGATCTTTCGCAGCATTTCTCTTCTCTTTCTTTTCCGCTTCCCTTCTACTGTATTGAAGCCTTCTGTGTCTGTAGACATCGTGTCCGAGTCTGACAAATTTCTGATATTGTTGTTCAGAGGGCCCGAGGTGGGGGACGATGGAAAGGGTATAAGTTCTGCTTCTACTTGTGATGAAGGTGTTTTCTGAGTGTTCTGTTGATGTAGTTGACTTTTCTCGGAATAAGTTGGTCTCTTCTTGGGACATTGATTTGTCCAGTGCGAGTCTAGACCGCAGATTGTGCAGGGGGTACGTCTTCCCGGAAGAGCTATGAAAATTTTCATTGTTTTGTTTTCCTGTCCTTGCAATTTTACATTTACGTAGTGTAGAACCGTCTGTTTAGGTTGATATAAGAAAGTCCATTTGTCTTTTGCATTTTGTATTTGATATACTTCGGTGTTTACATCACCTGTGATGAAGTCAGCAATTTTCTTAACAGTTTCTTTCTTGATCGTGGCTGGCAACCAGTGAAGTAGCCCTTTCGATCTTTCTTTGTCCACATGTTCAACTATGGCTGTGAATTTGGGGTTGGCCCATTCAAATTTTTTACCATGTAGGTTTTTGTAGTGGCTGATATGTGCCGAATTT
>JAMPIV010015284.1:195000-640908 GCA_024509875.1 Oreohelix idahoensis | reverse complement strand
GTAGAATAAGTGTATAATGGACTGTCAGTAGCCAAGCACTCAGTATCGCCCATACAGTACATATATCATCTGACTTCACTGACTGAGCACGTCAGCTTATAAACAATATTTCAGATGGCTTCTAAACCTAATCTCGTCTACGACGATTCTTCAACATAATGTTTCAGCACACATATTTTTCCATATAATAATATTGAAACCGCTAGCAATGGGTTCTCATGTGTAGCAGTGATCCTCTGGACTGATCAAGCGATAATACGGGCATCCTTTTCTCTTCTTGAAAGTCACTACATGTTTTGGGTTCCAAGATGGCTTCACTCGTGAGCTGTCACTCACGTTTGGATACAGAAATAGAAGATTGTCCTACAAGTTAGTCATTCATAAAACATTGCATTGCTCTGTAGATTTGATCATGAACAATTGACTGCAATCTACAGGATATAGTGCTGCTAGGAATCGAAGTCGTTTTCATCGAGTCAAATATATTCTCTTAGACATTCAAATCGTAACTATCGAAAATGGTGGCTTCGATCGAGAGTTCATAAGAGTATCTTTGATTACCTTGGTATAGGAAATATGAAACTGCCATTCCTTGGCAATACGACTAAACACTGGGGTAAAGCATACACGATAGGTTTAGACGACTATCACCTTCCCCACAAATACTGAGATCACTTTTTCCCCGGCGACAGGCCGACATGGAAACACAGTCCCTATCAGGACGAAGCCAAATCACACCACACTCTAGCGACACATCCGCCGATAGCCTTCGACCTCTCTAGAGACAACAGAACATATAGTTCGACTTAGATATGTAAAGATATACAGATATAAGACAGACTCGTCCTACTCAGACAAACAATACACATAAATTCAGGCCATAGATATTCTGAAGCAAGAACAATCTATTATTACCCAAACAACGAATAAATCGCAGAGAACTGGATTTATCCGCGGAGTTTGATCGAAAGAGCCGACACAACTTTCAAGGGAAGTAACTCAATAATGACTTTCCCTTAAGCACTATTTTGCTTTCAAAATATTTGCGAAGATAACAAGAATACCAATGTATAATATTGTAAGATATCAAAGACTGCACGTAACAGTGCCCTTAGTCCATCTTCTGTTGTTATCATACATGTTTGTTGGTCAGTCGTTGTAACATTATTTACTTCCCATATCTTTCGTTGTTTCATTCCGTTGATAAAATTTCTAACTGCAATGCGACAATATCTTTTATTGAGACTGTTCCAGTGGCTGTCGACAGTGGCTATGTGAAACGTGTTGTTGCTGTTGTCTCGATACATGATCTGGGATCTTCTATTGTAGTGATGTGGTGTGCTCTCTGATCCACTCCGGCAATATGTATTGTTGCTCGTATATCTGTGTTTGTTCATTAGCCATCTCCGAAATGTGTTAGAATCGCCCGTGAAGGGTGTTATAACCGAGCGAATTTGGTTATATTTATTATAGTGATAGCGTGTCTGTTATCCGTTGCAACGCGGTCATTGTAGGTTCGGCCTCTACAGGTAAGGGTATGTTAGCAGGATGGACGTTTGCCTGTTGCATTTCCTGTTGCTGTTGTAGCTGCTGTGCATATAACGCCTGTTGGTGTTGTTGCTGTTGTTGCTGTAGCGTATACAACGCTTGTTGTTGCTGCTGTTGTTCTAGGCTTGGATCCATTTTATTGATTATGCCTGTCTGTCTTCACCAAAAAAGGGCAGGTCACGGCGCCAATTAGTGTAATATGTGGCCGTGTAGTTACTTGTGCGCAGGTCACTGCACCAATTAGTGTTATATGTGGCCGTGTAAGTTTATACGGCACTAGTAGTTATATTGATTTTATGTAGTCAGAGTTAATCCTTCATATGTTGTGGTGGTTCAAGTGCTAACTGGCGTTCCGCCAGAGATCGTAATACTTGACCTTTTGTTATTTTTTCAACCCAGGAATGTTCTTCCCTTTGAGTTTGGTGATAAGCAAAACAGTTTCAGCACAACAACGTATATCCACAAGAAATTATTGTAAAGTTCCACAAACAGCAATGTAGAAAAAATTCAATTAGAGTTTATTGATGTAATTAGACAAACACTGTAAATTTCACAATGATGATTGGTTATCCGATATGAAAAAAATATGTAATCCAACTGAATAATATAGGTACATCCAGATAGAATAAGATATGTATATCCACAAGAAATATATACTGATTTGTCTACTCAAAACTGGTCTTGGTATCCTCAAAGACGAAGTTCACCTAACGCTATTTGTAAAAATCCTCTAGTCTAAAATCATGGTGTCCTTGGAATCATAAGTCCTGAAATCGCTGCCTATCGCCCACAACTCTTCTATATATACTATTTCTTCTTTTTTCCCGCCTTTTTTCACACGACCCGTCCTTTTTTTCACACGACACAATAATTAACATTTCCACTCCTCTCCTCAGCTTTTAGACCTTTTTGCACACGACATTCTGTTGATTCGACTTTATTTTCACATGTGTGATCTTTTCCAACTTAACAATAGGATAAAAAAACCCAGATCACACAAACATTCATTTCCCACTTTCGCGCTTATAAAACCCATTCATTATTATCAGGGACTGGCGTACGTTTGCCCTGTCAGAGCAGTTACTGGCAACTGAACTTTGAATGAATACTGCGTTTTGTGTAAAAACGTCTTATTTGCTTTTAAGGTCTGTCATTCTTACATGTAGCATTTTCTAGCACATATAAATGCTTATCGTGAAGTAGGAGGGACAAAGCTAGCGTGAAAGGTCAAGCGGTCACACTTCAACAAACACATTCCAAGTCCCCCCGACGTGTACTATCAACTTAAGGTCTTTCCTCTTGTCGTGTACTATCATCTTAAAGTCTATCATCCAGTCGTGTACTATCAACTTAAGGTCTGTCCTCTTGTCGTGTACTTTCAACATAAGGTCTGTCCTCCAGTCGTGTACTTTCAACATAAGGTCTGTCCTCCAGTCGTGTGCTATAAACTTAAGGACTTTCCTCCAGTCGTGTTCTATCAACTTAAGGTCTCCCAACCAGTCCTGTACTATCAACTTAAGGTCTGTCCTCCAATCATGTACTATCAACTTAAGGTCTGTCCTCCAGTCGTGTACTATCAACTTGAGGTCTGTCCTTGAGTCGTGTACTATCAACTTAATGTCTGTCCTCCAGTCGTCTACTATCAACGGATTTTCCTCCAGTCGTATACTATCAACTTAAGGTCTGTCCTCCAGTCGTGTACTATTAACTTAAGGACATTCCTCCAGTCGTGAATTTTCAACTTAAGATCTGTCCTCCAGTCGTGTACTATCAACTTCAGGTCTGCCCTCCAGTCGTGTACTATCAACTTAAGGTCTGTCCTCCAGTCATGTACTATCAACTTAAGGTCTGTCCTCCAGTCGTGTACTATCAACTTAAGAACTTTACACCAGTCGTGTACTATCAACTTAAGAACTTTACTCCAGTCGTGTACTATCAACTTAAGGTCTGTCCTCCAATCGTGTACTATCAACTTAAGAACTTTCCTCCAATCGTGTACTATCAACTTAAGGACTTTACTCCAGTCGTGTACTATCAACTTAAGGACTTTCCTCTAGTCGTGTACTATCAACTTAAGGTCTGTCCTCCAGTCGTGTACTATCATCTTAAGGTCTGTCCTCCAGTCGTGTACTATCAACTTAAAGTCTGTCCTCCAGTCGTGTACTATCAACTTAAGGACTTTACTCCAGTCATGTACTATCAACTTAAGGTCTGTCCTCCAGTCATGTACTATCAACTTAAGGTCTGTCCTCCAGTCGTGTACTATCAACTTAAGGTCGGTCCTCCAGTCGTGTACTATCAATTTAAGGTTCTTCCTCCAGTCGTGTACTATCAACTTAAGGTCTTTACTCCAGTCGTGTACTATCAACTTAAACAGTTTCCTCCAGTCGTGTACTATCAACTTAAGTTCTGTCCTCCAGTCGTGTACTATCAACTTAAGGACTTTCCTCCAGTCGTGTACTATCAACTTAAGGTCTGTCCTCCAGTCGTGTACTATCAACTTAAGGTTCTTCCTCCAGTCGTGTACTATCAACTTAAGGACTTTCCTCCAGTCGTGAACTATCAACGTAAGATCTGTTCTCCATTCGTGTACTGTCAACTTAAGGTTTGTCCTCCAGTTGTGTACTATCAACTTAAGGACATTCCTCCAGTCATGTACTATTAACTTAAGTTCTGTCCTCCAGTCGTGTACTAACAACTTAAGGTCTGTCCTCCAGTCGTGTACTATCAACTTAAGGTTTGTCATCCAGTCGTGTACTATCAACTTAAGGAATTTCCTCCAGTCGTGAACTATCAACGAAAGATCTGTTATCCAGTCGTGTACTATCAACGTAAGGACTTTCCTCCAGTCGTGTACTATCAACTTAAGGTCTGTCCTCCAGTCGTGTACTATCAACTTAAGGTCTGTCCTCCAGTCGTGTACTATCAACTTAAGGTCTGTCCTCCAGTCGTGTACTATCAACTTAAGGACTTTCCTCCAGTCGTGTACTATCAACTTAAGGTCTGTCCTCCAGTCGTGTACTATCAACTTAAGGTCTGTCCTCCAGTCGTGTACTATCAACTTAAGGTCTGTCCTCCAGTAGTGTACTATCAACTTAAGGTCTGTCCTCCAGTCGTGTTTTATCAACTTAAGGTCTGTCCTCCAGTCGTGTACTATCAACTTAAGGTCTGTCCTCCAGTCGTGTACTATCAACTTAAGGTCTGTACTCCAGTCGTGTACTATCAACTTAAGGTTTGTCCTCCAGTTGTGTACTATCAACTTAATGTCTGTCCTCCGGTCGTGTACTATCAACTTAAGGTCTGTCCTCCAGTCGTGTACTATCAACTTAAGGTCTGTCCTCCAGTCGTGTACTATCAACTTAAGGTCTGTCCTCCAGTCGTGTACTATCAACTTAAGGTCTGTCCTCCAGTCGTGTACTATCAACTTAAGGACTTTCCTCCAGTCGTATACTACCAACTTAACTATTCAATTCTTGACTTTTGAAGGTCTTATGTGTAAGTTTGAGGTGACATTTTGTAAAAACATGTAGAATATTTTTAAATATGTTAAACATTTAACCCTTATATATCAGTGTGTTTGGAATTGAATTTTCTTTAGTATTCATTCATTCATAACCGTCCACTCCCAAACACATGCCAAGTCTTCCTGTCACGAGCCATTATCTCAAGTTATTTCCACCCTCTCCTCATCATTTTCACCTCTGTTTCCAGCTCTCTTCTCCATGTGCTTCTTGCTCTACCTCTGCCTCTCTTGCCCTGGATATTCCAGAACAAGGACTGCCTTGTAATGCTATTAACAGGTTTCCTCAGTGTGTGTCCTTTCCATCGCCATTGTCTTCTTCTCATCTCTTGTTCCAACGGCACTTGTCTGGTTCTTGTCATCAGTTCCACGTTGGAAACTTTGTCATACAATTTTAACCCTTCTATTCTACTCAAGCACCCATTTAAGGAGGTATGTAGCTTTTTGGTTGTTGTCTTTGTTGCTCTCCGTGTTTCAGAGACATATAACAGTACTGACTTGACATTTGAGTTGAAGATTCTTATTTTCGTGTTGGATCCGATTTCTCTTGATCTCCATATATTTCGCAATGCAATGAAAGCTCCTCTTGCTTTTTGTATTTTTATTTTGATATCACTGTCTGTCCCTCCAACTTTGTCTATATTGCTGCCAAGATATGTGTACGATTCTACTTGTCAGGTATTGGTAGTACCTCTGGTTAAGGAGCTGTCATGCCCTTATCAGGGCAGCTCGGCCACCTTTGGTCCAAACCTGGCATTCAGCTCTCACCTGTGGCTCCTCGTAGCTGTCAGCATGCGACAGCGGCCACCCCCCGGGAAACGGCTTTGACAGGCCGGCTAAACTATGTGAGGGTAGCCGACTGGTTATAAACCTTCGGTGAGTTAGGGTCTGCCTACCCATGCATGCGAAGACTGGATTCGGTAGACCACCTGTTGGTTCAACGGGCATGACGGCGATTACCAGCAACACGCTGTGGAACGTAAGGAGCATGGCGAGGCACGTAGAAAGCCATGGTCATCCACTGCACCTGACTTCATCTCCAGTCGTCTTGACTTATCTTGCCACTGGATTAAGATGGACCCAGGCGAGAGAGTGAAGTCGACGAATTGCGCAACTCTTCCTCACTTTAAACCAATTCACTGCGCAAGTCACTCTTTCATCCATTCATCCATCCACTCACAACAAGTCATGTGGCAATGGACGAGCGGCGAAGCGGCAGGCGTGGGTGCGCTGGCAGTCGTAGTCGCAGACCTACACACAGGTGGCTCAGGCCATATGGTCGTCTTCCACTGATCGGAGCAGCAGTGGGATTCGGCAGCCCCCTGAGTGTCTGAGCAGCCCTCTTTAGGAAAGCACTGCTCACCTCCATGGCATGAGGAAGGGGCTAGAAAAGGTGCCCTAAACATTGCCCATCTGAAAGTGACTGAAAAATCGATTGCAAGATTTGAAGGTGACAAGAGAGTGACATACGTTGCAAGTTAAAAAAAGCCTGTAAAAAAAAAGATATGGCGACAGACATGAAGAGATAAAGAAGACTAGACAAGAACTTGAATTGATGACACAGGACAGGCTAGGAAGGCATGGTATGTTTTTATTGATGCCATGGTACGCCAGGGTGAGCTGGGAGGTATTAATGATGATGACATGTTGGCGGGTTTACTGGGAATACGAGAATAACAGGGGAGAGAAATGTTCATTTTAATAATGACACTCGCAAGAGATTTACGGTAAAGGAATTTCACAAAGTTTAATGTTGGTGTCACAATGTGCCTGTTGGGAGTTACCGCCTTGTCACCATTGAATAGGACTTTATAACTACATGAAGAGAGATTTTTTTTTAAAATTAAAACTTTTGCCTTCTTTTGACGAGGCGCGTCCCGTTCATTTTTTTTCCTCGCATGAGGTCGCATATTTTTTTCCTCGCATGAATTTACATAAACAGATTACAGCATTTGACATTACACAAATAAATCATATGTCCCTTTGGGGAAATATATTAATATTCCACAAAATGAGTACAAAGAAAATGCAATGTTCTTGCTATAATAATACATCATCATCATCATCATTCTCTCTTGGCCATCGACCGCCCAAGCAGTCTCCGGCCATCACACCTTGCGGCGTCATAGGTCAACAAGAAATTGTCCGTTGTTCCGTTACACCTAACGGCGTTTATTGGTACAACATACTATTAATTGTTGTTTCTGTGATCAATTGACAAGCAAGCGGTTGATCAGTCCGCTGTGTATAATAATACAGTTGTGGCTAAATCATAACATATAATTATATCTATGCCTGGTGACTGCTTTCCGTGAAAGTTATAGACTAGTGCCTAGCCACACAAGTAAGCATAAAATGATCATCCCTTGCCACTATACATATCTATCAAAAGGGATAAGTGACTATCTCCTATAATCCAGAATTATTGCCTGCATCTCACTATTCAGTTTTAAGTGAACAATCCACACCTGACATTATCTTACAGAAATGACAGTTAATTTAGCCTATTCTTAACCCTTGTCAAGCATCTGTGGACTGATTCTACGCCTAGTGAGTGTCTGTTATTGTAAGTCTATCATTTAATGTTGTAAGATGAATAAGCATATTCATTTAACTGTAACTACAGGTTAGGTTTCCTGTAGGTTGAGATTGGGAGAAGAGGAGTAGATTGTTGCTGTCAGAACAGTTAATGACAGTTACATGGGTGTACAAAAGATATTAAGCCTATGCGGGCACATGCTATAATTGATAGAATGGAAGGAGCGGAGCATGACTAGGTTATAAAACATTAGATTGATTTTGTCGTTGCTTGAAGTTAAGGGTGTCTTTTTTTGGGGTCTCAGTTTCAGGGAGACCGAATCGCTAGAGCAGACTCCAGTCAGGCGAAGAACGACATGTCCTCTTCGATTTAGAGGGTTTCTGAATACCGCTAGCGTCACGAGTCGTCAACCCCGTTCCTGAATCAAAACCCCTTTTGTCAACGGCAAGTTACGCTCACGCAGTGCAACGGAGCCCACGCTAAATCTGGAATCACCAAATGCAGTAGTAGTTCCCTACTCGCCTATTGGATTACCAGTCAGAGAATTGCCCAAACCACAGCCAATCCAGTTTAAACAGGATTTACAGCCAAGCAGAGCCTAGCGCCGGATAAGAGTGCCTGGGACTCCGTGTCCTCAAGTGACTTCTTCTGGTGTATTTTCTGGATACTTAAACCTCGCACGTATTAGCAGCCATCTATGGACAGAGTTCCCGCCCCCCTCACGCAAGTAGCGGTCACCAACGTATAGCACCTACAAGGAAAGTTGGGTATTTCACTTCATTCATCTTGAAGGCTATTTATCCGTAAGACACTTTCTGGAGCTAGCACATTTGGTCCCACGAAAAGCGGACAGGCTGTCGCTCAGTTCGTTTATTTGGTCAGCAGGAGATAAACAGCGTCTTCCAGTGTTCCCTCGCGCAATTAGGGGTCACCAACGTATAGCACCTACAAGGAAAGTTTAGTATTTCACTTCATTCATCTTGAAGGATATTTATCCGTAAGACACTTTCTGGAGCTAGCACATTTGGTCCCACTTAGAAGCGGACCCACTGTCGGACAGCTTAGTTATTTTTTCTGTGTTCTACAGGTTTTATGAGTGTTGGTGGTGTGTGTATTTGCATTATTGATGACTACTGATGAATATTTTGATTATTGATGTAATTTATGCTGTGCATGATGATATGCATTAATTCCATGCTTTTCTTCTTCAATAAAGTTTACACATTTATTAATGCGCTGTTCCCGACCCTTTTCATCCATAATTAACTTGTTTTAGCTCTTTACTATAATCTCTATGTTTGATAAGAGAAAAGAGTGAGAGCAGGAGATGCTTAGACAGTAAAAGTGAGTTGAGGCTTGGAGAAAGAGATCATTTTGGTAAATCTTCTTCCAGGTTGTCTCAAGTCCATCTCCAATGTACACCTTATCTAAAGTGTAATCTATAACTCTGTCAGTCCACTATCCCTTGTCGATTTCACTACTATTGTCCAACTCGACAAATACTCTACCACTTTAACTCAACCACGACAGTGTGTAGTACCAACATCTAAACCAATTAATATACCTATCACACTGTGTGTGTGTATGTGTGTGTGTGTAGCACCAACATCTACACCAAGTAATATACCTATCACTCTGTGTGTGTGTGTGTGTGTGTGTGTAGCACCAACATCTACACCAAGTAATATACCTATCACTCTGTGTGTGTGTGTGTAGCACCAACATCTACACCAAGTAATATACCTATCACTGTGTGTGTGTAGCACCAACATCTACACCAAGTAATATACCTATCACTCTGTGTGGGTGTGCGTGTGTGTGTAGTAGCAGCAGCAGCTTATGAGACAAAGAAAGAATAGGCCTACTGTTTCCTCAAGCATGTCGCACAAGGCTACTAATATGAGGTTGGTCACATGACTGGCAGCTTTATAATGTAAAACTTCATGCTACAGAGACCACTGCTACAACTGACATGTGCAGGCTTCCTGTAAGGGTGGGGGCGGGGGGCGGAGGGGGTAGCTGTTGGTGGG
Organism: Oreohelix idahoensis; assembly: GCA_024509875.1. Classification (NCBI taxonomy): domain Eukaryota; kingdom Metazoa; phylum Mollusca; class Gastropoda; order Stylommatophora; family Oreohelicidae; genus Oreohelix; species Oreohelix idahoensis. The sequence goes on along the minus strand of JAMPIV010015284.1, from coordinate 631,271 downwards.
TTGGAGAAATCCATGCTACCATTATTCATAATAAATGTATCATTTTAAAACATACATAGTTATCATTATCTCATCGTCGTTACCAATGCTATATTCGGCTAATGCAGTATTTTAATAAAGTCAGAATTCACATATAAGGAGATTTGAACTTACTGGTTCTGGCATAGACTTGCTTGGAAATGGGACACAACTGAAGATATAATCCAAATAAATGTACAATGTTTACGATGATAATAAATTAAAGTGTTTGCAACAGTTCACAACAAAGAACAGAGAAACGTTCAGTTAAAAACTGTTCAGCGGAGAAGGCGATGGGGAATACTGATAATATACCATCTAAGACGAGTGACTGGAATGACACGTGGTGGATATGACACTGATAATATACCATCTAAGACGAGTGACTGGAATGACACGTGGTGGATATGACACTGATAATATACCATCTAAGACGAGTGACTGGAATGACACGTGGTGGATATGACACTGATAATATACCATCTAAGACGAGTGACTGGAATGACACGTGGATATGACACTGGTGACTGGAATGACACGTGGTGGATATGACACTGATAATATACCATCTAAGACGAGTGACTGGAATGACACGTGGTGGATAGTGACTGGAATGACACGTGGTGGATATGACACTGATAATATACCATCTAAGACGAGTGACTGGAATGACACGTGGTGGATATGACACTGATAATATACCATCTAAGACGAGTGACTGGAATGACACGTGGTGGATATGACACTGATTGTCGTTTTCTGGTAAATGGAGAACCTTAATGTGTACCAGATTCTCCCGTCCTGTGTCTACCTCTCAAGATCTTTCTATCTCTACTTTATCATTTTTATTTGTGTCTAAATGAATAAATATTCACTTGTAGCTTTCGGATATTCATGTTACAAAGGTCAAAACAAGGGGCAATAATTACCATTGAGAAGACTCTAATATTAAAGTATATAAAGAGGAAAGTGCTTAATTACACTTAAGTAGATTTGGTGAGTTGGTAATTATGGTTTAGAAAATGTACATATAAGAATTGTATAGCAAGCTTTAGAGAAGACAATATAAGGTTAAGTCAAATTATGCAAAGGGAGACAATGGTTAATTACCTCCCTTATATGATTAAGTGAGTTGAGAGAAAAAAAATATGCACGTGAAGTTTACCAGGACAACGGATGACACTTCACTGAGTTGTTTACACAGCGGATAAGCGTGAACATTTTTCAGCTGAGCGAAGAATAGGAGGAGCCAATGAATTTACAGTAAACAAGGACAGATGAGCTGATAATGATTTTATAGAGGAGAACGTACTTAGACGCGCTGTTGAGCGGTCGCATTTGCTGATTAGCTGATAATGATTTTATAGATAATGCATTTATCGGAGGAGCATTCCTAGTTAAGGACGTAATAGTGCAGGAATGTGTTTTATGCCAGGATCAAGGCAGTTGAGCCCATTTAGACTCGCTTGAGCGTCGCATTTTTCGAGAGCAGTCCTAGTTAAGGACGTAGAGTGGCAGGAATGTAGATTCGGCCAGGCTCAAGTTCAATTTCTGTGGGAAACAGAATGAATACTTCTGAAGAATCCTATAGACCTAGTTAGAGTAGTAGAATCTATTCACATATGAAAGACAGAACTGTGTTTAAAATATAGGTTTAGAGATAAGGGGTGATAGTAAGAAATATGAGTGTTGTGAGGATTCCGTGCAACCAAAGTAAGTAGGTCCTTTGGCTCATAACTTTTGATAGACATTGAATAGAATGATTTCAGCAGCTGAAATAAAGTATTACAAGGTTAAAGACGCTTACAACTAAGTGAGCACAGAACCATGAGAAACGAAGCTGAAGCTACAAAATTGACTATGAGGTGAATAAAACTGAGGACTAAGTAAGTGAGAAGGTTTATAGAAGAACTGGAAGGTTTAAAGACTATTGTCGGAACTTTGCAACATCGACCAAGTTTAAGTTGACTGTCTACATTCCACACTTCCTAACTTCAGTGATAAGCATGCCATCTGAATAAAATGTTTGGCAACATCTAGGAAGTATAAATATCCGTGCAGGGCTGATTGTATACCCCACTAACTTTGCAAACATCGACTGCTACAAAGTAAGATGAGGTAAGCAATTGACACTATGATTGTATTTACAGGATGACATGCGCTCTCTAGGATAATTGTAGTATGAGGATAACCGCAACAGGTGTACCCAATGTATTGATTAGCATATATGAATTTTAAGATGATAGTATATGAGGAAATTGAGTAAAATTTACAAGATTAGTAAATGAAAGAAACCAACTCAGGAAAGAGTGGATGAAAGGCTTGGGAGAAGCCAGAATAAATAGAAAAGCCTTAACGGAAGAGAATATGTATAAACCATACTGAATATGTTCTCAGGCAGAGAGCTATAACTATGTATATAGATATATGAATGTAAAAGGACATGTAAAGCCTAACACATAAATTCAATAAAAGGAAAGAGAAATGGTTAAAGACCCGTGCTTTCCAATAGCGTACGCCTGTGTTAATAGAACGTCATGCTAGTTGAACACTAAAAACCCCTTTTTATGCTTCGTCTGCATATTCTCACGATTTCACGTTAATAGTAAAGCCTACTGCATCAATACACGCTTTCTACAATAAAACGTGTACTGCATTTCTAAGAAAACCTTGAGATGCGCAAGATGCGTAATGACCTAAATTAATACTTCCATTAATTTCATTTTATACACTGCGTGATGAAAAGACAGATGGAATTAGGATAGAAAGAGAGGAAGGGCTGAAAGCAGGAACGCATGCAACGCTAACACGCGTCTCGCGATATACAATTGGTGCCACCCTCCCCGCGTAAGGCCAGAAGCACTAACTTTTTTTCAAATCGACAGTGATAAAAAACACTACCCATACGAGAGTTAGGTTTAAAAACCTGTAAAACGCTTATTGGGAAACATGACATTCTACTGTTTTATGTCTAAACTCCTGACATTAGTCTGACAGTACAGCAGACACCATAAAGTTTGGAAGTGAGGAGGTGGCAACAGCACGACTATCCTAGAAGAAAATACATATTTTGAACGCAGCCCCTTAGCCCCATTAAATTTATATATTTGGGTTTCTTAGGACTTGCTGACAAAGAATATGTTAAGTGTTACGCAAATAGTCTAGGAATTAACAAATTATAGCCAAAAGAAAATAGTGAGGGTATCGGACAACACCAAATAATAATCGCACAGTGGCATGTTTTGAAACCACCATTGTACGGGAAATAGGCCACCATGTTAAATCCTATTTGATTGGCGGGACTGATATGTAAGGCTAAACACGATTAGTCGGACTATAAATACTAGTTTTAGTTGTTAGGGGAAACGTGAGAAGGGTAACATTTTTTGAAAAGCTGTGTAAACATGGCCCGATTGGTTAGACCCGCCAATATAGTCAATTAGGAGCGTCAGTTTAGTGCCACACTTTGAAATAAACTTACTAAGAAACAGTGCGTTGAGTACCAGTGCATATTTTTCTAAATAAAAGCCTGGGACAGAGGCAGATCGGAGTTTGTGCCATATTCATTGCCAGTCAACGTAATTGTGTATTATTTCCATGAATTGTGGTAAGCTTGAAATATTTGATATCTTTTTAATGAATATTGAATGTAAATTGATAATTTATGTATGTATATGTGTGTGGTTCAGTAGCCAACATGAGGCAAAGCCTAGATATTGCTCCAACCTGAACAGGAGGTGTCGGAGAAAAGTAAAACTACATGGAATTGCCAAACAGTACACTGACACCTATCTTATTGACTAGAAAGAAATAATGCTGGAATTGCAGAGGCGTAGTAACCATTAGGGAGGAGTATACTGGTGTAAATTGTTTCAGATGAAGTTAGCAGTTGGCCCACCGCTCTGAACTCAGTGTTTGTTATGTATTGTGTTCAGTCTGGAAATAGATTATAAATTAGTTCTGAAATAGGAGGTACAACCTTCTTGTTTCAGGGACCGTGGTCCTAAGTTATTGAAGCAGCACCTGGTCTGAGTTTTGCTGAATCCAGAGGCTGACAGCATACTCCTTGGTCCAGATAGCGACCAGTGAGGTGTCTCCAGAACACAGGAAGCAATCGAGCAGAGTAGTCTTTTCCTGCCGCCATCACGAAAGATAAGCTTCTGTGGCCAGAGGAGCTCAACATTATGTGCCCCCCCCCCTCTAAAATAGACATTATATTTAACACAGAGGGACAATAAACTGTTGCAAATGACAAGAACTGTGAACTTTTCCCAATACCATTTCCAGGCTAATCAAACACTTGAAGTCATGATGACAAACAACAACCTAGCTTGAAAAACAAAACCAGTATTACCTCATATTACTACTTCACAACTTACACACAAAAGATAATAATAATAAAATATGTCAATACAAAGATTATATTTATAAAATGTGTACATATTACTTGTAATTACCCTTGATTGTGATTCCTGGTTCACTGTGTAGTTGAATCAGTATATCTATTGCTGACAGTAATTAATACATATATATATTTGAAACTTTACACTTGACTCAGTTAAGATAGTCTTATAGAGTGTTATATATGTGTGAGTGTCACAGTGTTGTGGAATAAAATAAATTGTTTATCTGTCTGTTGTTGTTGTGACTTACACTACATCATTTTCATAACCCTAGACATTTAACGTAGTCATCACAATATTCCAGAATAATTCTGACTGAGGTATAAATGTGGTAGCAAGTAAGGTCATCTGTAATACACCACACTTATTAGATACAGATACCTTCACAGCTGATCTCAGTCAGTACACTAAGTCCTAAATAAGATTTATAACATCCCACTTTACCACAGTCTTGCACCAAGCTGCCTGTAGGAACCTTAGGAGTGATAGGTCGCTTGCTGCTCCTATGTACTTAACCATTTCTGGTATTATCCCATCATGTCCTGCTGCTTTGCCCACATTGATTTTCTCCAGAGCTGCCTTCAGTTATTCCTTCTTTATGTCATCTTCATCGCCATTGGTTTCCTCTTCTGTGCCAGTGGTTATCATTTCTGATGCTTGATCTTACTCACCATCCAGGAGCTCTGAAAAATATTCTTTCCATTACTTCTTTTTGGGCAATAAGCAATTTGCCTTGCTTGTCCTTTATAAATTTAAGAGGGCACTGTTTTTCCTTCATCATATTCATTAGGGTCATAGAATAATTTCTGTTTTCTTGCGCATCGTTTTCTAGCTTTTCTCGAAATTCTTCCCAGGACTTCTGTTTTGCTGCTAGCACCTTGTTCTTTGCTTCTGTTCAGAGTATCACATATTCTCTATTTTTATTTGTTTTTCCTGCTGCGTTTTTAGCTCCTAAGTATTGTTTCCATGCCTTTTTCTACTCTCTTATTTTCTCTTTAACCTTATCTGTCCACCAAGGTGTACTGTTTCTCTTGTTCCCAGGGCGAACTTCACCACATGCTTCTGCTACAGCTGTCTGTATGATGTCCTTGAATGTCAGCCAGTGTGTTTACGGGTCATCAGGTTGTTGTTCTGTGTTACGCACTGTTGTAGCAATAAGCCCCTGGTATCTTGTCTTCACTTCTGGCTCTCTCAGCTTGTAGGTCTTAATGCTCGTTTCCCCTCTTCGTTTACTAATCTTTATGCGTGATGTTAGGCAGTTTCTAGACCGAGTAACTCTTTCAGTTGTTCTTTTAATTGTTAACAAGTAGCGGTCACTTCCAATCTCGGGCCCCCTCCACACTCTAGCATCACAGACTTACTTGAATACACCCTTCCTAACTATGGCATTGTCGATAACTGACTTCTCATTCTTTGTTGGTTCACACCTAGTGTATACCTGTATGCGCTTATGGGGGAACTTTGTGTTTGTAATGATCAGATTCTGCTTAGTGCAGAATCTAAGGAGTCGCTTTCCATTGTCATTAAGAGTATCTTCACATATTTTCCGATAACTCCACTCCATCTAGCATGGTCATTTCCAACTCTGGCATTGAAATCTCCGAGCATGATAATTTCATCTAGGCAGTCGTTCACTGTCCTTTGAAGAAGCTCAAAGAATTCTTCCTTGACCTCTGCTCGCTCATCTTCATTCGGCCCATACACAATGACAAGGCTGACTATGGTTTCTCCTTTTTTTAGTTTCATTACTATAATGCGTTCCGAGACACAGTTCAATCCCTTCATACTATCCCTTTGGTTTTTGGCCACAATACAACCCACGCCCCCTTTAGCTCTTTCGGATGTGTGACACCACTGTAGAGCAGCGTGTCGCCATCGAGATCCATAACTCTTTGTCCTTTTTTCTTTGTTTCTGTTAAAGCCAAGATTTTTAATTTGGCTTTCCTCATCTCTTCCACCAGCTCCTCTTCCTTCCCATTTATACTTCTTGTGTTCCATGTTCCGTAAGTCGTAATCAGTAGTCCGTTACAGTTCGTTGCCTTTAGAATCAGTCCGGTTTTCTCTCTTTTGTTTAGCATAATCTGGTTTTTAAGACAAACAGGTGATTGGCCTGTTGTGCCTTTGCTTGATGAAGGGGCTGCCTCCATGCAGGCAGTCCTCCTCCTTTTTCAGCCGTGCTTGGGACCGACCTAGGCGGAGTTTTGAAAATGTATTATATGAAACAGAAATGCTTGCACTGAAATAGACTGTGACTGTTGTTAATTATTCTGATAATACAGTTTTAATTGTCTCCATTTGATTATTTATTTATATGGTTTGTTCTTCCAATTTTACACCAGCCCTTTTATTATTTACACGTAACATGCCTTAAATAATCCTACTATTTGTGTGAGCATTGCTCGTATTGATCAATTGCCTCTCACACATTTACTGACGTCTGTGACCCATGAGGGAATGATCTTAAAATTACGAAACATCACCTGTCATTATGATTAATCTTTTGGGATCAAAATAACACTATAATTTTCAGAAAATACAGAGTTACCAATATCTCACCTTCGTTACCAGTGCTATTCAGTCAATGTAGTATATTAAGACAGAATTCACACATAAGGAAATGTGAACTTCCAAAACAAGGGAATGTGTGCTGGAGGTGGTGAACGTTATACTGACTATTGTCTACTAACAAGAGGAGAAATTTCTTGATATTCTGGGCATTGAATCAGGTCAAGGTCAGTCTATTTCATTTTTATTTTATTTCATTTTGTTGTTGTTCTTCTTCCTGTGCACCTTTCTGTGTCGCTCATCCTGTTTGTTTGTTTGTTTGTTTGTTTGTTTTTTTTTTTTTTCTCAAATTTTTAATTGATCCATTTTTTCCACAACGAGTTTGCAAGGTTTTTTTCTTTTAATCTATCACTATCATTTCCCTTTAGCTCCCAAAGGAGCATAAACCTTCAACAAACACATTCCAAGTCCTCCAGTCATGTACTATCAACTTAAGGTCTGTCCTCCAGTCGTGTACTATCAACTTAAGGACTTTCCTCCAGTCGTGTACTATCAACTTAAGGTCTGTCCTCCAGTCGTGTACTATCAACTAAAGGTCTGTCCTCCAGTAGTGTACTATCAACTTAAGGTCTGTCCTCCAGTCATGTACTATCAACTTATGGTCTGTCCTCCAGTCGTGTACTATCAACTTAAGGACTTTCCTCTTACAAGACAGTCATTTATTCTAAACAACCGAAGTAAGGGAGACAGAGAGAGAGAGACAAAAACAGACATGGGAAAGGAAATAAAGACACATGAAGGGATAAAGATATTGAATGAATAGCCCAGGGTAGAAAGGCATGACATGTTTTATTGAGTTCCTGTTCTTCATGGGGAACTAACAAGTAGCGATGGTGATGATGATGTGATGATGATGTTATGGTGATGATGATGATATGATGATGTTATGTTGGCTGGTTTTCTGAGAATACCACAAGGACGAAATGTTCATCCTAATAATGACACTCGCAGGAGATTTAAGATATCATGTATTTCACAACGTTTAATTTGACAGCACTATGACAATAATCCAAATATATGTACCATGTTTACGATGATAATATATTAAAGTCTTTACAACAGTTCACAACAAAGAATAGAGTAACGGTAAGTTAAAAACTGCGCAGCGGAAGGGGAAGGGGGGACTGAAAATATGCCATCTAAAACGAGTGACTGCAATGTCACGTGGTGGAAATGATACTGTCATTGTTTGGTAAATGGAGAACCTTAATGTGTGCCAGGTTCTCCCGTCCTGTGTCTACCTCTCAAGATTGTCTAAAGGCGACCCACTGGAACTGACTACGGACTAGGACTTACGGAACATGGAACACAGGAATAATAAATGGGAAGGAAGGGGAGTGGGTGGAAGAGACGAGGAAAGCCAAATTAGAAATCCTGGCTTTAACAGAAACAAAGAAAAAAAAAGGACAAGGAGTTATGGTTCTCGATGGTGACACGATGCTCTACAGTGGTGTCCCCACATCTGAAAGAACTAAAGATGGCGTGGGTTTTATTGTGGCCAAAAACCAACGGGTTAATATCAAAGATGGAACTTTGTCTCGGACCGCATTATGGTTCTAAAACTAAAAGAAGGAGAAACCATATTCAACCTGGTCATTGTGTATTGGCCAAATGAAGATGAGCGAGTAGAGGTCAAGGAGGAATTCTTCGAGCTGCTTCAAAGGACAGTGGACGACTGCCTGGATGAAATAATCCTGCTCGGAGATTTCGACGCCAGAGTTGGAAATGACAATGCTAGATGGGGTGGAGTTATCGGAAGATATGGAGAAGATGCTCTTAATGAAAATGGAAAGCGACTCCTTAGATTCTGCACTAAGCAGAATCTGATCATTACAAACACAAAGTTCCCTCATAAGCGCATACATGCATACACTAGGTGTGAACCAACAACGAATGAGAAATCAGTGATCGACAGTGCCATAGTGAGGAAGAGCTCATTGAAGTATGTCCGGGATGCTAGAGTGTGGAGGGGGCCAGAGATTGAAAGTGACCACTACTTGTTAACAATTAAAAGAACAACTGAAATAGTTACTCGGCCTAGGAATGAAAAGATAATTAATGACGGAGGTTAACATTAGACAGTAAAAAATATGTAGGCCTCTCTAACAATTCACTCCCCTGCATCATAAAGCTGGTCTTACTGTAGTTCCAAAGGTTGTTACAGCCGGGAGTTGTAGTGAGGATAAGCTCTCACTGCAGATAAATGCTTCTATGGCACGCGCCTCAAGCAGCCTCTGACAACCAAGTCCAGCTCCCGGCCTTCACGTGTGGCTCAATTTGAGCCCGGCTGGAACTGTTTTCACTGACAAGAGAAGGGGCAAAGGCGAGCGACTGGCGCCTTAAAACCAGCAGCTTCGGGCAGATAGGGCTCGTGATCCTTGGTTGGTAGCTTATCTAAGAGAAGGAACTCTGAATTCAAACCACCGCTGCCTTGCGGGAATATCTATTTATGGAATTGGCTTCGGGAGTAAACCCTGAGGATAAATCCGAAGTCGGAGTCCCTAAGGCAGTCTAATGTCGATTCGACATTATTCTGGCAACTCCTGCGACGTGGCTGGTATCAAACTGTATAGGCTACTGCCGTTTATTTGGATCTACCAGCTGTATGGAGAGAGGGAACATGCTGCATGGGCAACAGATTGATCTCCATATAACTGTGCCCAAGCTCGCGCCCTGGAGAGAACACTCCAGCTTCACCCTATAGGTGTCGGCAAAACACGGGAAGTACCAGTTACCGGTTATAAGCATTTTGCCCAATTGGCGTAGGGCATGGCGCCAGAGGCTACTTCCGACAGTGGGAGAGGTTCTAGGATCTCACTGGACAGCTACCGCCCGCTTCAAGCTGGGCAGCCCCCAGTCAATAAGGGGTTGTCCCGCTACTGTCTGCTTTCCCCCTTGGGTGCATGGGGATTAGGGTCAAACCCGAACTGTGGATAGAAAATTTTGCACCAAGCAATTATCAGAATAATAGAAATAAGCACACTCTCAGATTGGGATGCTGGAACGTCCGGACTATGTTGACTGGACTATCCGAAAACCTACAGGACGTAAACGATGTAAGGAAGACAGCCATAATTAATGATGAGCTTAAACGACTTCAGGTGGATATAGTTGCACTTCAGGAGACGCGCCTGGCGGACTCTGGAACGGTGAGCGAGAAGGACTACACATTGTATTGGCAAGGGAAAGATCTTAATAAAACTAGAGAACACGGAGTAGGTTTTGCGGTCAAAAAATCGCTAACTAAAATGGTTGATCCAGGCGAGAATGGATCAGAACGCCTGTTAACGCTCCGCCTGCAAACTAGCACAGGTCCCATCACCCTTGTCACTGTGTATGCTCATACTCTGTACTCTGCCTCAGAAGCTAAAGATGAGTTCTACGAGAATCTAGCAGCAGTCATCAAAAGCATACCTAGGCAAGAACAGCTTGTTCTCCTTGGTGACTTTAACGCTAGAGTGGGTGCCAATAATGTTTCATGGCCTTCATGTCTGGGCAGGTTTGGTATTGGCAAGATGAATGAAAATGGACAACGGCTCTTAGAGCTTTGTGTCCACCATGACCTCTGCGTGACCAACACCTACTTTCAGACAAAACCCCAGCATAAGGTGTCATGGAGACACCCACGATCCAAGCACTGGCACCAACTGGACCTGATTCTCGTCAGAAGGCTACTTCTCAGGTCTGGGCTCTCCACGCGCTCGTACCATAGTGCAGACTGTGGTACAGATCACTCCTTGGTTTGCTGCAAAATCAGAGCACAACCAAGAAAACTCTATCGTGTCAGACATGAAGGGAAACCACGCATTGATACCAGCAAGATGTCAGACCCTGTCATGATTGCTCAATTTACTGCGACCTTCAAGAAAGTGCTCAGCAGCCCTCAGCATTGTGATACTATTACAGAGAACTGGGAGCATCTACGGAACACCATTCAAAGTACTGCACTTGCCACCTGTGGTAAGAAAACGGCAAAGTCAAATGTCTTGTTTGATGCTTCATCAGATGTGATGGCACCTGTCATTGAAGCTAAGCGCAGTGCTATGAATGAATACAAACGTTCACCAAGTGCTAGAACCCTACAGATCCTGAAGGCTACGAGAAGCAAAGTTCAACAAACTGCTCGACGCTGTGCAAATGTTTATTGGCTCCAGCTCAGTGAGAGCATCTAGATCGCAGCGCAAACAGGCAACATTAAACAAATGTATGACGGTATAAAGAAAGCACTTGGCCCCCAAAAAAGTAAGACGGCACCGCTAAAAACCATCAGCGGAGAGAAGCTAACCGATAAGGGTAAGCAGATGGAGAGGTGGGTCGAGCACTACTCTGAGCTTTATGCTAGAGAAAATACCGTTACGCCTGCAGCCCTTGATGCTGTCAAATGTCTGCCAACAAGTCATCTTAATGCGACTACACAAGTTAGCTGAGCGCATATATCCAGAGTCACAGTGTGGAATCCGAGCTGGTAGATCAACAACAGACATGATCTTCTCTGTCCGCCAGCTTCAGGAAAAATCAAGAGAGCAGAAAAGGCCTTTATATATCGCCTTTATAGACCTCACAAAAGCATTTGACCTGGTTAGTAGGGATGGACTCTTCAAAATCCTCCTGAAAATAGGCTGCCCTTCTAAAATGCTGGAAATGATAAAGTCATTCCATGAGGACATGAAGGGAGCAGTCCAATATGCTGGAAGCACGTCACAGCCCTTTGATATAAGAAGTGGCGTTAAACAAGGCTGTGTTCTGGCTCCGACCCTCTTCGGGATCTTCTTTGCCTTACTCTTGAAACATGCATTCAGAGATGCAACTGAAGGAATATGCCATCACACTAGGTCAGATGGCCGTCTGTTTAATCTTTCAAGGCTGAAGGCAAACACAAAAATCAGAAGGGTCACTATAAGAGACTTGTTGTTCGCTGATGATGCTGCAGTCGTCACTCAAAGCCAACAGGAGCTTCAGAACATGATGAATCGCGTCACTAAAGCATGCAAGGACTTCGGCCACACAATAAGTCTAAAGAAAACGAATGTGCTGAGTCAAAATGCGGGTGCTGCATGTGACAGACGAACTCATTGACCCTGAACTGACCCTGAAGTGTTGGATGATATGGTATGACCCTTCGTAACGAGCCCTTTGGATAACATCAGTGCCCCCGAATATTGTAAATTTTTGTCAAACGGGATTTTTCTTTTCACCTGGACTCATTAGCTATACAACCGTTCCACACAGATGGTCAACACGTTTGCTGATTAATATGTGGACAGTTTATCTACCATACATTCTGGTCATCGCATTGATTTAAGGAGAGGCTAAATCACGCCCATGGACATCTCTTGAGCAATCATGTGCAGGTATTTTCATTAACTTGGCCAGAATGCCGGCCCAGTGGGGGCGTTTCCAGCATCAAGCGATAGTAGCGACCACGATCAAAGACACTGGGGGGGGATCTCAGGAAAGACTATCGGCGCTATCAAGGGCAGTAGTGGTCCCTGAAACGAGCGAGGCAAGTTTCCTGCCGGTATTTCGCATCTCGGTCTTAAACACAGAACCGATCGCAGCAGCGAGAGGAGATACGAAAACCAGGGGCGGCTTCTCTCTTTAGTCTGGCGGTCAGATCCCCAAAAGTCTCCTGAGATCTAAAAAGGTGTCAAATTTTCTCACGTCCCACTCATCTTGCATTCGAGTTAGATATATACACACCATGAAGAAATACATGTTATCACTCGTTGGCCAGACCTTGACAGAAGCACTAGCTACATTTGAAATCTTGTTACAGATTTTCCCCTGGATTTTCATATATATTTGTAGTGAATTCTATTCTGTGCAAAACGGTAAAATATAATTGTGTAAAGTGATCAGTGGTCTAGTTCATTCATTCTATTTCACTGGATTTTGTGTTAATTTAAATCTACTAAATTAAACCGTCCCATTAGTTCCAGGTGTAAATGTAATGATATATCTATTATATTATTTCAAAAGATAATAGCTGCTTAAATGCTTAAATTAACTTTTAAAGTCGCGAAGGAATTTATAATTAATAAATTTAGTTAAGTCCTATATTTATACATGTGTGTTTTAACCCTTAGAACTCGCGCAGTGTTTTATTAAATACATAATTAAATACGCGAGTATATATATATATAAATAGTCTTAACGGGAAATTCATCGCGCTTTAAAATGTTATTTGATTTTTCGGTATATTACATGTCTTTTTCTTTCATACAGAGTGATCGTAACCTTTGCGATCCCAGCAATAAAGAAATCATCTTAAAAACTTCCAGACATATTGATGAAACATTTTTTAAATTTAATCTTGTGGCGGTCCGATGCGACCTAGCTATCATAATTACATGAAAGAAAGCCTACCCAAGACTATTTAAAAGAATAATCATCAAATTAAATTACAAATCTGTAAGATAAACTGGAAGTTGGACAGTGCCAGTAGCGATATTTTATTTACTGCCCTACCTTGAGAGAGTACATATTTTCCTGAACTGTGACGGCTTAGTTTTTTCCTCACTGGATTAATAAAACTTACCGGTCAGTTACTATCATCACGCATTGAAGGAATTTTACCATTAGCGGAAGATTAAAGAGACCACTTCATTTTCACCCCCTGTGTCGAATTGTGTCAGTGCCATCCCATAGACTCCTTTTTATATAATAAAAACACAAGAACTCTTAAGCTTCAAGTTCGGCGATAAGTGGGAATAGTTGCTATCAGCAAACCTCGCTACATCTGGGGCGGGACATCGAAGTACTAGACATTTTCACAGGTCAAGAGTGTAATTGCTGTTTATATAATTCTATGGATTGTCTGATGCTGCAATCGGTAAGTGTGTGAGTATATGAGTGTGGATCCTCACGCGCGTGCATGAATGACGGGACATTCAATCTTTTTGCAAACCATTTGTTAACTTGCTTACCGGGTAATACATGTTTCTGTATACCCTGCTTTGTTACTTTAAGTGGGATAATTGGTTAACTCTGTTTAACCCCCCCCCCCTTTTGTTTTATCATTTGCTTAGTAAAGGGAAGAACAATTGGGGAAGAACAGGATTTTTTCTACCACCCATACCTAATATTGTGACACCTCTTTCTGAGTAATTAACTTCACTGTTTGGTTACATTACCTATGTTCCTGATAACTACCTATCTTTGGACTGGGTTTATCTTTGTTTAATACAAGCGGGAAGGGCTTAGTCGATACCAATCTTCTTCACCTCCCCCCCCCCCTCACCTTGTTATTTGTATTTTCTGAACTTTCGATATTTTTCTGTAACAATTGATAGTTATTGTGATTGTTTTTTTAAAGGATAATAAACATCATAAACTTATATTTGACCGTGTTGAAATACCCAAAGCCAAAACTTTCCCCTATTTGTTTAATATAGTTTGTATTCACATGCGTCTGTGTGTTTGAAGCACCAAATCGGTGTGAGCGCATATGTGTGTCTGGAAACTGGCAAATAATTGTTTGACCAGGATAGTCTGAAGAGAAGATTGAGAGAAACGATTTGTCGTAAATAAGTCTGTCTTTACTCTCCTCCAGCACTCTGTGAAGCAACTATTTTACTCTCTACAATTTCTGTCACTGAGCTTTTCACCATCATTCTTCACTCTAAACAGGACCACTATTTCTAAGACTCTTTCTCTCAAAATAAATTTACGACAATATTTGTGGGCTGGTCCTGGGATCTTGAGCTACATTTGAGGCAATCGCATAGCCGGGATAAACATATTTTGAGTCTGATCTAAGTCTGGGTCTAACTAGATAGAGTGTGAATGATCTGTCTTTGTGATTTAGGGAAATAAAATTAATTACACCCATAGACAACGCCTTTTAGTATTTGGGTCGTCCACACAGCATATTTACAGAGTGTTTTCTTTCCACAGCAGTAGAAAGTACGGATAATCATAAATTCGGTTAGCTAAATTATCCTCTGGCAGAGAGAGTTAAATTTTTTCTTTATAAGATTTGCTGGGATTGCGTGATTGTTAGTACAGTCACTAATGGTTTTTTGAAGTTAAAAAGAGTTGAGCTTAGCTAAAGACGCCTTGTTCTGACTTTTTAAGTCTAGTTAACACGTCTCTTCTCATAAATTGACTTCAGGGGCGAGTTTTGTGACGGAGAATTAAAATTTTAGGGAAATATTTTTTTTCCTTTTAAATTGTTTAATATAAATTTTTCTCTACTTTTAGTAAAAGTAAATTTTTTCAGTGTAACGTACCATTTTAAGTGGCATAGTCGCTTGCGTTAAGAGTCTTAAGTGACAATAATAGCAGCGATAAGTTAACACAGTACAGGTAGGAGGTAACACAAATAAAGTTATACTTTATGTTTTTTTTATCGTAGCGAGTTTGAGTTTTTTCCCCTTCATGTTCCATCTTACTATTCTCTAGTCTTAGAAGCATCCAGTTCTTTGGTATGGCAGAGAGAATTAGGATAAGATCCATTTTAAGACAGGAGGCGAAGGACTCAGGGTTAGAAGGAGAAGCCGCGAACCTATTTGTCAACAAAGAACTTGAAAGATATGACGCGGAGCAAGAGAGGGCAGAGAGGAAGGAAGCACAAGATAGAGCAGAGAAGAAGGAAGCAGAAGAGAAGGCAGAAGCTAGGAAGAAAGAAGCGGACGATCGTCTAATGGAGCAGAAGAAAATTGAGGCAGAGAAGAAGAAAATTGAGGCAGAGAACAAGAAAATTTCGGCAGAGATGGAAGTTCGCAGCGAAAGAGAGAGAGAGAGGGAAAGACAGCATGAACTGGCGCTTAAGGCTTTAGAGAGTTGGGGCGCCTCTACTTCGAATAACGGTGAGCCGTCTTCGCCCCAGTCTCAGTCAATGGATCTCTCCAGTACTCAGTCTGCCCAATTAACTGCGATGTCTTTTGCTTTAGAGTCTTTTCCTAGTCCCAATGAGAAAATTGACAGCTATCTAGAGAAATTCGAGAGGCTCGCAAATCTGTATGGGTTAGAGAGTTCCCGTTGGGCACTTAAACTCTCAACGTCATTAAAAAGTACTGCTTATGACGTATATACAAAGCTGGGAACCAACCAACATGATTACGACATGCTGAAAAAGGCCTTGCTGGAACGGTTTGAGATGACTGCCCGAAAATTTCTGCAAATTTTTAGAAACAGCCAGAAAGAGAGCACGGAAACATTTCCGCAGTTCTCTTCACGTCTCACGAGCTATTTGACAAAGTGCATTGAATTATCTGACCTACCTCTTACTTATGAGGGACTACTTGAACTTGTTCTTGTGGAGCAGATAAAATCAACTTTGTCAAACGAAACCCGTAGATTTTTGGCTGAACAGGGCGCAGTCAGACTTGAGGACATCCTCAATAAGGCAGAACGCTATACCAATGCAATGGCCGAACTTCCCAGCACTAAGCGTAAAGCCACAGATGAGCCATCTCGAAAACAAAATCTAGAGCAGTCATCCTTCTCCTCTAACTCTTCTCAACATTATAGCCAACGAGATAATAATACCCATAAACCTCCCCAGGAAAAATCGAAATTCTACAAAACCCGATACCCCCCTAACAACAATTCTGATCAACCCACCAAGCCTACGTGGCAGCGCGCCCACCAGGGTCAAGGAAAAGGGAAGACCCCTACACCAGGAACGTCTGATCACGGCAAACAAAACGGTCCAAACCGCATCGAATGTTTGCATACAGCCTCGAAAGGTAGAGTCAATGTCAGTGATTCTCAACCTGAGGGCGACCGACCCTCAACTCGAGGAACTGTAATTTTGAATGGTACCTCAACTACTTGTCTCTTTGACACTGGACTAAGCTTTAGTTGTATTGTCGCCAGACACCTAGTCAAACCAGGTCAGGAGATAGAGGAAACCGTCAAACTTAGTGGAGTTTTCAGGAGTGATGCACCCAGGACGCTTCCTATCGCACTGGTAGAAATACACTCTGACTTTGTCAGAGGGGTTATTAAAGCGGCCATTATGGATGATCCTATCTACCCAGTTATCCTGGGATGTAGATACGTGTTTATTGGGAGACCAAAGGAGCCGATTGTGGCAGCGGTAACCACAAGAGAGCAAACCAAGAAGGAGAGGGAGCCTGCGCCAAATTTGTTGCCGAATGAACTGAAGGAGGCGCAACAAAAGGACCCTACTCTGGAGCTCTGCTTTAGAAAACTGCCCATGGCTAAGGACCCCAGACACAACGGAGACATCTTTTCTAAGGATGGCGTATTGTATCGTAGAACGGGCAACCCGGACACGAAGAATAACCAGCTTCTAGTACCGACGCAGTACAGAAGCCAGATCTTAGAAATGGGGCACTCTCTTCCCTTTAGCGGACATATGGGACAAAACGCCACTATTAAGCGAATAAAAACCCACTATTGGTGGCCAGGAATGAACTCTAACATTATCAGGTACGTGAAATCCTGCGCTAAGTGCCAACGGGTAGCACCCAAGCACTTGACACCCCCAGTACCCATGGGGCAAATGCCAATAGTAGGGACTCCATTTGAACGGGTTGCTGTCGACATCATTGGACCCCTGGAAAGGACCACAAGAAAGAACAGGTTCATCCTGACTTTAGTCGACATTTGCACAATGTGGGCCGAAGCTGTACCGCTAACATGCACAGATTCCAAGCATGTTGCAGAAGCCCTCGTGCAAATTTTTACACGATTGGGATTCCCTCAACAAGTTTTGACGGACAATGGATCCCAATTCCGTAGCCTGTTAATGGAGGAGATCTTTAAGATCTTGAGGGCCAAACATATCCACACAAGTCCCTATTATCCGGCCGAAAATGGGCTCGTGGAACGTTTTAATCACACCCTCACCACCATGTTACGTAAGCTGGGTCAGGAGAAACCGGAAGACTGGGACCTATTTACATCGGCTGCCTTATTCGCCTACCGAGAAGTACCCCAAGCGTCCACGGGATTCCCGCCTGCTACACTTTTATTTGGCAGACCTATTAAGGGGCCACTAGAAGCCTTACTTCAGTCCCTGACAGACCAAAAGGCTGACGAGACAGTCGTCTCTGCAAGCAAGTATGTATCTGAGCTCAAGGAAAGGTTAAAGCTAGGATGGGATCTAGCTACTACCAACCTTAAGAAAGCCCCCGCTAAACATGCTAAAAGATACAACAAAGCTGCAAAAGAGAGAGAACTACAACCAGGGGAGAAAGTTTTGTTGCTACTTCCAACCGGAAGCAATAAACTTCGCATCGGATGGCAAGGGCCGTTTACCGTCCTTAAAAAGATCTCACGTACCAATTACAAGATCTCTATCAAAGGAAAGGAGAGGGTCTTCCACAAAAATCTGCTTAAGAAATATTTGGAAAGACCGGTGCCATCCTCCGAGCATCTCCTGGCTATCGCCATTGCAACGGAAGACGAGGAAGATGATGATGGTTGCATGGAGTATCCATTGCAACCCACAGAATCCTTTAAAGATGTCAAGTTTAGCGACAATCTCTCACCAGAACAACAAACAGAAACCAGGGCTCTACTAAAACCGTACAGTGCAGTCTTAACGGATGTACCTGGTCGAACAAATCTCATCGAATTTGATATGAAATTAACAAACGAGACCCCTGTTCGAACCAGAGTTTACCCCATCCCGTACGCTAAAGCTGATGCACTTCGCGGAGAAATAGACAAGCTGCGTCAGGCAGGAATTATCAGTGAGTCTACATCTCCTTACAGTTCGAGTGTAGTGCTGTTGCAGAAGCCCAATAAGGAAGTTCGGCTGTGTTTAGATTACCGGCTGCTAAACGCTGTACCGGAATTCCAGCCCGAACCTCTCCAAACTGTTTCTGAGTTGTTCACCAAGCTCAGCAAAGCAAAGATTTTCTCCAAGATTGACCTCAGTAAAGGTTATTATCAAATACCAGTCAAGGAGGAAATTAAACCTTTGTTAGCTTTCAGCACTAGTGAAGGACATTACACATTTAATGCGATGCCGTTCGGATTGCATAACGCACCAGGAGTGTTCACCAGGATGATGAGGAAGCTTCTAGAACCTTTGCAAAGTCCCCATATCCATAATTTCATGGATGACATACTAATTGCATCGGAAACCTACGAAGAACATATTGCTACGGTTGCTATGCTCCTCAGGAGACTACAGGAAACCGGTCTCACAGCCAGACCTAGCAAATGTCTCATCGGGTTTGAACAGTTAGACTTCCTGGGGCATACTATTTCTCACGGATCCAGTTGGCCTATTAAGAAGAACGTGGAGAAAATAGTGGCAGCAAAAAGACCCCGAACGAAGAAAGACGTACGTTCCTTCCTATCACTATGTGCATACTATCAGAAGTACATCCAGAACTTCAACGGACGGACGGCACCTCTGACTGACCTCACAAAGAAAGGTTGTCCTGATAAGGTCATATGGGATCAAAAGTGCGAAACACGCGTACAGCACTTTGAAAGGACAGTTGTCTGCATACCCCATTTTGAGGTTGCATGACCTCAACAAACCTTTTGTACTGCGGGTCGACGCGTCAGGTCAGGGCATCGGATCAACACTGCTTCAAGACGAGGACAGTGACCTGAACATGCTATTTCCAGTTGCCTATGGCAGTCGGAAATTAAATAAATCTGAACGGAACTACAGCGTTGTTGAAAGAGAATGTCTCGCTCTGATTGACGGTATCAGACGCCATCATGAGTTTCTCTATGGGACATTTTCACAGTGCAAACAGACCACGCTCCGTTAGCATTTCTTGGTGCCAATAAAGAATTTAACGCAAGCGTCATGCGTTGGGCCCTTATTTTAAGCGTTTAATCTTTCAAAGTGGAATATATTCCGGGAAGACAGAATGTCGGGGCTGATTTCCTGAGTAGAAACTGGACTACGGAGGAAGAGGAGGAAGTTGAAGATACCAAACATCCAAAAGCTACCGATCAGGGCAGCTTCATTGTCATAAATCAAACATGAAAAGATGTTTTCATGTCTTAAAAGAGGGGACGATTGTGACAGACGAACTCATTGACCCTGAAGTGACCCTGAAGTGTTGGATGATATGGTACGACCCTTCGTAACGACGCCTTTGGATAACATCAGTGCCCCCGAATATTGTAACTTTTCGTCAAACGGGATTTTTCTTTTCACCTGGACTCATTAGCTATGCAACCGTTCCACACAGATGGTGTAAAAAACTTCTTTCTTTCCACTGTAAAGTTTCATGCTTTTCACTCGCACGCTCTGTAAGTGTCAGTCTGTGGAGCAGTGTACAGAGTTTTTGAGATCAGGCATGCTCCATGTTTACCCAGCGGTAAATGGGTAACTCACCCTAGTCCTGAGTTAGGGAAGGCAAAGGCAGCTGTAAATAGTCGTTTCCCTCTAAGGCTCCAGGGGAAGCAGGCCCTAAGCTTGGTCACTTCAACCGACGCAGGATGATATGTGTATGGAGTAGAAGTGTAGACTGTGATTGACGCGAATGGTGTACTGTTCGTGTGCTGACCAAGATAATCACTCATACACTTGTCTACAAGGCACCAATGCAGACTGCTGGAATCTTTGTTTACACAATTTATTCAGACGTACACACTGGGACATACGAGTACATCATGGTTATGTTGACACATCAATTTGTAGGCATACATAGCAGATTCGAAATCATGACACATTCATGAATAATAGGTAGTACATCAAAAGTTCAATGTCATGATACATTATGGCCGCATCCCCTATCTGACTAAACGCGTCAGTGAAGGCAGATCGGTAAATAACTGAAGTTGCTTGACGTCCATAGTTTGTAGTATATTATGGAACCACGAAAAGGGGGTTTCTATCAAGATTGAGATCTCTTTGTCACTGTCCAAGTAATAAGATACATGCCCCGTTCTTTGGACAGTAATCAGAAAATATGATGACAGGAATCTAACATGGCCGCCTCCCTGAGTTGCCGCTCACTCACTCGTAGGAAGGTGAATATAAGCCAAAGTTAATTTATAATGGGCATATAGATAGTTTCATAAATGTTTCCATACAGCTCTACGGTAATTAGGTTAATTCACGTAGCCATAACCGCTGTAGGAAAACCTGTCATCTTTGTCGATACAAAATTGACCCTAGCGTTGCGAAGCACAAAATTCCAGCTAGGTCTAACCGACCTGAGATCATCAAAATAGGGTCTGGCAATACATGGAGTCCGAATTATACATTGTACCGTACCTTAGGAGAGTCTCTAACACAAACTCCAGTAGAGACACAATCTCCTGTAGAAGAAAACCACTTCATAACTAATTTTTCCTTAAGAATCTACCAGCCCTTTGAAAAATGCGTACCCGCCATTCACGGTACATCGGAACTCATCACGACTTGTCAAGACAACTCATACTTCCGCCAGAGCGGAATAACAAGAATCTAGTCCCGCCTACCCATCCAAAATATACAATATAGGACTGATTCTATTTGTACTAATAATATGTAATACATATGAATTCAGGCCATAAACATAATAAGCAAATTAATCTATTTTCTGGCCCTAAAAAATAAGTACAAACATAAGAGCAATATCCATGCGCCGGATCAATATCAAGCACGATTACTCCTATAATCAAAAGTGTGACTCAAACATGGATTATCTCGCTTTACCCATAGACAGCATTTTCATACACAAATGAATGCATGTCTATATTTTTCCCATATTAAATAGCCATATCGATTTTTGTAATATGTGCGTCAAAATATGCACGCAACAGATTACCACACCCCTCGGGAAAAAAATGGTACATTTTTTTTGTTTTTTTTGTTTTGAAATACATCTAGGAGCAACATACAATAGGCTCACAACGCACCAATAACAATGCGCAGATGATAAGCATAAGTTTTATGACCTTAGAGAAGGTACTTCTCTAAGTATTAATATTTCCAGAGAGGTGTCACCAACGCATACTACAATATTAGCAATGACATAATTTCCACATTAGTTTATACATAAATTTCATCTAAGATATCTTAACATCATGATCATCAAAGACGAAAAACATTGAAAGATCAGCGGTGAATAAATATCAATGAACCGCTAAGTAGTGTTACAATCAATATATGATATATTACATATGTGTACACATTTCAACATAGAAACAACTGTATCAAAGTTGTATAACAGTTATGAATCATGTGGGCATCTAGACAAAATATCTGCCATCACATTTTCTGACCCACGGATAGCTCGCACCGAAAAATGAAATGGCTGTAGAGCAATCGCGTATCGCGTTGATCTCGCGCTCTTCAGATTTTTACTCTGAATAGCCGTAAGAGCTTTCTGGTCAGTTTCCACAATGAAATGCGCGCCCAGAAGAAATCTTTGCAGTTTAAGGATTGACCAAACCATAGCCAATAATTCACGGTCTAGGACCGAGTAATTCTTCTCTGCGGCATTTAATTTCCGAGAAATATACATCACAGGATGCAGAGTTCCAGAGTACTCTTGCATTAGTGCTGCTCCAATCCCGGTGGATGAAGCGTCACTACGAAGAATAAATGTCTTATCCTTAGAAGGCAATACTAGGATAGGTGAAGTAGAAAACATAGTTTTAACCTTATCCAGAGAGGATTGACATTCTTGAGTCCAATGGACTACATTAGGAGACCCTTTCTTTAGCAAGGAAGAAAGAGGTGACATAATGGAGGACAGATTCGGAATGAATCGTCCATAAAATTGTATTAGACCTAAGAGACTTCGCACTTGCTTTTTAGTCTTAGGAATAGAAATGTTAAGTATCTTACTTGTATTATGGTCTTCTGTTTTTAGGAACCCATGACCAACACGGTGTCCTAAGAAAGATATTTCGCTAAAACCAATACATGCTTTTGATGGTTTCGCTGTCAGGTTATGCTCGCGTAAGATAGACAATAGTTCATTTATCCCATTATAGTGATCATTCCAAGTATCACTGAAAAGGCAGATGTCATCAAGATACGCAATGACATCTGAGCGATGAGATAGGATTCGACGCATCATGCGTACGAATGTTGCAGGGGCGTTCATAAGACCGAAAGGCATGAAATTCCATTGGAATAGACCCCTAGGCGTCGAAAAAGCAGTAAACGGTTTGGCGTGTTCGGATAATGGAACTTGCCAATATCCCTTAGACAAATCGAGTTTAGTAAAGAAATGAGAATTCGATAGTCTCGTAAGTAGCTCTTCTAGTAAAGGCATAGGTTCAGCATCAAATTTAGTCACTTGATTCAATTTGCGATAATCCACGCAAAGACGTATGTTATTGTCTTTTTTTCGTACAATAACCATCGGCGAAGAATATGCTGATGTGGATGGTTCAATAATTTTTAACTCTATCATCTCATCTAACTCTTTCTCTACCTGTGCTTGAAAATGTATCGGGATAGGATATGGTCTGACTCTTATAGGACTATGGTCAGTAAGAATAATGTCATGTTGAATGACATCAGTTTGACCAGGAATGTCAGTAAGGACATCCTGAAATTGTTCTAACATAGTAGAAACTTGTTTCTGCTCTCCTGGAGATAATTCTGGAGAAATTGCAACATCTTTCCATGATTCATTAGAGTGAAGAGGAATCATTGGAAAAGGTAAATTTACATCCGAGAAACTCGTTTCCTCATCCTGTATTACTGACAGAGATGAGTACTGTCCATGTTGGACTGGAAAATCGTCCGTTGCCTGGAAAACAGGTTGTAAATAATCAGGACGTTCATGGAATTCCGTGAGCATGTTGATGTGGAAGGTTTTACGCTTCCCGTCAATATCGACGATATAGTCAACATCGGAAACTTTTGATATTATATCGTACGGACCTTTCCAAGAAATAAGAAGTCTATTTTCCCTACAAGGTAGCAAGACAAATGCTTTGTCACCTGGACAAAGTTGTCGCAAGCATCTCTTTTTATTGGCAAATTCCCTTGCCTTCTGTTTCGCAAATTCAGAAGAAGCAGTTGCCAATTTGCATGCTTCAATAATCTTGTGTCTAAGTGCGATGACATATTCATAAGAGGATTTTGTGTCATCGACAATATTATCAGCAGTTATAAGATCATGAAGTAAGGACATAGGACCTCGCGGTTTTGCGCCAAAGACAAGTTCAAAGGGAGAAAATCCTGTATGTTCGTTGGCGACCTCTCTATATGCAAAGAGAGCCGCGGGTAACACCCTATCCCAATCCTGAGGTTGATCTTCTGTTATCTTACCTAGTAGGTTTTTCAGAGTTCTATTCAGACGTTCCACCATCCCATTGGACATAGGATGATAAATACTACTCAGCGATCTCTCTATCTTAAGAGTCGACATTACTTGAGACATGGTATCTGATATGAGTTGGGTACCATGGTCGGATAATATTTCTGCTGGAAACCCCAGACGAGAAAATATTAACCAAAGAGCATCTGCGACATCAGCAGTAGTTATGCTCTTTAGAGGAACAGCCTCCGGCCAACGTGTGCACATATCAACACACGTCAAAATAAATTGGTGTCCTCTAGCAGACTTTATCTTAAATGGACCAATGATGTCTATCGCCATTTTTTGAAATGGTCGAATGGGAATGTCTGCAGCCTGAATAGGTGCATCATGGCGTGGACCTCTGGATTTAATCTCTTGACATACTTTACAAGATCGACAATAGATTCGTATGTCCTTATTCACAGCAGGCTAAAAGAAAGATTGAAGAACTCTAGCCTTAGTACGGGAAAAACCCATATGTCCAGCACACTGCGAATCATGAGCGTGCTGTAAGATTTTAACTCATATTTTTAGGCACAAGGATTTGAGAATGAATGGACTTAGCGGAGTCTTGTACCATACGTACAAGTACGCCATTCCTCATCGTAATCCAAGATTTACGATTTGTATCCTTATTCGGATCACCTTTTGTTGCCAGAGTAAAGAATTTCTTTAGAGTAGGATCATCTTCCTGCTGTTTGATAAAGGAATCATGGGAAATCTCCAAGGGATCATCTTGGATCTGCGCATCATTATCTTCAGAATGTGAAGATTGTGGCATATTAAGAGCTTGAGCCCTAGTGATTACTGCATTAGCAGATTGCATATTAACATTTTCCCAATTAGAAATTTGCTGTGGAGTGCATTCTTTCACTCCATGAATGCGACCGATGATAAGATCAGCGATCGGATTCGGCAAGAGACATGCTTGCACCTCTCCTGTAAAGAAAGGCGTAGCAATATTGATAATGGCAGTGGAGTACTTCTCCAATGTGCCACCAAATGTTACACATTTGACTACATTGCCTGTAGCTCGAGAAGGATTTACGAGTGATTGCCTCACTCCGATGGTAGTGCACCCCGAGTCGAAAAGAATTGATACCGGAGTACCATCTATTAGGCCCTTATTAAAGACAAGAGCACCCCTTCCATTATGCGCGATTGACGCATGGAGCGCGGGAAGCGGGTGACCGCAGCTTAAAGTAGAAACTGTGGTTGGATCGAATAATGTTTTGCATTGCGAACACTCAGATGCTCTAGCAAAATCGAAAGCGGAATTTGCTACACTATTGGAGTCTTTTTTATCATTATTCTGATTACCGGTGTCGTGGAACTCCTGTTGTGCAAAGTTAGCTTGGTAATAAGATTTACCATGTCTTTTGTGTTGTGATCTACCTCGGTTATAATTGTCTCTATAATTATTATTTCCCCTTTTATAACCCCTATTTGGGTTTGAATCATAATATTCATGATCATAATCATCACGCTCATTATATTGAGTATCCCTGTAATATTGGTTCTTTTCTCTCCATGAAGTACTTGGGTAGTTCCTATAGCTACTCCCTTTCCGAGAATGTCTAAAATTATGGGTACCCCTCGCGTGTCGAGGACTATCAGCCCGATTCCAGTACTTCAAAGAAGAACTCTGATTTGAGTGGTTATTTTGGTTTTGATACTTATTCCAATTAACCTTTTTATCAAATTTATTTTTAGCTCCTTGGAATTTGTGTGAGTAATTCTGATTATATTCTGTTGCCGAAGCAACTGGCATACTCTCTTTAATGTTAGAGTTACTAAGAATCATTTCAGGGTGTGCCGTGGCATACTGGTCACAATATTCTTCCATTTGCTTTAATGTACTAGGTTTACGCTCATGTAAGAACTCTAGGAATGATTTATTTACAGAAGACATGACCTTGTCTCTTAGCAATAAATCTGTAAGACCATCAAATGTTTTCTCTGTTTTGGATAATTCAATCCATCGTGAAAGTGTAATTCGTGCTTTTGAGATGAATTCTGAGAATTCTACACCTACCTCAGGTCTCATTGTTTTAAACAAAAGACGATAACCTTCCTCAGACAGCTGATATCTCTTTATCAAAGCTGCCCTAACAACATCATAATTGTCCTTGTCGGCCTCTTCAACAAAATATAACTTACTCAGAGAGTCCCCTTTTAGATTTTCAGACAACTGATTCACATACTGTGATTTGTCAACATTATGAGCTCGACAAGCCCGTTCAAATCTAGAAAGCCAAAATGTTATGTCATCACTGGCAGAGTTGAACGCTGGTACCTTGACCTTGTACACAAAGGGTTTACCATTACCACCAGATGCCTGATTAACATTACTCATACATGTCAATTTTAATTTCTCTAACTCAAATTCATGTTCTCTTATTGCTTTTCTCTCTTCAGCTTCTCTATCTAATCTTTTCTGTTCTGCAGCGGCTTCTAATTTTTTCTGTTCTACAGCAGCAGCAGCTTCTAATTTTTTCTGTTCTGCAGCAGCTTCTAATTTTTTCTGTTCTGCAGCAGCAGCAGCTTCTAATTTTTTCTGTTCTGCATCAAATCTCCTTTCCTCCACTTGCATCTGCAATTTCTTTAGTTCAGCAGCATTATCAGCTTCTTTTTCTAATCTTTTTTCTTCAGCCAGAGCTTTTCTCTCTTCAGCAGCAGCTTTTTTCTCTTCAGCAGCAGCTTTTCTCTCTTCAGCAGCAGCTTTTCTCTCCTCTGCAGCAGCAGCAGCTTTTCTCTCTTCAGCAGCTAATGCTTTGTCATATTGAGCAACCGCCCATTATTCTAAGTCTTTCCCAGTCTTATCAAGGGATTTTCCTTGTGCAATAAAATAATCTAATGTAGACATCTTGTCTTCTTAAATCAGAAACCTGAAAAAGTAAATAAATTACCCTCTTTCACTTTAATGGGAGACAAGTCTATGCCATAGACTTAGTCTTAGTGCACTCTTGTATTGTTTATAATAACCAATGATAACTTGAGTACCTGTGGACAACAATAACTGTATCTTAAATACTGTGGGAGACAAGCCTTACAAAGGTCTTGTATACATCAATGTAATCAAAGATCACTTGGGTACCTGTGGAAAATAATCATAAAGTACTGATCTGTACTATACTATCAGTGTATACCACTATAACTCCTATGTCATATGTCAACTAAAGACATTACAAAGGACAAACAAGAAAAGACAATATGAACACATTTGCAGAGATCAAATTAAATTAAATAGGAGAAATGAAAAAAATGATCACAGAAACCGTGATGATAACTGCAATAAGATAACAAGACAAATAACGCCACAGTGTATAAACATAAGGGTGTAAAAAACTGAAATGAAAGGAAAGATGAGACCTACAATTATACAAACAAATCAAACAAAAATAAAGAACAGAAAAAATGTTACAAATACAAATATGAAACAGTCGTCACAACTAACCAAATATTTGCAAACTATGTTGCATGCAAATTTCAATTAAGAAATTGCTCCCTATAGAACGCCAGAACAAGACCAATATCACTCGGTATTTCCTGTTCTAGTCACCTCCCATCCAGGCCCGCAACATATAAACACCTACACATATAAACAAATAACATGTAAGCATAAATAGCATATAGCATACAATATAATTTATATCATGAATGGAATGTGTTGCCGGTATAGTGTTGTAAAGTAGGCACAGTTTATTTTAATACTAATAACTTGCCACTTTATTGAGTAATAGATTTAATTTTAAACTATTACACAGTTCAACAACACCGTGATTCTTCTGTACGTTGAGAAATGTCAACAATACTGCTCCAGATATTTTCTACACTTGACACAACTGTCCTGTGTAATACCGTCTGTACAGCGAAAAACTGTCAACAAGCGCTGACCTAGATACAGCATCCTATCGGCAATACAGGTCAAGCTGACATCGATGTTGATGTGGTCAAACAAATGTTCTTTTAAGGCAAACTGTGATTCTCAACACAAAACTGCGTAGGCTGGACCCAGGGATCTGGCTCACCTCTGTAAAAACTTCTTTCTTTCCACTGTAAAGTTTCATGGTTTTCACTCGCACGCTCTGTAAGTGTCAGTCTGTGGAGCAGTGTACAGAGTTGTTGAGATCAGGCATGCTCCATGTTTACCCAGCGGTAAATGGGTAACTCACCCTAGTCCTGAGTTGCTGTAAATAGTCGTTTCCCTCTATGGCTCCAGGGGAAGCAGGCCCTAAGCTTGGTCACTTCAACCGACGCAGGATGATATGTGTATGGAGTAGAAGTGTAGACTGTGATTGACGCGAATGGTGTACTGTTCGTGTGCTGACCAAGATAATCACTCATACACTTGTCTACAAGGCACCAATGCAGACTGCTGGAATCTTTGTTTACACAATTTATTCAGACGTACACACTGGGACATACGAGTACATCATGGTTATGTTGACACATCAATTTGTAGGCATACATAGCAGATTCGAAATCATGACACATTCATGAATAATAGGTAGTACATCAAAAGTTCAATGTCATGATACATTATGGCCGCATCCCCTATCTGACTAAACGCGTCAGTGAAGGCAGATCGGTAAATAACTGAAGTTGCTTGACGTCCATAGTTTGTAGTATATTATGGAACCACGAAAAGAGGGTTTCTATCAAGATTGAGATCTCTTTGTCACTGTCCAATTAATAAGATACATGCCCCGTTCTTTGGACAGTAATCAGAAAATATGATGACAGGAATCTAACATGGCCGCCTCCCTGAGTTGCCGCTCACTCACTCGTAGGAAGGTGAATATAAGCCAAAGTTAATTTATAATGGGCATATAGATAGTTTCATAAATGTTTCCATACAGCTCTACGGTAATTAGGTTAATTCACGTAGCCATAACCGCTGTAGGAAAACCTGTCATCTTTGTCGATACAAAATTGACCCTAGCGTTGCGAAGCACAAAATTCCAGCTAGGTCTAACCGACCTGAGATCATCAAAATAGGGTCTGGCAATACATGGAGTCCGAATTATACATTGTACCGTACCTTAGGAGAGTCTCTAACACAAACTCCAGTAGAGACACAATCTCCTGTAGAAGAAAACCACTTCATAACTAATTTTTCCTTAAGAATCTACCAGCCCTTTGAAAAATGCGTACCCGCCATTCACGGTACATCGGAACTCATCACGACTTGTCAAGACAACTCATACTTCCGCCAGAGCGGAATAACAAGAATCTAGTCCCGCCTACCCATCCAAAATATACAATATAGGACTGATTCTATTTGTACTAATAATATGTAATACATATGAATTCAGGCCATAAACATAATAAGCAAATTAATCTATTTTCTGGCCCTAAAAAATAAGTACAAACATAAGAGCAATATCCATGCGCCGGATCAATATCAAGCACGATTACTCCTATAATCAAAAGTGTGACTCAAACATGGATTATCTCGCTTTACCCATAGACAGCATTTTCATACACAAATGAATGCATGTCTATATTTTTCCCATATTAAATAGCCATATCGATTTTTGTAATATGTGCGTCAAAATATGCACGCAACAGATGGTCAACACGTTTGCTGATTAATATGTGGACAGTTTATCTAGCGTACATTCTGGTCATCGCATTGATTTAAGGAGAGGCTAAATCACGCACAGGGACATCTCTTGAGCAATCATGTGCAGGTATTTTCATTAACTTGGCCAGAATGCCGGCCCAGTGGGGGCGTTGCCTGCATCAAACGATAGTAGCGACCACGATCAAAGACACTGGGGGGATCTCATGAAAGACTATCGGCGCTATCAAAGGGCAATAGTGGTCCCTGAAACGAGCGACGCAAGTTTCCTGCCGGTATTTAGCATCTCGGTGTTAAAACACAGAACCGATCGCAGCAGCGAGCGGAGATACGAAGACCAGGGGCGGCTTCTCTCTTTAGTCTGGCGGTCAGATCCCCAAAAGTCTCCTGAGATCTAAAAATGTGTCAAATTTTCTCACATCCCACTCATCTTGCATTCGAGTTAGATATATACACACCATGAAGAAATGCATGTTATCACTCGTTGGTCAGACCTTGACAGAAGCACTAGCTATATTTGAAATCTTGTTATAGAATTTCCCCTGGATTTTCATATATATTTGCAGTGAATTCTATTCTGTGCAAAACGGTAAAATATAATTGTGTAAAGTGATCAGTGGTCTATTTCATTCATTCTATTTCACTGGATTTTGTGTTAATTTAAATCTATTAAATTAATCCGTCTCAATAGTTCCAGTTGTAAATGTAATGATATATCTATTATATTTTTTTTTTTTTTTTTTTTTTTTTGCGTTCGCCCGCTAATACTCGAGGCGAAATCTCAGGTTATTATTTTATGTCTAACCTGACATTGATTTTACGTGAGTATCCCTTTATTTCTTGTACAGAGACAGGTGTCCCTCGCCATTCAGGCAAATACTCGCCGATTTCGGAGGTACCCATTGCAGCTGGGTCGGCTCAGGAGCCGCCAGTCCCTGGTCGACGACACTCCTTCAAATGTCCTCGCCAGGTCTCGAGTTAATCCAGTCCAAATCCCGGTCGACGAAAAATCCTCAAATGCCGTCGTCCGGGTTTGATCCTGTATCACCCGGTCGCCAGAGCGGTGTTGTAACCACTACGCTAGCGCGGCTCCCTCTATTATATTAATTCAAAAGATAATAGATGCTTAAATGCTTAAATAAACTTTTAAATTCGCGAAGGAATTTATAATTAATAAATTTAGTTAAGTCCTATATTTATAGATGTGTGTTTTAACCCTTAGAACTCGCGCAGTGTTTTATTAAATACATAATTAAATACGCGAGTATATATATATATAAATAGTCTTAACGGGAAATTCATCGCGCTTTAAAATGTTATTTGATTTTTCGGTATATTACATGTCTGTTTCTTTCATACAGAGTGATCGTAACCTTTGCGATCCCAGCAATAAAGAAATCATCTTAAAAACTTCCAGACATATTGATGAAACATTTTTTAAATTTAATCTTGTGGCGGTCCGATGCGACCTAGCTATCATAATTACATGAAAGAAAGCCTACCCAAGACTATTTAAAAGAATAATCATCAAATTAAATTACAAATCTGTAAGATAAACTGGAAGTTGGACAGTGCCAGTAGCGATATTTTATTTACTGCCCTACTGTGAGAGTGACCGTGCAAAGTGGAATCAATTTGTTGTTGCCCTACAAGACGCAACTAGGCGTGATGGCCACTGACTGCTTTGACGGTCGGTGGTTAGGGATCGAAGAAGAAGAAGACTGTGAGAGAGTACATATTTTCCTGAACTGTGACGGCTTAGTTTTTTCCTCACTGGATTAATAAAACTTACCGGTCAGTTACTATCATCACGCATTGAAGGAATTTTACCACTAGCGGAAGATTAAAGAGACCACTTCATTTTCACCCCTGTGTCGAATTGTGTCAGTGCCATCCCATAGACTCCTTTTTATATAATAAAAACACAAGAACTCTTAGGCTTCAAGTCCAGCGATAAGTGGGAATAGTTGCTATCAGCAAACCTCGCTACATCTGGGGCGGGACATCGAAATACTAGACATTTTCACAGGTCAAGAGTGTAATTGCTGTTTATATAATTCTATGGATTGTCTGATGCTGCAATCGGTAAGTGTGTGTGAGTATATGAGTGTGGATCCTCACGCGCGTGCATGAATGACAGGAAATTCAATCTTTTTGCAAACCATTTGTTAACTTGCTTACCGGGTAATACATGTTTCTGTATACCCTGCTTTGTTACTTTAAGTGGGATAATTGGTTAACTCTGTTTAAACCCCCCCCCCCTTTTTTTTTATCATTTGCTTAGTAAAGGGAAGAACAATTGGCGAAGAACAGGATTTTTTCTACCACCCATACCTAATATTGTGACACCTCTTTCTGAGTAATTAACTTCACTGTTTGGTTACATTACCTATGTTCCTGATAACTGTTTATCTTTGGACTGGGTTTATCTTTGTTTAATACAAGCGGGAAGGGCTTAGTCGATAACAATCTTCTTCCCCCCCCCCCCCCCCCACCTCTCACCGTGTTATTTGTATTTTCTGTACTTTCGATATTTTTCTGTAACATTTGATAGTTATTGTGATTGTTTTTTTTAAAGGATAATAAACATCATAAACTTATATTTGACTGTGTTGGAATACCCAAAGCCCAAACTTTCCCCTATTTGTTTAATATAGTTTGTATTCACATGCGTCTGTGTGTTTGAAGCACCGAATCGGTGTGAGCGCATACGTGTGTCTGGAAACTGGCAAATAATTGTTTGACCAGGAGAGTCTGAAGAGAAGATTGAGAGAAACGATTTGTCGTAAATAAGTCTGTCTTTACTCTCCTCCAGCACTCTGTGGAGCAACTATTTTACTCTCTACAATTTCTGTCACTGAGCTTTTCACCATCATTCTTCACTCTAAACAGGACCACTATTTCTAAGACTCTTTCTCTCAAAATAAATTTACGACACTGCACCAGTTATCACCATCGACATCTATGAATTGGCAGTGGTGCACCACTTCACATACCTAGGGTCTACCATCAATGACAAACTTTCACTGGATACAGAAATCGACAGCCGCATTGGCAAAGCTGCAGCTACCTTTGCCCGCCTCACATCGCGTGTTTGGGGAAACTCCAAACTCACAATGAAGACCAAATCTGCGGTATATAATGCATGCGGCACCAGCACACTCCTATATGGCAGCGATACCTGGACGACCTATGCTAAGCAAGAAAGAAGGCTCAATACCTTCCATTTACGGTGTCTACGCCGCATCCTCGGCATTTCGTGGAAAGACAAAGTGACAAATGTCGAGGTGTTGTTACGTGCTGGCCTTCAAAGTATGTATACACTGCTTAGACAGCGCAGACTTCGCTGGCTTGGCCATGTTCGCCGCATGGAAGATGGTCGCATCCCTAAAGATATCTTCTACGGACAATTAGCAGAGAGCAAGAGAACAGTTGGGCGACCACAGCTGACGTTCAAAGATGTGTGCAAGAGAGATATGAGGGCACTGGACATGGATCCAGCAACATGGGAGGATGAAGCTGCCGATCGCACTAAGTGGCGATGCTATTTACGGTGCCACCTCAGATTGGGCGAACAGAGGCTCACACAACAAGCAGAGGAGGGGAGAAAACGTCGAAAGAAGCACAAGAAAAATAAGCAGCTGAGGGCTGTCACCTCAGGGGCGCATTTCCATAGTCAGTTATGACTAAAGGGGCTATTATTATTATTATTATTACTGTAGTGAAGTCTCTAACACTTCACTCCCCTGCATCACAAAGCTGGTCTAGGAATTGCCTAGTACTATATTCAGCCATTGTAGTACTCTAGGTAAGTAAAAATCTACACATGAGAAAGTAATATCCATTTACCTGTTTGTCCTGTTAGAGACTTGCTTGGAAACGGGTTAATACAACTAAATTTAAAAAGCCAAATCTATGTACAATATTTATGGTAGCAAGATATTTAAAAATAGATAAAAACCACGTGACAAAGAAGACTGAGGGGAAAAATGAGAAGATAAAATGAGGGAATGGGGATACTGTGGTGGATGTGATACTGACTGACGTTTGCTGGTAACCAAAGATCCTCCTTGACTTGCACATTTGGTTATTGAATAAGGCAATGATTTCGTTACTTTGTTATTTCATTTCTGGTTTTTTATTGTCTGTTAATTTCTTTGAGTTGATATTATATATTTCTTATTCTATAATTTGACTTGCTTATATAGATATGCTTTTCCCTCGTGTTACCCATTGTGGCGAGATGGAAGTTAGATAATAGAATAGTTTCCAGAAATGGAGAAGAGAACTGAATAATAGAATTCCACTGAGTAAATCTGGTGTGGGGGCTTAAACGAGCTGAAAGTAATAAGTGCTTAAATCCTTCACAGAATTAATGTGCTCAGCAACAGCCAGCACCGTTTTTGCTTATCTGACTATCTTGTAAAGACTCCCATGTGATAGAAGCTTTACTACTCTTCTATCTACATTTCTGCCAAGAGTAATCTTGTGTAAGGATAGACTCCACTGAAGCCTATAATAGATACTCTTGAGTTTTGGCCACTGTTGGACCACTACTGCAAAGCAGGGGAGGCAATAATGACACAATTGGGGTCTGGACTTGGGATTGAACGCGGTCGCACAAGCATGATAATTCCCAGTTGAGAGACACGCGCCGGGTTTAGTAATCCCCCTAGACGACTGACATAAATTTCAGATTGACTGAAATAATAGTGTCAAGAGAGTGTGTAATTGTAAGACTGAGCATACATTGCATTCATAAGTAACAGTAAAAGTAACTGTGTAAAGAATAATTGAATAAGTGAAAGATACAAAATTTCTTGTAAACTAAAGTTAAAGTTAACGAAATAAGAAGTTCACTTGGTAAAGCAAATTCATTGTTGTAATTTGGTTTTTAGGTTAGAAGCTGTTGTGCATTTGTGTAGCTTTGTAAACAGATTTGTTTGCTCAGAATGCCTTTTACCTTACTCTAGGGAGTGAACTAGGGTTTTCAGCCAAACAACTTTTTGACTTCGTGCTTACTTCGGTGAGAGAATAGAAAGAAAAAGATAAAGCGAAAAAAGACAGGATGGAGGCAGAGAAAGCCGCACTCCGTGATGAGAAGGCAGCTGAGAGGGAAGAGAGAAGGATGGCCAGGGAACACGAAAGAACCCAAGCTGAAGAGAAGGAAAAGCAAATGGCTTTCGAAGCGGCAGAGAGAGAAAATGAAAGGGCATTAGCTAAGGAGAAGGAACAGACCGAGAGGGCATTTGCTAAGGAGAAGGAACAGGTCGAGAGGGCATTCCAAGGACGGAAGGAACAAGACGACAGAGCCCACGCAATTTGAATGAAGGAATTGGAACTCGTGTAACCGTGTGCTTCTTATATTTTATCCCAAGTTAGATCTTTACTGGTTTAAAGACCGCCATAGTTTATTATTACTTGGTTTATGTCAAAGCGTGCCCAGGTGGGTTCGTTCCTTTTATAGTTGTTATGAGTTGGAGAGAAAAGTGATTGAGATGTATGAACTGTAACGGTACATCTAAGAGAACCAAACGACAATCAATTATCCAACAGCTTTATTCGTTAACAAGGAGTTTTATTTAAAATGAACTAGTTGAGTGTAAATCAGTCAATTTTCAATTAAAAATCTTTTCTTACATCATTTCAGACTTGGTTAATTTTTCATCATGCGTAATGTATTTTCCATCATTCACCTCTCTCCAAGGTGGTTTATAACATTTTTCTTCACCATCATATTCCTCAGATCCTTTAATACTAATAATCTCGTAGTTGAGTACTTCATCAGAAGGTTTCTTTCATTTGTTTATTTCTTTCATTTGTCCTTTTCATTTGCCTCTACATGACCTTCCTTTCCCTCTTCATCTATTCCTAAGTCTTGTTTCACATAACTGAGCTGAATTAAAACGATAAATTGCAAGTCTTTACTTACATAGGTTTTGCAACTAAACAACATCTGCATGTGCAGAATTTATACCATCAAGAATATCTCTTCTTGTAACTTGCAGCATAAATGAAGATTATAAGGCACTTGTGTCTTTATTCACCCACAGATTAAAATTGTATAAATTTCGAAGCCAAACGGAGCACCGTACTTTTTGTTAAATTTTTTTTCTCTTCAATTCGTGCAACACCGTGTCAAGGCCGTGGAAGATGAATCTCTTATTTTTTCCTGTCTAATGTTAACCTCCGTCATTAATTATCTTTTCATTCCTAGGTTGTCTGTGACCTCTTAATTTGTTTTCCTCTAAGACCAGCTTTATGATGCAGGGGAGGGAAGTGTTAGAGACTTCACTGCAGTAAGACCAGCTTAATGATGAAGGGAAGTGAAGTGTTAGAGACTTGACTACATGTGTGACTTTTTGTGCGACATATCGGAATAAAGTTCTTCAGTCAGACCAGTTTGACAGTATCCTGCATGACATTACAGAATTTTGGCCTCCTGTTTAAATTGTGCTGCTACAAACTGTGGTAGATTATGATTAAGTGAAAATTCTCTAAGTTACTGTGTTACAGTGGATAGCAGAATAAATTATAATTTCTAGCTAAAACTCATTCAGCTATAAATAAATTTAATTAAATTGCTAGTAACAAGTAAGAGAACATTTTAACTAACTAAGTAAATGCACTGATTCATCATGAGTGTTGACGAGATGTGTATTTATTTCTAATTCATGATGATTGATTTCTTTTTCTCCATTTTACTAATTTTTAAATTATCCATGTTAAGTAAAGTTTGCCTAGCTTTGATAAGGCGCTCACCATTAAACTTTGACAAAAGTTTCCCTGTGAGCATTCAGACCCGCTAATATTAGGATGCATCTCAAAGTATACAAGACGTTGTAGCCTGGTAATACCCTCGAGAATCATCAAGTGCTACATATATTCTTCATCATTGCGTAGTTTAGAAACATGGACAATGAACAAGCAGTTAGAGGAAAGAATTGAGGCATTTGAGATGGGGATATATAGAAGAGTGGGGTGCGTCTCATGGATAGAGAGGAAAACAAATAAAGAGGTCAAAGACAACCTAGGAATGAAAAGATAATTAATGACGGAGGTTAACATTAGACAGTAAAAATATGTTGGCCTCTCAAACAATTCACTCCCCTGCATCATAAAGCTGGTCTTTCTGTAGTGAAGTCTCTAACACTTCCCTCCCCTGCATCACAAAGCAGGTCTTACTGTAGTGAAGTCTCTAACGCTTCACTCCAATGCATCATAAAGCTGTTCTTACTTTAGTGAAGTCTCTAACACTTCACTCCAATGCATCATAAAGCTGGTCTTACTGTAGTGAAGTCTCTAACAATTCACTCCAATGCATTATAAAGCTGGTCTTACTGTAGTGAAGTTATGCTGCCACCCCTACCTGCGAAATCCATACTAGGCTAACCCCGCGCTCATCCTGCCACCCCTACCTGCGAATTGCCAAATAGACTAACCCCGCGCAGGCAAGTGTACGGAAGCCGGTGTGGTCATAGAATTTCAGAATGGGTGAACAAAGACACAAGAACCGATTGTAACTTATAATCTATATATATATATCGTTGAATATCTAACGAACAGTTTTAGTGTAAGGGGAAGTAAACTGGAGTATGTTAGTAGTTGAAATAGATTTTGAGTTATAGCACTTAGTTGCTTGTTAGCTATCGAATTATTTAGAGAGTATCTCGTGATAGTTTCGAGAGACAGATTACAGACAGCGTGAAAAGCGCTGATATAGTTATTCTGTATTGTTTTGAGTTGGGTGAGAGAAGCTCGCTGCTAGCCCGCAATTGTTTGTGTTGTGTGAACAGTGAGGAAGTCTCGTGTCTGCTTTTGAGCGGGACGAGTGTGTTATCTAGGGAGAGTGTTCCGGGCGTTTTGACCGGGTAGGAAGACAGTGTTTTTGGGAAGTGTGAAATGCCTGTACAGTGCTGAATTTAAAATGTCGACGGATTTTTCGCTGTGGGTACAGCGTAGTATGAAACTGCAGTTTTAATTATTGTGGAAGTGTTTATAACTGCAGTGTACAGTACTTTAGGCCATGAATCATGATAGCTCCTGTGAGAGGATTGTTATTGAGGATTCTTTATAGCGCTGAGTTTAATAAGAGTACTTTAGGCCATGAATCATGATAGCTCCTGTGAGAGGATTGTTATTCAGGATTCTTTATAGCGCTGAGTTTAATAAGAGTACTTTAGGCCATGAATCATGATAGCTCCTGTGAGAGGATTGTTATTGAGGATTCTTTATAGCGCTGAGTTTAATAAGAGTACTTTAGGCCATGAATCATGATAGCTCCTGTGAGAGGATTGTTATTGAGGATTCTTTATAGCGCTGAGTTTAATAAGAGTACTTTAGGCCATGAATCATGATTGCTCCTGTGAGAGGATTGTTATTGAGGATTCTTTATAGCGCTGAGTTTAATAAGAGTACTTTAGGCCATGAATCATGATAGCTCCTGTGAGAGGATTGTTATTGAGGATTCTTTATAGCGCTGAGTTTAATAAGAGTACTTTAGGCCATGAATCATGATAGCTCCTGTGAGAGGATTGTTATTGAGGATTCTTTATAGCGCTGAGTTTAATAAGAGTACTTTAGGCCATGAATCATGATAGCTCCTGTGAGAGGATTGTTATTGAGGATTCTTTAGAACGCTGAGTTTAATATGAGTACTCTAGGCCATGTATTATGATATCATTGTAGCTGCCGAGTGCGCAGTTCTTATGTGGTAATTTATATCTTGTGTTGTGCTGTGAACGGTATTCTATGTGTATTTCATCAATGTGTTGTGACGTGAATAAACCCATATGAAATGTCACCAGTCGTTTACAACCATCCATGACTCTTGTGTACGTACCTGTGGTGTAAACGACTTGTGACGTGAATAAACCCATATGAAATGTCACCAGTCGTTTACAACCATCCATGACTCTTGTGTACGTACCTGTGGTGTAAACGACTAAACCAACACACGCACTTAATATTACAAGTGTGACAGGGAACTTAACACGTATTTAGAAATAGCCCCGGAGTGGGCGTGGTCTATTTGTATCGAGAACCTGTGCATCGCTTACCAGTAGACTTCTACAGTGTTTGCCTGTGTGGCGTATATGTAGGTATCAACTGTAGACATTACCAGATCCACAACACAACAGTAACGTTAGCAGATAATCAATAGACACCCTTACCATACACCAAACCAATACGTTATCAGTGATTGGCGATATCACATGACTTTCCATGGGCGTATCTTTACGGGGGTGCAACAGTGGTGTGCTAGTTTTATAGGATCAGACACCCGCGAAATTCGCGTGATATTAATTCACAACTGTTAGCATGTAGCCTGAGTGGCGTTAGTATATGAAAGACAGACATCACATTTGAGAGCTGTATCCAGGCCCAAGGAAAACTTATTCAGTATCAGTTAAACTGGGAACTGTTAACTCAAGTCGCAAGTCGCAACTCGCAAGTCAAGAAATTTATTACTCAAGATTATGAGATGTCATGATATACAGTGGCGTCTGTATACCAGTACAAGTAATCATCTGGCAGTATGAACGAGTGGTGTACCTTCTTTCAACGAAATTGACAGACGGTGACCCATTTCCTGCTTTCCTGTGCGGTGTGTTAGCACGTAGCGTGCTGAATCGAGGACCTGAGCGGAATCGAGTGTGTCAAGTTCCAATGCCTTTCTGTTGTCGATTGTTTTACCATTGAACTTTGTGATATCCAGGGTGTTAACGGAAAGGAACAGAAGAGTTTTCATTCAAGATAAGTAGTTATGTTTGTGGTGTGAACTGTGTCGCCTTAACTATGTCAACGAGCCTTCCTGTGCTTTGCATCTCCTATACTGTTGAAATCTGTTGTTTTTGTTGTCTAATTCTATATAGACATATTATTAGGATTTAGTATTGATGCTAAGTATTGATGGTTGTATGATATATGTTGACTTCCCTCAGATGGAAGAGGAATTGATGATACAAAGTTATGAATAATATTTTTGGTATACATACTGAACTGTGTGAAATGGAAGGGTAATTGTCAGAACTTCTTGAAACATAAACTTGCGACATTAATAATTATACTGATATAGATATATAGTTAACTGAGTGATTGAATCACCATGGATTTTGATAATAATCCTGCAGATATAAGGCCTATGTTGGAGAGTGCATTGTTAATAGGTAGAGATGAAAAGGGATTGAGAGGTCCAAGACTTGGAGTATGGATCATGGACGATTTGTTGGTTAATGTGTCAGTATCCCTAAAGTTATTTGCTGAACATAACTTTAAGCTTCTTTGTAATTCAATAATGGCTAAGGATTTGATTGATTTGCTACAGCACCTTCGTGTGTTTTTTACAACAGTATATTGAACTTGAACACGGACAGATAATGCAAAATATATTCAAGATAATCCACAACGGTATTCCTGATGAGCAGAAAAAGGAATTAGGAAGTGAGAAACAAATAAAAGTCAACAAACAGAGTGCCCTACGGGAAAGGGACAATTGTTTAAAAGTTACTACTGAAGTGAGTAAACTACACGAAACAGTCTCTAAACTCGAAAATGAGTTAGATAAGTCAAACACGGAACTTACTAAAGTACATGCGGCGTTAGATGCAGCATTGAACAAGAACAAAGAGTTGGAAATTCGGGTGAAAGACAAAGATGACGAAGTTGGTAATCTCAGACAGGAAGTTCAAGAGAAAAAAGAAATGTATGACATATTAAAGATTGAGAGCAATGTTCGTGAAGAGACTTACATAAATATGCTTCATGAGGTGTTGGAGGATAATGATATTATCAGTTGCCAACTGAAAGAAAAGAAAGATATACATGATAAATTAAAAGTTCAGGATAAGAAATGTGAGAAATTAGGTAGTGAAACATGTCAAACTAGAGCAAATAAAGAAAAGGATGAGAAAGACAAATTAGAAGAGTTAACGACTGAGAGAGAGGAGATGATTAAGATTGAGAGATTGTTAACAGAGGAGAGAAGTAAAGTCTTGATATTTGACAAATTAAATAGGAAATTAAGTGAAGAAATTTCACAAAAAAGTGTTGAAATTGCAGAAAGTACAAAAAGGGTAGAGGGTCTACTCGATGTTATTTTAAACAGCGGAATATGGTCTTCTGTAAATGTGGACAATGCTAGACAGAAAGTTGTTTACCAACAGGTTAAAAAAAGCAAAGATCCAGCCCTATACAATCTTTGCGGATAGAAAGGTTAGATGTGATAGACAAATATCTTTTCGGGGAAAATATAACTTTCGAAGATCTTTTGATTCTTCTTGCAATAGCAACGAATCTTGGCGGCAGTGTAATATAGAGAATGATAAGGTAACAGTCAGTCCTGATAGATTTCAAGCTAAAAGCCCAAAGATTAAACGAGTAACTGATTTTGGAAGTTCTAAGAAGATGATATCAAGGGATAAAGTTATAAGTAGTGGTTCCAAGGATGAAACCCATTATAGGCGTAACGATAAAGATACTTATAGATCTGCAGATGATACTGTAAACAAGCATATTGTCAAAGAAAAGAATGGAAAGAGTTTTTTGTAGGAGAGATGTTTCTAAGGTTAGAAAGTACCAAGGAAATTCATATGATAATAATTTTCCTTCTCAGAGAGATAAGAGACAAGTTAATGTATCTCAACAGTTTAATTCTCAGAATTTTGAAAATAATGGTACAGACAAATACAAGAAGAGTTTTCAATCGTGCAATAATTTTTCTGACAGATTTTTTGTGCGGAGTAGAAACGTTAATCATAACAAGTCTGACTGGGATTATAGACATAATAATAGTCTCAAACAAAGAGGAAATGATGATAAATATATTTTGAGCAAACGACGAATAATAAGGGCAATTATGCTAATTTTGCTCGACATGAGCCTAGAAGCATTGTTATTAAGCAAAGTAGCAATGATAATGATGTCACAAATACTACTGCTTGTTATGTTTCTGATTTTGAAAGAGCAGCACGTTGTTGTGAACTTAAAGGAAGAGTCGATGACATCGTGGGGTGACCAGATTTCCACACGGACCACAGTGCGGGGTAATTGTTTGTTTAACCTCTCCGTTGTTCGTAGTAAATTTCACCATTCATTAAAATGGAATTTTCATTTGTATTTTTTGAACAGAGGCGACTTCTTGATATGGGTCAGCGCTCCTGTTTACGTTAACGGCTGTTTACGGTAGCGGCAAGAATATAGGTCAACATTGTGCCCGAGCGAGTGTTTTCTCAAGCAGAACATATCAGCGTGCTAACCATGATTCGACGTTTTACCCCTAGTGTTTATGAGATGTCGGCAAGACCTATGAAGATTTTTTTTTGCGTTTGATTTTTGTTTTGTTTGTTTATTAGGACAGTAGATGTTAATGTATTCTATTGCATAGATCATTATAGGTTGTTATATTATGATCATCATCTTTACGCATCATTTGATGTCTATTGTTTTTTTTATATGTATGACTGTTTTAATTATAAATTAGTTCATTTCGATGCTATTTTTATACTATTGTGTTTTGGATAATATGTAGTGTGTTATATGGTAGTGACGTGTTGTTTACTATTCATGAATGCAATGAGCAGATTTATATTTAACCTTACTGGTTACAAACTTATGCCTATTTTTTATACTCTGGTGTAGAACTTGAAGTTTTTTTTTTTTGGGTATTTGTTTTACAGATGTGTTGGGTAGAATAGTTTTGTACATGATGAGTTTGCCAGCCCTATGCACATACTCATTAGTTGTAATGTTACAATAGTTATTTTTAATATATCAGATGGAGATAGATATAAATTATTAACTGAATAACACTGTAGCTAAGCTGAACGTGATTGTCAGCCGGAAATATTTAAAGTTTAAATTGAACTGTATAGAGAAAATTAACAGCGTTTGCTGATATTGTTATTTGATTGAGAAATCTAGAGATCTGATTTAAGCACTTGCTTAACATACATTACGTTGTTTTCATGTATTTGCAAACTTGTATTTTGGTAATAGTGTGTTTTTTCTATGTGTTTCTCTGTGACGTATTTTTTGAAAAATTTACACGTGTTGTTTCGTGTTTGCTTAGATGCAGGAATTGTTATATGTCTCTCATTTTGCTAAAGCTAGTTTTTTGTTAATTTGTTAATTATAGATTTGAATTAATTAAATTAAAATACTATTTTTATGTAACTTAGCATTACGAAATATTTTTGTACTGTATTTTTTGGAAAATATTTTTTTTCCCAGACATTGTAATTTTTTTTTTTTTGGTTTTGTGTGTGCTTAGCGTTTGACTATGTGCTATGTTTGATATGTAGAATAATGTTAGTTCTTTAAAGAACGTTTTTTTTGTTTTTTGGATGTTATGTTGTATTAGCGCTTGATTATGCGTTGGTCTTGTAGCAATGCTATCACTTTTTTGTGTGGTGTCGATAATTTATTGTTGATTATGTATAACTTGTATAACTTGTTTAAATTACTGATTATGTTTTGTTTAGTTATAAACTATTTTTTGTAGTATTAGTATAGGAATACTTTGTTATTTTCTTTTGTGCTTTTCGATCGTGTTTGTATTTATTTTGAAATACGTTGTTGATCTAAATTGTTATTAGTATATATTTTTACCAACGTTCTCTATATTCATACCTTTTGCTTTCTATCTGTCTTTGTTGATTATCCTTCATTCCATTCCTTCTTTTCTGTTGTCTTTTCAGTATGGTTTCATATTTTGTTTACATTTCGTGCTTTATTTACGTTTCACTTCATTTTCCTTGTATACTTCTTCTTTCGCTTCTTATACTTTCATTCTATGTATTGTTACTTTAATGGTATAACTTAATATAGTGTAGCTACTTGTGATATTTGTAATTATTTTACATATAACAAATTGTTTGAATGTAATATTATTGTTTTTTCCTCATATTCTGATTTCATACTTACCTTTATTACGGATCATTTTTCGTTTGCTTGATCTTGTCTTTTCTTGTACTATCGGTTGTTTCCTATTTAGTTGTGCTGTATTCACTTAACTTGGTTTTGTAATGCATTATTTTTGGTATGCTTAATTGATTACATTGGATACTTCATTTTTACATTTCACTTAATGCTTATATTTTGTAGATGTCTTATTTTAACTTAACTTAAAGTAATTCTTATACGCACATGTTAGAGTTTCATTGTCCTCTTAATCTTTTTTGGTTTTGGGGAATGTATTTGTCAAAAAATTGATAGAATCAATTTTTTTCTCTGGGGGTGAGGTAAGATGTAACGAACAGTTTTAGTGTAAGGGGAAGTAAACTGGAGTATGTTAGTAGTTGAAATAGATTTTGAGTTATAGCACTTAGTTGCTTGTTAGCTATCGAATTATTTAGAGAGTATCTCGTGATAGTTTCGAGAGACAGATTACAGACAGCGTGAAAAGCGCTGATATAGTTATTCTGTATTGTTTTGAGTTGGGTGAGAGAAGCTCGCTGCTAGCCCGCAATTGTTTGTGTTGTGTGAACAGTGAGGAAGTCTCGTGTCTGCTTTTGAGCGGGACGAGTGTGTTATCTAGGGAGAGTGTTCCGGGCGTTTTGACCGGGTAGGAAGACAGTGTTTTTGGGAAGTGTGAAATGCCTGTACAGTGCTGAATTTAAAATGTCGACGGATTTTTCGCTGTGGGTACAGCGTAGTATGAAACTGCAGTTTTAATTATTGTGGAAGTGTTTATAACTGCAGTGTACAGTACTTTAGGCCATGAATCATGATAGCTCCTGTGAGAGGATTGTTATTGAGGATTCTTTATAGCGCTGAGTTTAATAAGAGTACTTTAGGCCATGAATCATGATAGCTCCTGTGAGAGGATTGTTATTGAGGATTCTTTATAGCGCTGAGTTTAATAAGAGTACTTTAGGCCATGAATCATGATAGCTCCTGTGAGAGGATTGTTATTGAGGATTCTTTATAGCGCTGAGTTTAATAAGAGTACTTTAGGCCATGATTCATGATATCTCCTGTGAGAGGATTGTTATTGAGGATTCTTTATAGCGCTGAGTTTAATAAGAGTACTTTAGGCCATGAATCATGATAGCTCCTGTGAGAGGATTGTTATTGAGGATTCTTTATAGCGCTGAGTTTAATAAGAGTACTTTAGGCCATGAATCATGATAGCTCCTGTGAGAGGATTGTTATTGAGGATTCTTTATAGCGCTGAGTTTAATAAGAGTACTTTAGGCCATGAAT
Organism: Oreohelix idahoensis; assembly: GCA_024509875.1. NCBI lineage: Eukaryota > Metazoa > Mollusca > Gastropoda > Stylommatophora > Oreohelicidae > Oreohelix > Oreohelix idahoensis. Next base: position 586,293 of record JAMPIV010015284.1, on the reverse strand, counting down.
CATGATAGCTACTGTGAGGGGATTGTTATTGAGGATTCTTTATAGCGCTGAGTTTAATAAGAGTACTTTAGGCCATGAATCATGATAGCTCCTGTGAGAGGATTGTTATTGAGGATCTTTATAGCGCTGAGTTTAATAAGAGTACTTTAGGCCATGAATCATGATAGCTCCTGTGAGAGGATTGTTATTGAGGATTCTTTATAGCGCTGAGTTTAATAAGAGTACTTTAGGCCATGAATCATGATAGCTCCTGTGAGAGGATTGTTATTGAGGATTCTTTATAGCGCTGAGTTTAATAAGAGTACTTTAGGCCATGAATCATGATAGCTCCTGTGAGAGGATTGTTATTGAGGATTCTTTATAGCGCTGAGTTTAATAAGAGTACTTTAGGCCATGAATCATGATAGCTCCTGTGAGAGGATTGTTATTGAGGATTCTTTATAGCGCTGAGTTTAATAAGAGTACTTTAGGCCATGAATCATGATAGCTCCTGTGAGAGGATTGTTATTGAGGATTCTTTAGAACGCTGAGTTTAATATGAGTACTCTAGGCCATGTATTATGATATCATTGTAGCTGCCGAGTGCGCAGTTCTTATGTGGTAATTTATATCTTGTGTTGTGCTGTGAACGGTATTCTATGTGTATTTCATCAATGTGTTGTGACGTGAATAAACCCATATGAAATGTCACCAGTCGTTTACAACCATCCATGACTCTTGTGTACGTACCTGTGGTGTAAACGACTAAACCAACACACGCACTTAATATTACAAGTGTGACAGGGAACTTAACACGTATTTAGAAATAGCCCCGGAGTGGGCGTGGTCTATTTGTATCGAGAACCTGTGCATCGCTTACCAGTAGACTTCTACAGTGTTTGCCTGTGTGGCGTATATGTAGGTATCAACTGTAGACATTACCAGATCCACAACACAACAGTAACGTTAGCAGATAATCAATAGACACCCTTACCATACACCAATCCTTTGTATCAGTGATCCCCATAACATTGACTTTCACGTGCTTGACGGAGGGACAACAGTAATGACCTCCCGGATTTTCCTATTAACATTAGGGGGGTGTAACACTGTCCCTATCTACGTCACTAATCTCCATGACGATTGCCGCCGATTTCTTGCGTGGCTTATGCCAAAGTTGACACAGTTAGCTTCACCTCGGCTCTACCCTGATCTTCCTGTCTTAAGGTTTTTTTTAAGATTAGTTAAAAATCATGCTTGCTTATTTTCTATAATAGCGAAATGATAGTTTTATTGTTTAATTATAACTAGATTCTAGCACGAATAAATGCTGTGGTGGTGGTCATACATCCACACTCGAAGGAAAAAGAGTGAATTCTAGTTCTAACAATGGCGGGTCTGGCAGTTCTCAAAATAGTGATGGAGGAAACACCACTCAAGTGGTGGCACCTAGTGCAGTATCCTTCCAACTAGATGTTTATTTTGAGGGTTCAGAAGAAATAGACATATATCTCTCAAGGTTTGAATCCTTAGCAGCTACACATGGCTTGGAGAGAGAAAGAGAGAGAGATACAACATGAAGCTATCCCAGGCTTAAGGGTTCTGCTTATGATGTGTTTCTCAAGATGCCCACGGAAGAACAGAACTACGACATGTTGAAGAAAGCTCTGCTTCAGCGTTTTATGCTCAATGAAGAGACTGTTCGTGGTAAATTCCGTGAGGCGAAACGACAGAAAGAAGAATCGTATAGACAATTAGCTACACGGCTAGAAACGTACTTGGAGAAGTGGGGATCTCTCAGCACCATTGATAAATCTTATGAAGGGTTGCAGGAGATGATTATCGTGGAGCAGTTCAAGGACTCGCTCACCCCTGACATGAGACGGTTTCTGGCAAAGCATGTGGCCGAAACGCATGTCTACCCCTTTCATGTACATTTTATAATCCCTTACAAGATTTGACTGTCAAATATTACCTTCTCGAAAATTATCATTAACCTTAGCTCTACCGTGCACTTAGTACACCTTTGTCTATTTACGCTGTGAACGCGCCAAACTAGTTTTATAGTGTTGACGGCACTATGTGCCTGGGAGTGGTTACTTGTTGCTGACAACTAAACAACCCTAATTCATGAGTTACAATTAAGTAAAGGGATACACGTTTTAATAAATACCGACTGCCTATGTAAGGAATCTAGTATGTAACTTTATTGCTCTAATAAAGCAAATGGACATCCACAAATGAAAACACAAAATAAGGAATCATTATTATAAAAATCTGATATTGCTTTGTATGATTTAGTATATCCCGAAAAAAGCAGCTTTATTGAGCTTTAAAACATGCATACTACTTAAATATAATTATTGCTCATATGTTTGTTGTTTTCCGTTTAAAACAATTACATCCCTTATGTAATATGTTACATATTCACATTTTTCAGAGTTCATAGATTCATTCCAGTCTCTAAATGACATCTCTGACCAATCGATGTCTAAAATTGTGCTATTAAGTAACATCTGCTGTCATTACAGATAATACATTGAACTAAAATTAAATGTAGAGTTTGTAAATAAATACTAGTTGTCAATATCCGTTCTTACCAGTACTATATTTTCAGACAATGTAATATTTTAAGTAAGACTTCACTCACAAGAAGAAAGTAATATGAACTTACTGGTTCTGTCAGACACGTGATTGGAAACTGGTTAGTATAACTGAACACAATAATCAAAATCTATATACAGTAGAACTCCATTTATCCGAACCCCAATTATCCGAACATCCAATTATCCGAACACTTTTTCCAGAAAAAAAAATCAGGCGCAACCAGTCACGTAAGACTCCATTTCTGAATCTTTTGATGCGACAAGCTTCAAATGTGTGCGAACAATTTGTAGAGGATGGAATGGGCTAATGGTCAGTCGCTTACGTACAGGAAGTCAGTTAGATCATAAAGTCAGTTAATATCTGGTTTACCAATCCAGTGTATGTTCTAGGCAGAACACTGGCTAAACAGACAGTTCAACTTAAAATAATTGTGTCTGCTACTACAGCAGAATAATTTTGGTGTACAAGTATTTCTCTGTTCGATATGGCATCTTCCAGTAGGCCTAAAGCATATAAAAGGAACCGCAATGTTTTGTCAATTGAAACGAAAACAGAAATTGTCAAGAGACTAGGAAAAGGTGAAACTGTGTCTTCACTTGCGAGGATTTTCAATTTTGGGAAAGCTACCGTCTCTGACATCAAAAGTAACAAGGATAAAATTATGAGTTTTGCATCGAAATTGGATAGTTAAAATGGGTCGAAGAAACGTAAAACCATGAGGAATGCGAAAGATTTGAAATTGGAAGAGGCTTTGTATAAATGATTTGTGCAAAGAAGAAGCAAAGGGTAACCTATCTCTGGCTCTCTATTGTGTGAAAAGGCACTTCAGTTCAACAATCAACTTGACGGTCCTCCTGACTTTAAGGCTAGCCAGGGATTGTTAAGAAACTTGAAATCTCGTCATGGCATACGAGAATTGGAGATTCAAGGGGAATTTTTACCTAGCGATGTAACTGCCGCTGAAAATTTTAAAGAAACATTCTTGGCTTTTTTGGAAGAAGAAGGTTATTTACTCGATGATGTGTATAATGCCGATGAGACTGGCTTATACTGGAAATCATTGCCTCAAAAATCACTTGCATCTCAGAGCGAAGCAGCTGCCACAGGGTTTAAAAAGTGCAAAGAGAGAGTAACAATTTTGGTAGCCGCGAATGCCAGTGGAAGTCATCGTTTACCGGTGCTAATGATCGGCAAAGCCAAAAAAAACCATGTCGTTTAAAGAATGTGACATGTCTCCCATTGTGCTACAAAGCACAGAAGAGTGCTTGGATAAATAGTGAAATATTTCTTGATTGGTATACAAATCAGTTCCTCCCAAATGTGAAGAGGTTGAGAGAACAAGAAAAGAAAACTGGAAAAGTAATTCTTCTACTGGACAATGCACCATCTCATCCAGAGACGGATTCATTGAATGCAGTTGATGCAAATTTTAAAGTAATTTTTCTACCTCCCAATGTAACAGCACTGATTCAACCAATGGATCAGGGTGTTATAGCAAAGCTTAAAAAGATGTACAAGAAGGAAGTCTTGCGTCGTTTATTGTTGGCTGAAGATGAAGAAAGTGTGGTGGCGTTTTCCAAAAAGCTTAATCTCAAAGACTGCTGCTATATGTTAGCTGATGCTTGGACCACCCTGTCACAAGATAATCTCAACAAGGCTTGGAATAGATTGCTTGGGAAAAAAGGAGGAAATGAAACTACTGCAGTGGACACAAATGATGATGGAATAAATGAAGTTGTGGAACTGTTTCAAGCAATGCCCGCATTTTCGGACTGTGACAAAGATGATGCACACATGTGGCTAGAAGTTGATAATGATTCTGGTTTTCAGTTTTTGAATGACGAAGAAATTTTGTCTTTTGTGCAAGAAGAAAACCAAATACATGTAGTGACCGATGATGAAGACTCCTCAGATGTACATGATGTACTTGTAGATTATGAAGAAAACCCAAAACGTCGACCAAATCCTGAAGAGGCCTTTATAGCACTAGAAACAGCGATGGCTTGGTACGAGCAAGAAGATGACAGCTGTCCTACACAGATTCTGCTGTTGAAGACAATGCGGGACTTAGCAGCCAAAAGGAGACTATCCAGTTTGGTGCAAAAGAGGATTCCTCATTATTTTAAATAGTGGGCTACATCTGTGCAAGTACATGTATACGTTAGTTGCACCTGATTTTGAATCGTTTGTAATGTTATTTTGATAACATTTCTCTTTCTTAAAAAAAAAAAATTAATACAAGTAGTACATGCACTGCAGTGTAATGAAAGATTTTGGTGATACAGTGATCTAATACAGTGTGGGTATTATTATTACAGTACAAGTAAATATGTTTTATAGAGTATTTTCCTTGTGATGGTTAATTATATTGAGAAATATGTGTACATGTACTCGATACATTATGTAATCCAATTATCCGAACATTTGATTATCCGAACGATGCTCGGTCCCATGGGGTTCGGATAAATGGAGTTCTACTGTACAATGTTTACGATGACAATATATTTAAGTCTTCACACGATGCTTTTTTCGCAAGTTTCGCTGAGCCTCTTGAGTTGCTTTGGTCTTGACTGTCCCCTCAACCCCGACAGTTTCAGTAGATAATACACTGAGGCGGCCACGAGACCTCTTGCACCCACCTCAACAGCCACGACCCTAGCAGTGAACCCATCGTGTCTCAATTCCGTGGCCAGATTATTATACTTGGCCACTTTGAACCAGTGTTGCTCGTCCAATCTGGATTCAAAAGGCACGGTCATCTCACTCATTATAATCTGGTGCGATGATGAGGAATGCATCACTATATCTGGTCGTCTTCGAGATCTTCTGATGCTCTCTAGATGTGCCCTTAGCCAAGGTAGGTCTACTGCCATCTCCCATTAATTGGCACAGTCAAGAAGGGTTGGTAAATTGCTACTTGGTGTACTTGATTTGGGATGTGCTGACTTTCCTGCTCTCAGAAAGTATGTATTTGCTGTGCTCGGTCTGACATTGCTGTTAGCCTTCACCCTTGACAGGTCTATTGTAGCAGCCAACTCATTTAGTACTTTGTTGTGGCGCCATGTGTATCGCCCTTGCCCTACTGCCACCTTGCAAGCTGAGAGCACGTGTTCAAGTGTCTGTCTCTCATAGCTACAATCTAGAGCTGTATAGTTAACTACCTGACTTGGTTTGTAACATCCCTACTTCTAGATCACCAGTTATCTTCTCCATTTCTGGGAACTATTCTATTATCTAACTTCCATCCTGCCACAATGGGTAACACGAGAGAAAAGCATTACTAAATAAACAATTAAAATGATAGAATAAGAAATATAGAATATCAAGTCAAAGCAATTAACAGACAATAAAAAACCAGAAAATAAATAACAAAGTAACGAAATCATTGCCTTATTCAATAACCAAACGTGCAAGTCAAGGAGGATCTTTGGTTACCAGCAAACGTCAGTGTCGCATAGAGATTTACGATCAATAAATTTTCTATATTCTTTTCTTTTCTATCCGTGTCCTCTACTTTATTATCGCTCTTTTATCCTTTTTCTGTTTTTCGCATTCGTTCGTTTGCGACAAATATATTTTCCCATTCTGACTTTGCCGTTTCTTTTCTCATACTGGTAACGCATCGTATTGCATAATCGTGTCAGTCCCTGGACGAGACGAAATACTGTGAAATCCGTCTCGATAGACATGGGATGGCAGACATATTGTCTAACATTTTCATCCCACACGAGTTTTCTTCGGCTACGTTTCTCGGCGTAAGGTGTGGAAACTGTCATCTGCATCGCTCAGAAATAGTCGTATGTCGTAGTAGGCGTTAAGACGCGTATTGACAGGTTATGGCAGGCGTCTGAGTAGATGGGAAGTGTTAAGAGGAGAGGGGAAGACGGGGGGTTTGCGAAATAACGTGGGATCCTGTGTCTGTTTAAGACATATCTACCCGAGAGAGTTTTAGACTAGTCATTCATACTCCTAAATCTGCAGTAGACAGATCACTCGTGCTAGAAAATATCTTATATATTGCAAAGTTCTGAGTTTCTTGGCAACATTTTGCCGAGTTCTAGACTACCATTATATTGAAGGATTCTAGTTCGTGTAATTAATCTGTAGTTCTGTGTGGAGGTAAATATATATATATATATATCTAGTAGAATTGAGTGTTTTAGTGATAAATCGCTTATTTCATTTTACTAGTTAGATTTCTGTGCAGAAGAAATTAATTCAAAAAGTCGGTTATATTCTCCAGTCGACGTGTTTCAAAGGATAGCAGAATAAATTATAATTTCTAGCTTAAACTCATTCGGCTATTAATGTATTTTATTAAATTGCTAATAATCAGTCGAGAATATTTTAAACTAACTTATAACTGCACTGATTCATCATTGAGTATTGACGAAATACGTATGTATTTCTAATTCATGATGATTGATTTTATGAATATAACTTATTTCACTGTAATTTTAAACGATAAGACAAGCTCTAAGCTTGTAGTTTATAATGTAAGTTATAACCGAGGAATAGTATGTATAGTATTTTATATGTTGTTTTCTCTTTATTCAGTGACACTGGGTTGACCCAACTTTACCAGCGTTTAAGTTCTGAGTAATATCTGTGAAGAACATAAACATTTTATCCTTAAAGACTTGGTTGTGTAAAGTAAAACCTGTCTGGAATTGCGTTGGCATCCAGAACTACAGGGTACCAATTACATAAATATTTAAGATTAAATGAAGTAACTGGCCTATTAATCCAGACTTAATTCTTCCTGAACCCTTTCCGGTCACAAGCGGTGTCAAACAGGAATGTGTGCTCGCTCCGACACTATTCAGTATGATATTTGCTGCCATGCTGTCTAACGATACAGCATCAGATACAGGACAGATGGGAAGCTGTTTAATTTGAGACGATTACAGTCCTTTACAAAAGTGAACGAAACAATGATCTCTGACCTTGTCTTTGCGGACGACTGTGCCCTCAACACCTGCACAAAACTAGACATGCAGAACAATATGAGGAGGCTTTCTGTAGCGTGTGATGACTTTGGTCTTACCATCAATACGAAGAAATCTGAAGTAATGTTGCAACCTGCTCCTGGGAAACCTTACTGTGAACCAAATATCACAGTAAAGAACCAACGTCTCCAAGTGGTGGACAGCTTCACTTATCTAGGCAGTACCCTTACCAAAGATGCGAATATCGACGCCGAGGTCAACAACAGAATTGCAAAGGCAAGTCCAGCTTTTTGAAGACTAAGAGTAAATGTCTGGGATCGACAAGGAATTAGTGCCGCCACCAAGATAAAAGTATATCATGCAATAGTGCTCACTACCCTCCTGTATGCCTGTGAAACATGGACAGTGTATAGCAGACACGCCAAGAAGCTTAATCATTTCCACATGAGCTGTCTTCGCAGGATACTCCGGATCAAGTGGCATGATAGAGTATCTAATTCTGAGGTCCTCAACAGAGCACATATCTCAAGCATCTACACATTGCTGCAGAGGGCCCAAACTAGATGGGCCGGACATGTTGTTCGCTTGCCCGAAAAACGCCTCCCAAAGCAGTTGATGTACAGCGAACTCTCTATGGGTAAGCAAACAGTAGGGGACAAAAGAAACGCTTCAAAGACACACTGAAATCATCGCTGAGCAGCTTCAAAATTGATGTCTCCTCCTGGGAGACTATCGCACATGATCGCTCTGCCTGGCGGACAAACATTACTCAAGGCGTTTGCATTGCAGAACAGAATCTAGCTGATAAGGCAGAAGGCAAGCGTGCTGCAAGAAAAGCCAGAATGCGCAGCAACACTACTATCGACTCTAACCATGTATGCCCCGTATGTGGCATGGCCTGTAGGGCCAAAATAGGACTAATTAGCCACATGAAATCACGGCACTGATGTCTCACAATTCAAGTCTGAAGCTGTCGCCATCTTCGCTTGCGATGGGCAACTATTATTATTATTATTATTAATTCTTCCTGAGAAAAACCTCAAGTACATTTCAGCCCTTGTGGCAAGTAAAATATTACAATCAATAAACATTCCGACGGAGTTGTGACTAGTGGTGGTGTGAACAAATAAAGTCCTATACTGAGAGAAGGCAGTTACCTGACATTCCTAGTTACTAAAAATCTAAGCTATAGACACTTTGCTCGCTGTTGACGTTCGTGCCTGGACAATTTTAATGTGACAGAACAAGATATCCTAAAATAAGAAATACCAAGGAAACGTTCCCTGAAGTAGCGAATTCAACCTATCTTTGTGGAGCTGAAGTTCCCTTGGCCAATGTCTAACCCTGGAGATTCTGTATGTGCATGTCCTAAAAATTGTTTGTCCAGAAGTTGCTACCAAAGCTGTAAGTACGAACGAAAGCTAGTGATCACGGCTGACTGAATAGAGTGAATGCAGGACTGAGCGATTCCTTTATTGTTGTATTTTGGCACCCATTTTGCTGTCTTAAATTTCTTTATGCACGTTTTGTTTTGTTGCTAACAATATTTTTCCTTAGGATAGATCAGAGTATCCAAGTCTGTTCATACCTTTAAAGGGAAATCTTAGACTAAATCATATGTATCCGTGACTCTTTGAGGCTATCACCTTTCTTCTAACAGGACTGTGGGCTATACATCGAGGGAAAGGATCATACCAATGGGTCTATCATTTTTGTAGCAATTCATTGACTTTATGACTATTTATATATGTTTGATGTACTTTTATGTGTTGTGATGGAATTTTATTATGATAATTAAAAAATCAATTAAACTTAATCAGTGTGGCGGTCAGTTCGTTCCCAATTATCTATATTTTCATTGTCATAGTTTCACGTCTGTGTGTCTATTGTAGTCACTTATGTATGTGTGTGTGTGTGTGTGTGTGTATGTGAGGTACATATATATTAATATATATTATATTAGATTTGTCTGACTAATCTAACTCTGTTTTAGATAATAGGCTGACTGAGAGAAGCTTCTCGGGTGTCAGAGACAGAATCTACTATATTTCCTCCACCTCACTCGTGAAATCTATTTCTATTTTATCATCTCCCACTGAGCTATCACTTATCTCTATGTCTATTCAGAAGAGACCAAACTAAGTCTTAATCACCTATCACAAATCTACGACAAATGTGGTCTCGTCCGTAGGATTTTTTGGAACTTAGAATAGGAAGACGAGTACGATAAATATATTAGCTCGTCTGTTACAAGGTAAGTTCTTTATTCTCTAATAGAGTAAGAGTGTGATTGTCTCGTGGTATTGTGTATCTTTAAAAATAACTATTCCCCTAGACCAACGATCTGTTTATGGGCATGCTGACCACAGAATTAATTATTGTTTTTCCACAGCATTTTTTAGTAATATACATTTGAGTTACAGGTTGATTTTGTCGGAATATATGGTAATTATTGATTTTGTAATACTAAACGCTGGTAAAGTTTGTGATTGTCTAACGATCACTGGGTTTGAAGCAGAAAGGTGTTTGAACTAAGTTAAGGAGTGCGTTTCGGCTATTTCGTCCAGATTAATTGCCTCCCTTACCCGATCTGACTTCAGGGGGGAACTTGTGGTGGACTTATAAATTAAGGGATTTTTTTTTCTCTTTAAATTTTTGCAATAATTATTTTGTTTCCACTGTAGCAACTTATTTTTCAGTGTGTAATCTTAACTACCATTTTTTTGGCGTAGTCGTCTGCATTAGGTGCTTTATTGCCGATTAATAGCAGCGATAGTTAGATACTATAGCATAGGAGGAGGTATCCCAGGTTAAAGTATATCATCTTTTTTTTTGGTATTTTCTCGCAAGTGGTAGGAACCAGTGTATCCTTTTTCTTACTTCTTTCTCGACTAGTCCCAGTCAGCTATTTACTATGGCAGAGAGGGCGAAGCTTAGGCAGATCCTCAGGAACGAAGCGAGAGAAGAAGGTTTACAAGGAGAGGAGACGAAAGCGTTTGTCAGGGACGAACTTGAGAGATATGATGCGGAGCAGAAGGAAAACGCAGCCGAAGCTAGGGAGCAGAGGAAGATTGAGGAAGAAATGGAAATTCGCAGGGAGAGAGAGAAGGAGAGGGAGGAAAGAGAGAGGGAGAGACAGCACGAGTTGGCGATTAAGACTCTAGAGTTCCAAAGCCGTGGTGCTGCCTCTACCTCCAGCAATGGAGAGTCATCTCCACATTCTTCTTTGACTGATCCTTCAAATACTCAATCTCCTCACCTCACCGCTATGTCTTTCGCTCTAGAATCTTTCCCTTGTCCTAATGAGAAGAATGACACGTATCTAGAAAAATTTGAGAAAATTACAACTCTGTACAGTTTAGAGAGGTCGCGTTGGAATATGAAGCTTTCTCGGGCTTTGAAAAGCAGTGCGTATGATGTTTACGCCAAACTGGAAAGCAGCCAACAAGACAACTATGATGTGTTGAAGAAAGCGTTACTGGAGCGCTTTGAAATTAATGCTCGCAAATTCTTGCAACTGTTTCGCAACAGCAGGAAGGAGAGCACTGAAACTTTTCAGCATTTCTCGGCTCGTTTAAAGGGATACTTAACAAAGTGCCTAGAGCTCTCGCAGCTCCCCTCTACCTATGAAGGTCTTGAGGAATTTGTTATAACAGAACAAATAAAGAACACTTTGTCTGGACACCCGAAGATTTTTAGCTGAGCAAGGTGCAGAAAAGCTTGAAGACATTTTGGAAAAGTCTGAGCGATATCACAATGCGCTGGCTGAACTACCGGCCACAAAACGTAAACCGACAGAAGAGCATTTTCGGAAGAATAATCTAGACCACTCTTCTCATGCTTCTAATCAGAATAACCACAGGGAAACTGGACCTCAAAACCCCCCTCCGGAAAATCCAAGTTCTACAAAAACAAGTACCCCAACTACAGTAAACGGTCTGATCAACCCGACCGCCCTTCATGGCACCGCAGCCAGCGAGGACAAGGTGACAAAGGGAAAACCCCTGCGCACGGGACTAATGATCAGGGCGAGCATACTGAGCCTAAACGCATCGGATGCTTGCTAACAGTCTCGCAAGGCGGAATTATTGACAGTGATTTCCAACTTGAGGGAGAGAGACCCTCTACGCGAGGTACTGTTATATTGAACGGTTCTCAACGTTTTTGTTTATTTGACACGGGGCTTTTTTATGATTGCATTGTTGCCAGACACCTGGTCAAACCCGGTCAAGAGACAAGAGAGACCGTCAAACTTTGTGGAGTTTCTAAGAGTGAGGCACCAACAACGCTTCCCATCGCATTGGTGGAGATCCACTCTGATTTTGTCAGTGGCGTGATCAAAGCGGCTGTTATGGATGACCCCATCTACTCAGTCATACTTGGCGATAGATACGTGTTTATTGGGAAACCGGAAGAGCCGATTGTGGCAGCAGTAACTACAAGAGGGCAAACCAAGAACGAACTGGAGCCTGTGCAAAATTTGTTACCTATGGAACTTAAAGAAGTGCAACAAAAGGACCCTACTTTGGCACCCTGCTTTAGGAAACTGCCCATGGCTAAGGAACCCAGACAGCACGGAGACGGGAGCCGCGCTAGCGTAGTGGTTACAACACCGCTCTGGCGACCGGGTGATACAGGATCAAACCCGGGCGACGGCATTTGAGGATTTTTCGTCGACCGGGATTTGGACTGGATTAACTCGAGACCTGGCGAGGACATTTGAAGGAGTGTCGTCGACCAGGGACTGGCGGCTCCTGAGCCGACCCAGCTGCAATGGGTACCTCCGAAATCGGCGAGTATTTGCCTGAATGGCGAGGGACACCTGTCTCTGTACAAGAAATAAAGGGATACTCACGTAAAATCAATCTCAGGTTAAGACATAAAATAATAACTTGAGATTTCGCCTCGAGTATTAGCGGGCGAACGCAAAAAAAAAAAAAAAAAAAAAAAAGCACGGAGACATTTTTTCTAAGGATGGCGTACTTTATCGCAGAAAGGGCAAGCCTGACCAAGGTTACAACCAGCTCCTAGTACCGAAACAGTACAGAAGCCAAATCCTAGAAATGGGGCACTCTCTTCCCTTCAGCGGACATATGAGACAGAACGCCACAAACCAACGGATAACCACTCATTATTGGTGGCCAGGAGTAAATACTGATATTATCAGGTATGTCAAATCCTGTGCCCAGTGCCAACGTTTACCACCCAAGCAACGGACACCCCCAGTCCACATGGGGGAAATGCCAATAATGGGAACACCATTTGAACGGGTTGTGATAGACATTTTAGGATCCCTAGAAAGGACTAAAAGAAAGAACAGGTTCATCCTCACCTTAGTCGACACATGCACTTTATGTGCAAAAGCTATCCCGCTAACATGCGCAGATGCCAAACATATCGCAGAAGCCCTCGTGCAGATTTTCACTCGGTTGGTATTCCCTCAGCAGGTGTTGACGGATAACGGATCCCCATACCGAAACCTGTTGATGGATGAGATCGAGAAGATCTCGAGGAACCAACACATCTACACAAAGCCTTATACCTCGGCCGGAAATGCGCTCGTGGAACGTGTTAATGGAAACCTCAACATGATGTTACGTAAACTCGCACAAGTGAAACCTGAAGATTGGGATCTTTGTATTCCTGCATCTTTATTTAGCTACAGAGAATCTCCTCATACTTCCACAGGATTTCCGCCAGCAACGCTTTTATTCGGCAGACCCATTAAGGGCCCGCTCGAAGCCTTACTCAGGTCGCTTACAGACCAGAAGGCTGATGAGATAGTTGTCTCAGCAAGTAAATATGTGTCGGATTTAAAGGAAAGGTTGAAACTAGGATGGGACCTAGCAACGACCAACTTTAAGCGAGCACGCACAAAGCACGCTAACCGATGCAGGAAAGTCGCGAAAGAAAGAGAACTGGAAGCAGGAGAGAAAGTTTTGGTGTTACTCCCCACCGGGAACAACAAACTGAGGATCGGATGGCAAGGGCCGTTTACTGTCCTGAAAAAGATTTCTAAGGCTAACTACCAGAACTCTATTAAAGCAAAGGAGAAGGTTTTCCATTTAAATCTGTTAAAGAAATACTTGGAAAGACCAGTGCCAACCTCTGAACATCTCCTGACGATCGCCAAAATTGACGAAGATGACGATGGTTGCAGGGAAATACCACTGCACACGCACGAAATCTTTCAAAAATGTCAAAAGTGGCGACACTCTTTCAAGCGCGCACGGAAGACATTCCAGAGAAAGGAAACTTTGGGAGTAGACTTGAGTAGGAATTGGAGAGAGACGGAGGGGGGAGATGAGAGGGAAGAGGACAGACACCCTGAAGCTACGGATATAGGAAATTTATTTCCATAACGTAGACATGGAGTGCTTCCATATCTTAAAGGGGGGACGTTCTGTCGCATAGAAATTTATGATCAATAAATTTTCTATATTCTTTTCTTTTGTACCCGTGTCCTCTACTTTATTATCGCTCTTTTATCCTTCGTTTGCGACAAATATATTTTCCCATTCTGACTTTGCTGTTTCTTTTCTCATACTGGTAACGCATCGTATTGCATAATCGTGTCAGTCCCTGGACGAGACGAAATACTGTGAAATCCGTCTCGATAGACATCGGATGGCAGACATATACTCTAACATTTTCATCCCGCACGAGTTTTCTTCGGCTAAGTTTCTCGGCGTAAGGTGTGGAAACTGTCATCTGCATCGCTCAGAAATAGTCGTATGTCGGAGTAGGCGTTAAGACGCGTATTGACAGGTTATGGCAGGCGTCTGAGTAGATGGGAAGTGTTAAGAGGAGAGGGGAAGACGGGGGGTTTGCGAAATAACGTGGGATCCTGTGTCTGTTTAAGACATATCTACCCGAGAGAGTTTTAGACTAGTCATTCATACTCCTAAATCTGCAGTAGACAGATCACTCGTGCTAGAAAATATCTTATATATTGCAAAGTTCTGAGTTTCTTGGCAATTTTTTGCCGAGTTCTAGACTACCATAATATTGAAGGATTCTAGTTCGTGTTATCAATCTGTAGTTCTGTGTGGAGGTAAATATTTATGTATATATATATATATATATATATATATATATATATATATATATATATATATATATATATATATATAGAGAGAGAGAGAGAGAGAGAGAGAGAGAGAGAGAGAGAGAGAGAGAGAGAGAGAGAGTAGAATTGACTGTTTTAGTGATAAATCGCTTATTTCAATTTACTAGTTAGATTTCTGTGCAGAAGAAATTAATTTAAAAAGTCGGTTATATTCTCCAGTCGGCGTGTTTCAGTGGATAGCAGAATAAATTATAATTTCTAGCTTAAACTCATTCGGCTATTAATGTATTTTATTAAATTGCTAATAATCAGTCGAGAATTTTAAAACTAACTTATAACTGCACTGATTCATCATTGAGAATTGACGAAATACGTATGTATTTCTAATTCATGATGATTGATTTTATGAATATAACTTATTTCACGGGAATTTTAAACGATTAGACAAGCTCTACGCTTGCAGTTTATAATGTAAGTTATAACCGAGGAATAGTATGTATAGTATTTTATATGTTGTTTTCTCTTTATTCAGTGACACTGGGGTGACTCAACTTTACCAGCGTTTAAGTACTGAGTAATATCTGTGAAGAACATAAACATTTTTTAATTAAAGACTTGGGTGTATAAAGTAAAACCTGTCTGGAATTGCGTTGCCATCCAAAACGACAGGGTACCCATTACATAAATATTTAAGATTAAATGAAGTAACTTGCCTATCAAGCCAGACTTAATTCTTCCTGAGAAAAACCTCAAGTACATTTCAGCCCTTGTGGCAAGTAAAATATTACAATCAATAAACATTCCGACGGAGTTGTGACTAGTGGTGGTGTGAACAAATAAAGTCCTATACTGAGAGAAGGCAGTTACCTGACATTCCTAGTTACTAAAAATCTAAGCTATTGACACTTTGCTCGCTGTTGACGTTCGTGCCTGGACAATTTTAATGTGACAGAACAAGATATCCTAAAATAAGAAATACCAAGGAAACGTTCCCTGAAGTAGCGAATTCAACCTATCTTTGTGGAGCTGGGGTTCCCTTGGCCAATGTCTAACCCTGGAGATTCTGTATGTGCATGTCCTAAAAATTGTTTGTCCAGAAGTTGCTACCAAAGCTGTAAGTACGAACGAAAGCTAGTGATCACGGCTGACTGAATAGAGTGAATGCAGAACTGAGCGATTCCTTTATTGTTGTATTTTGGCACCCATTTTGCTGTCTTAAATTTCTTTATGCACGTTTTGTTTTGTTGCTAACAATATTTTTCCTTAGGATAGATCAAAGTATCCAAGTCTGTTCATACCTTTAAAGGGAAATCTTAGACTAAATCATATGTATCCGCGACTCTTTGTGGCTATCACTTTTCTTCTAACAGGACTGTGGGCTATACATCGAGGGAAAGGATCATACCAATGGGTCTATCATTTTTGTAGCAATTCATTGACTTTATGACTATTTATATATGTTTGATGTACTTTTATGTGTTGTGATGGAATTTTATTATGATAATTAAAAAATCAATTAAACTTAATCAGTGTGGCGGTCAGTTCGTTCCCAATTATCTATATTTTCATTGTCATATTTTCACGTCTGTGTGTCTATTGTAGTCACTTATGTGTGTGTGTATGTGAGGTACATATATATTAATATATATTATATTAGATTTGTCTGACTAATCTAACTCTGTTGTAGATGATAGGCTGACTGAGAGACTGGGAGCCACCCATTTCGCGACTGTACCAAGGCGATGGAGGACTTCATTTACAAGGCAATGAATGCAAACCGTAACTGTCACGGAAAACACGTGGCAAGGTACCGAGGCTGCTCTGTGTTTCAGAAAACTATGAGCATCCTGAAGGAAGCTGTGTCCAAAAACATACCTTTCAAAGAGGCAAAACACAGAGTGGCTGCGGATGTTGCAGACAAACAGCGCACGATAGATAGAAGACAGCTACATCAGCTGACAGCGGAAGTTAAAGAAATGAAACTGATACTCCAGGTCGAGAATAAAAGCAGGCAGACTCCCGAAGATCAAACTGACAGCGGAGAAGATGTAATGGATCTGCAGAGCATTAGGCATATGATGGACGACATGAAAAGAATCCAGCAACAAATAGATAACAGATGTCACGAAGCTGACAAAGCTGAAAGAAGAAACTCAGAAATACTCAAAAGAATAGAAGCAGAAAGAATAGCTATTGAGGAAATTAAATCTAACACAAGAGAAACTAAAACGAACGACCAATCAGACGAAGAAGTAATCGAGGAAACGCTAGAAAATCTATTCCCATCAATAATAGAAAAAGCGCTATTTCAGATACAGGAAAAAAGGAAGACACAAGAATTAGAAACGAGGATGGCAAAAACAAACAAAACCACACAAGCCAGATTGTGAGGCAGGAAATGAAAAACACTATGGAACACGCCACGGCACCACGAACAGACAAACAACGAAGAGGAATCCAGACAGTCAGCTAGTGGTCCTTTTTAGGACCAGTCCTTTTCAGGACTAACAACCGGCTAGTATAGAATAACCAAACGCATAATATACCCCAATTACAACCGCTTTGGTTGAACAGAGTACGTATAACAGCAATATAGTCAACGAACGAACAACAACAACTTTAAGCAATGCAATCCCAAGATGATTTTAAACAGTTGTCAGTGACAGAGAGGTAACTCCTAAGAGGCACAAAGTGCCGCCAACATTACACTTAATGAAATGCCTTTACAATAAATATCTTTTGAGTGTCATTACCCTCCTCTGTTACTCTCTCAATCCCAGAAAACCACTCAGCATATCCTTATCAATACCTAGCAGCCAACAATGGAGCAAAGTCTTAAATACAACACACCATATTGTCTTGTACCATCCAATCACGGTCGTTCCGTGTCTCATGCAGGGCCGGCCCTAGGAATTTTGCCGCCCCGTGCAATACCATACCTTGCCGCCCCAGCCCAACCTCAAATTAACGTTTAAAATTTTTAAAACCATTATGTTATTAAACAAGCTTCAACATTAATTTCATGACCATTAGCCTAATTTTAAATAGTACCATTAATAATAATGTATTGATAAATTGATGAAAATACTGTATGGTCATAAAATAAACCATCGACTTTATTAGAGACAATTATATGAAATAAATGCAGTTACATTACTTACATATAGGGGATGTTCTTCTCATGTGGAACGATGAACTGCTGAGTCACAAACACTTAACTATAGTATGTACATGTTATAGTTTTTAGCACTATTTTCACATTATTTGAATTTATATTGTTTGAAGTATCTACTGCTTAAAAAGACACTTTTCTTGCTTTCATATTTGCGAAAGCAGAAATAAGGTCTGCGTAGTCTAATTTTTGACCGATTTCATGTTCAATTGAAATCATGGCAAGTCCTTTGTAAAGGGCAATTTTTACTATCTTGCAATATAATACATTTATATACTTATTATGTTCGCAAATATTTTGTAATCAAAGTATTTCCTTTTTAAGTGCTTAAGGAGAAGTCATTTTTGAGTTACTTCCCTTGAAAGTAGTTCCGTCATCTTCGATCGGACTCCGCGGACGAGTCTAGGCCTACTGCGATTTATTCTTTGGCTGGGTAGGAATAGATTGTTCTTGCTTCAGTATATCTATGGCCTGAATTTATACGTAGTGTTTGTATGAGTAGGACGAGTCTGTCTTATATATGGATATCTTTACATTTCTAAGTCGAACTATGTTGGTTGTCGCTAGAAAAGGTCAAAGGCTATGCAGCGGAAGTATCGCTAGCAAGGGGTGTGATTCATGGCCGTCATCCTGTCTGGATGTCGAATTTTGTTGTAGCAGGCCTATCGCCGAAAAAAATGATCTATAAGTCAATGGGGAAAAGTGATAGTCATTTAGACATGTTGTATGTACTTTACCCCAGTGTTTATTCTCTTTTGCCAAGGAATGGCAAAGTTATATTTCGCATAGAAAGGTAAAACCACAATTTATTATGAACTTGGGCTTCGCCATCGTTGTTGATAAACAGATGCACAGTGGTACTTTTGAAAAGAATATTTATTCAAAGGAAGACGACATTCCTATGTATCAACACTAGATTGTATGATATTATTCAATCACCTCTATGAGAGAAGCTATGAAGAAATGAGGACATTTAACGAATGACCAATTTTGGGTCTGGGTCCTATAGTGAGTGAAACTCACGAGAGAAGAACAGCCATGTTGAAATTCATATACTTTGTATTTATCGAGTGAGAAAAAGGGATGCCTGTACTATCGCTCGATGAACCAAGAGATCACTGCTACATGTGAGAACCCATGTCTGGGATTCCTATATCTTTATGGAAAATATATATATATTGAACTTTACGTGAAGGGATATTCACTAGACGAGGTTAGGTCTAGGAGCCTTCCTATATATTGGTTATGGTCTGACGTGCCCAGTCAGTAAAGCCAGATGATTTACATGATGGAACTCTGAATGCTTATTTACGAATGCTCCATTATGATATTTGCCAAGCATGAATGCTAACTTAAGATGATATTCCTGTGATCAACATTATGCTGTCTATGTCGACATTTGTTCCTGTAACCATACACGTACTGTCCAAGTGTGCGTCCCATTAAATGTTATAAAAAGACCACCGTAGTTCCAGTACTTCTTGAATTCGAACAGTGTGAGTATGAGTGATGTACTACCAACCTGTCAACTCTATCGAATCATTCTACCATTCGCGTTCTGACATTCACATACACACTCATTGTTTACACTCACATTCTTGTCGGAGCCTCATCACGTTCCAGGACAAGATAACCTGTATGACCAAAACTGTGCTGGGTTTAATGAGTTGACAATCGTTACACTTTACTACACCAGTCCCAACATCTACATTTATCAACTGGTGGACATTCACGTCATTTAACAAATAAAGCGTGATTCAACAACTAGTAGCCAGTATGAGTTAACAACTAAACAGAGTTTAACAACTGGTGTGCCAGCTTCCTGGGTCAACCTGCACAGTGACCATATTGAGAAGTAAACTACTGAGACCAGACGTTCCTTGGGGTCTGTTACGACACACAAATACATCAGCAGTACAACTCTACAGTGATGTCAGCGTGACCTGTCCTGTCGACAGTATGCGGTAACTAGGTCAGCGTTTGTTGACATTTGGTTCGTTGGACATTTGCCATACAACTGACAGTGTTACACAGCAAGCTTGGTTGAAACATAGAACATTACACATCAGGACTGGAGAATATTTGACAGTGTTTGCGAAAGGAAATGTTATTGAACTGAGAAGTCCTACATCGATTGTTATCATTCACATCAACGATGGAGCTTCTATTTCTGTGTTGAATTTAAAATAATTAGACCAGAAGTATTTGTTTAATAAAGTACCACAGTACTGTACTATTAGGCAGTGTAACTGAGCCTTCTTTACAACACATTCTTTCTGCAACACTCTATTTACATCATATTGCCATACTATTTATGCAATTATGTATTTATGTTTAAATATTTATATGTGATATTTGTTTGTATCCAGCGGGTTGTTGTTTTGGTTGGGCGGTGTCACACAGCAGAGTATCCCACGTAATAGAGGGTCTGATGTGTGCGTTTCTATAGGTGCAATTTTCTTGATTGAAAATTTGCTGCGACAGCTGTTGCTATTAGTGTTAGCTGTGAAGTCTGTACTCATTGTTGTTTTTGTAATATTCCTCTGTTCTTTAGTTTGTTTTGATTTGTTTGTAATTTGTTGGTCTACCCTATTCTATCTTTCAGTTCTATTCTCAATTTATATTTATATACTGTGGCGTTATTTGTATTTGTTATCCTCTTGCGGTTTATCTTTTATTGTTTTCCCATTTCATTTATTTCATTTCCGCAAATGTTTTCCTGTTCTCCTGTATAACTGTTTTGTTTTGTGCCTGATCGACATACACTATTTAAAATATAGTTGATCATATAAATTGATGTACAAGAATCAACTGATAGTTAATTGCTATTACTAAAGGTACACAGTTGATGATATAAAACACTATTTCTGGTGCACTGCACTTATATTATAGAGCGAACCAGCAACTTATAGCTGTTATTATATAAGGATTTATACAAGACCTTTGTAAGGCTTGTTTCCCACAGTGATTGGGATAGTTAAGTACTATTTTCCACAGGTTAAAAAGTTATCATACAAGGTCTTTGATTAAGACTAAGAAAGTGAATTTATTTACTTTTGCAAATTACTGATCTTATTAGACAAGATGTCTACATTAGATTATTTTATCACACAAGGCAAGGCTCTTGATAAGACTGGTCAGCAGTTAGAGGAATGGGTAGTTGCTCAATATGACAAAGCATTAGCTGCTGAAGAAAGAAAAGCATTGATTGAGGAGAAAAGATTAGAAGCTGAGGAAAAAAATTACAAAGAGAGTATGAACAAAAGAAATTGCAGATACAGACTGATGAAAAAAGATTCCAGATGGAAATGGAAAAAGAGAAAAGAAAAGATGAAGCTGCTGCAGAAGAGAAAAAATTACAAGCTGCTGCAGAAGAGAAAAAATTACAAGCTGCTGCAGAAGAGAAAAAATTACAAGCTGCTGCAGAAGAAAAAAGATTACAAAGAGAAGCTGAAGCAGAAGAGAAAAAAGCAATAAGAGAGCATGAACACAAAAAAGAACTTTTAGCATTTGAGTTAGAAAAGTTAAAGTTAACAAACATAAGTGATGGTAATCAAGCATCTGGTGGTAATGGTAAACCCTTTACTTACAAGGTCAAGGTACCAGCGTTCAACCCTTCCAGTGATGACATAACATTCTGGCTAAATAGATTTGAACGCTCGTGTCGAGCACATAATGTGGACAAATCACAATATGCTAACCAGTTATCAGAAAATCTGAAAGGTGATTCTCTGACTAGTTTAAGTTTGGTTGAAGAGGCTGACAAAGATAACTATGATGTTATTAGGGCAGCCTTATTAAAGAAGTATCAGTTGTCTGAAGAGGGTTATCGGAAGTTGTGCAATGGTGCCTGAGGCAGGTGTAGAATTCTCAGAATTCATTGCAAGGACACGTCTTACATTTGATCGTTGGATTGAGCTATCCAAAACAGAAAAGACTTATGAAGCACTTATGGACTTGATACTCGGAGACAAGATTATGTCAAGTATAAATAAACCTTTCCTCGAATTCTTACATGAGCGTAAACCTAAGTCTCTAAAAGAAATGGAACAATATTGTACCCAATACGTCACTGCACATCCGGACGTAGCTATTAGCAACAGTAAGGTTAAAGAAGGTATGCCAGTTGCTTCTGCAACACCATACAACCCTAATCACTCTCACAAATTCCAAGGACCTCAAAATAGGTTTAATAAAAAAGGTAACTATTACAGTTATCAGAACCAAGGTAACCAATCATTTCAGGGTTCTTCTTCGAATACCTGGAGAAGAGCTGGCAGCCCTCGATTCAGGGGTGGTCATAATTACAGGAACTTTCGCAAAGGAAGTCATTCTAGAAACTATCCAAGTTTTCCTTCATGGAGACAACAAGATCATAATTACAGAGATACTCATTATAATGAATATGATGATAGTAACCAAAGGAGCTATGATTCAAACCCGAGTAGAGGTTATAATAGTGGAAACAATGATAAGTACAGAGGCAATAATAACAGAGGTAGAGCACAATTCAAAAAACATAAAGCTCATTACCAGGCGAACTCTGCACAGCAAGAGTCCCACGAAGCCTATAAACAAAATAAAGATAATGATGACTCCAATAATATGGCATGTGCCGCTTTTGATTTTGGGAGAGCATCTCAGTGCCCCCAATGCAAAACATTATTTGAGCCAACCACAGTGTCTACTTTAAGCTGTGGGCATCCTCTTCCCGCTCTTCCTGCGTCAATCGCGCATGATGGGAGAGGTTCTCTTGTCTTACACAAAGGTTTAGTAAATGACAATCCAGTCTCAGTACTTTTTGATTCTGGATGCACAACTATTGGGGTTAGGCAGTCACTCATAGATCCTTCTCATTCTACAGGCAAAGTAGTCAAATGCGTAACATTTGGCGGCACCATAGAGAAATACTCTACCGCTATCATTAGGATTGCTACTCCTTTCTTCACAGGAGATGTACACGCATGTCTTTTGCCGGATCCGATCGCTGATCTTATCATCGGTCGCATTCACGGAGTCAAAGAATGCACTCCGGAGCAAATTTCCGTTTGGGAAAATCAAAATATGCAATCTGCTAATGCGGTAGTCACTAGAGCTCAAGCTCTCAATATGCCTGAAACTTCATCTGTTGAAGATAATGAAGTGCATAACCAAGATGATCCCTTGGTAATTTCTCGTGACGCGTTTATAAAACAACAAGAAGAAGATCCGACTCTTAAGAAATTCTTCACTCTTGTAACGAAAGGTGATCCGAATAAAGATTCAAATTGTAAATCTTGGATTACAATGAAGAATGGCGTACTTGTACGTATGGTGCAAGACTCCACTAAGTCAAGTCATTCTCAGATTCTTGTACCCAAGAATTTGAGAGTTAAGATCTTACAACATGCACACGACTCTGAGTGTGCTGGTCACATGGGTTTTTCCCGTACAAAGTCAAGAGTTCTTGCGGCTTTCTTTTGGCCTTTTGTGAACAAGGACATACGGATCTATTGTCGATCCTGTAAAGTATGTCAAGAAGTCAAATCCAAAGGTCCTCGTCATGCTGCGCCTATTCAGGCTGCAGATATTCCTATTCGTCCATTCCAGAAAATGGCGATAGACATCATTGGTCCATTCAAGATCAAATCTGCTAGAGGACATCAGTTTATCTTAACGTGTGTAGACATGTGCACACGTTGGCCAGAGGCTATCCCTCTAAAGAGCATTACTACCGCTGACATTGCAGATGCTCTTTGGCTTATATTTTCTCGGCTGGGATTCCCCGGAGAAATATTATCAGATCATGGCACCCAACTGATATCGGATACCATGTCTCAAGTAATGTCTACTCTACAGATAGAGAGATCTTTGAGTAGCATCTATCATCCTATGTCCAATGGGATGGTCGAGCGACTAAATAGAACACTTAAGAACTTATTAGGGAAGATAACTGAGGATCATCCTCAAGATTGGGATAGGGTTTTACCCGCGGCCCTCTTCGCGTACAGAGAGGTCCCCAATGAACATACAGGGTTTTCTCCCTTTGAACTTGTCTTTGGCGCGCGACCGCGCGGCCCAATGTCTTTGCTGCATTATCTTATAACAGCTGACAATATTGACGATGACACAAAATCTTCTTACGAGTATGTCATCGCGCTGAGACAAAAGATTATAGAAGCATGCAAATTGGCAACGTCCTCTTCTGAATTTGCTAAGCAGAAGGCAAGACAATTTGCTAATAAGAAGAGAACTTTACGACAACTTTGTCCTGGTGACAAAGCATTTGTTTTGCTACCTTGTCGTGAAAATAGACTCCTTATTAGTTGGAAAGGTCCGTACGATATAATATCGAAAATTTCAGATGTTGACTACATCGTCGATATCAACGGGAAGCATAAAACCTTCCACATCAATATGCTTACGGAGTTCCATGAACGTCCTGACTATCTACAGCCTATTTTCCAGGCAACGGACGATTCTCATGTCAAACATGGTCATTACTCATCACTGTCTGTAATACAGGATGAGGAAACAAGTTTTTCGGATGTTAATCTTCCGCTTCCAATGATCCCACTTCATTCTAGTGAATCATGGAAAGACGTTACTGTTTCTCCTGATTTGTCTCTAGGAGAACGGCGACAAGTTTCGTCTATGTTACAAACATTTCAGGATGTCCTCACTGACATCCCTGGACAAACTCATGTCATTGAGCATGACATTGTTCTAACTGAACATACTCCAATTAGGGTTAGACCTTATCCTATCCCTATACATTTCCAAACACAGGTTGAAAAGGAGTTGGATGAAATGATAGATTTACAAATAATCGAACCATCCACTTCTGCATATTCTTCGCCGATGGTTATTGTTCGAAAAAAAGACAATAACATACGTCTTTGCGTTGACTATCGCAAATTGAATCAAGTTACGAAGTTCGATGCTGAACCTATGCCTTTACTAGAAGAGCTACTTACTCGTCTTTCTAAATCGCATTTTTTTCACTAAACTTGATTTGTCTAAAGGATATTGGCAAGTTCCATTATCCGAACGCGCCAAACCTCTTACCGCTTTCTCTACTCCCAGAGGCCTTTTCCAATGGAATTTTATGCCTTTCGGCCTTATGAACGCACCAGCTACATTTGTACGCATGATGCGTCGAATCCTATCGTATCGGTCAGATGTCATTGCTTATCTAGACGACATCTGTCTTTTCAGCGATACTTGGGAAGATCACTATTCAGGGTTAGTTGAATTATTATCAACTCTGCGTGAGTATAACCTGACAGCAAAACCATCTAAAGCTTGTATTGGCTTTAGCGAAATTGCTTTCTTAGGCCATCGAGTAGGTCACGGTTTCTTGAAGACAGAAGACCATAATATCACTAAGATACTTAACATCTCTATCCCTAGGACTAAAAAGCAAGTGCGAAGTCTTTTAGGTCTCATACAATTTTATGGACGTTTCATTCCGAATCTGTCCTCTATCATGGCACCTCTCTCTACACTATTAAAGAAAGGGTCGCCTAACATGGTTCACTGGTCTCATGAATGCCAATCTTCACTAGAGAAGATCAAAACTATGTTTTCATCACCACCTATTTTAGTGTTACCTACAACAGATAAGACATTTGTTCTTCGTAGTGACGCTTCATCCACTGGGATTGGAGCGGCACTAATGCAAGAGTACTCTGGAACTCTGCATCCTGTAATGTATATATCCAGAAAACTTAATGCTGCAGAAAGGAATTACTCGGTTTTAGACCGTGAATTATTGGCAATGGTTTGGTCAATTCTCAAACTCCAAAGATTTCTTCTGGGCGCGCATTTCGTAGTGGAAACTGACCAAAAAGCTCTTACGGCTATCCAAAGTAAGAACTTGAAGAGCTCGAGATCAACTCGATACGCAATCGCTCTTCAACCTTTTCATTTCTCGGTACGAGCTATCCGTGGTTCAGAAAATGTGATGGCGGACATTCTGTCCAGATGCCCACATGATGCCACTTAACTGTTAAATATTGGATCTTTTTAATATGTATAACTTTACAACAGTTATTTTTTGTTTCTTTACTAAGATACACATTTGTAATTTAATAATAGAATGATGGTATCGCTACTTAGCGGTTTATTGATGTTTATTCACCGCGGTTCTTTGATGATTGTTTCTTCATAAATCATAAATTTAAGATTATAGTGTGAATTTTTGGTATGCATTGTATAATTACCAGAATTGTATTATACGTACATCACACCTTCCTGGAAACATTTATTCGTAGAGAAACAATTTCTCTCAGATTTTGAGATATATTCTCACCGGTCATATTAGGAATTATAGTTATTCCTGATATTTTCATCTGCGCAATATTCTTGCGTTGTGAGCCTATTCTACGTGCTCCTAGATGTATTTAAAAAAAAAATTTTATTTTTTTTTTCCCGGGAGGTGTGGTAAGACTGTAAAGGGCAATTTTTACTATCTTGCAATATAATACATTTATATACTTATTATGTTCGCAAATATTTTGTAATCAAAGTATTTCCTTTTTAAGTGCTTAAGGAGAAGTCATTTTTGAGTTACTTCCCTTGAAAGTAGTTCCGTCATCTTCGATCGGACTCCGCGGACGAGTCTAGGCCTACTGCGATTTATTCTTTGGCTGGGTAGGAATAGATTGTTCTTGCTTCAGTATATCTATGGCCTGAATTTATACGTAGTGTTTGTATGAGTAGGACGAGTCTGTCTTATATATGGATATCTTTACATTTCTAAGTCGAACTATGTTGGTTGTCGCTAGAAAAGGTCAAAGGCTATGCAGCGGAAGTATCGCTAGCAAGGGGTGTGATTCATGGCCGTCATCCTGTCTGGATGTCGAATTTTGTTGTAGCAGGCCTATCGCCGAAAAAATGATCTATAAGTCAATGGGGAAAAGTGATAGTCATTTAGACATGTTGTATGTACTTTACCCCAGTGTTTATTCTCTTTTGCCAAGGAATGGCAAAGTTATATTTCGCATAGAAAGGTAAAACCACAATTTATTATGAACTTGGGCTTCGCCATCGTTGTTGATAAACAGATGCACAGTGGTACTTTTGAAAAGAATATTTATTCAAAGGAAGACGACATTCCTATGTATCAACACTAGATTGTATGATAT
Organism: Oreohelix idahoensis; assembly: GCA_024509875.1. Classification (NCBI taxonomy): domain Eukaryota; kingdom Metazoa; phylum Mollusca; class Gastropoda; order Stylommatophora; family Oreohelicidae; genus Oreohelix; species Oreohelix idahoensis. The sequence goes on along the minus strand of JAMPIV010015284.1, from coordinate 559,389 downwards.
TATTCAATCACCTCTATGAGAGAAGCTATGAAGAAATGAGGACATTTAACGAATGACCAATTTTGGGTCTGGGTCCTATAGTGAGTGAAACTCACGAGAGAAGAACAGCCATGTTGAAATTCATATACTTTGTATTTATCGAGTGAGAAAAAGGGATGCCTGTACTATCGCTCGATGAACCAAGAGATCACTGCTACATGTGAGAACCCATGTCTGGGATTCCTATATCTTTATGGAAAATATATATATATTGAACTTTACGTGAAGGGATATTCACTAGACGAGATTAGGTCTAGGAGCCTTCCTATATATTGGTTATGGTCTGACGTGCCCAGTCAGTAAAGCCAGATGATTTACATGATGGAACTCTGAATGCTTATTTACGAATGCTCCATTATGATATTTGCCAAGCATGAATGCTAACTTAAGATGATATTCCTGTGATCAACATTATGCTGTCTATGTCGACATTTGTTCCTGTAACCATACACGTACTGTCCAAGTGTGCGTCCCATTAAATGTTATAAAAAGACCACCGTAGTTCCAGTACTTCTTGAATTCGAACAGTGTGAGTATGAGTGATGTACTACCAACCTGTCAACTCTATCGAATCATTCTACCATTCGCGTTCTGACATTCACATACACACTCATTGTTTACACTCACATTCTTGTCGGAGCCTCATCACGTTCCAGGACAAGATAACCTGTATGACCAAAACTGTGCTGGGTTTAATGAGTTGACAATCGTTACACTTTACTACACCAGTCCCAACATCTACATTTATCAACTGGTGGACATTCACGTCATTTAACAAATAAAGCGTGATTCAACAACTAGTAGCCAGTATGAGTTAACAACTAAACAGAGTTTAACATCCTTCCAATCTAGTTTCGGCCATTGTTGAGCGTAAATAAGTTTTAATAAGCTTCAGTTTTGAATAACTACGCTCACCACTTGCTACCGTTACCAGCAAAGTTAGTAATATTCTTAAGGCTATAGCGACATTAGGAGCAATGTTATTTTCAATAATGTAACGAAGAACTTCAATTGGTGGTGTATTTTCTGGTACTAATTTGGATACTACTTTCAGTTCATCACATAGCTCAATGGCATCAATGTCTCTATTTTCTTGATGTGTTAAAACGCCTTCTAGATTTCTACATTTGTTTAAGAGCTCATTTGTCGTCTCAGATTTCAATTTAGGAATTTTATATAAAAAGGAAAAATGTGAACTGTGATGTTCCAATTGCTCGAACCTTTCTTCAATAGAATTAGTTGCAACATCAATAATAAAAAAGAAAAATTCAATTTTGAATTTAGTTTTGGGATCTAAAATAGGTTCATCTCTTCCTTCATAGTTGTGTTCCTTTTTCTGCCGACGCACTCTAGTACATTCAAACGTTGGTATCAAATCAGGATCAGCTTCAACTTTCTCAGCTAATGTTGTAGCATCAACAAGAAAATTTTGAAATGATTCAACATTTCTGAGATTCTTAAGGCTTTGGAGAACATTTCTCAAAGTTGTTATGGCACTAGTCAATTCCATTTTTATGCTTTGCAACAGTTTACTAGCAACATTAATTTTGTTAAAACATAGTGCCATATAACCAGACAACATAAAAATTTAAAATCTCTGAGTTTTAGGGCAATGGTTTCAGCGTCATGTCTCGCCATTTTGTCTACTGACTCGTCATCAGCAATTTCTATCAATGCATCATAAAATTCCTCAATATAATATCTTAAAGGACGAATGGCCTCGATTCTAGATTCCCAGCGAGTTGTACTTAGTGGCTTGGGCGTTAGAGTTGTAATATGTTTCTTAAGGATTCCCCAACGCAGTGTTGACGCTGAGAAAAACACATACAATTTCTGAACCGTTTCAAAAAATAAAACCCCTTCTCTAGATGACATCGCGGCATCATTGACCACCAAGTTGAGAGAATGAGAACAGCAAGGGATATAAAAAGCTCTCGGGTTCAAGTCCCTAATACGTTGTTGAACTCCTGAATGTTTTCCTTACATATTTGATCCATTGTCATACCCCTGGCCACGCATGTTTGCGATTGGAATATCCATGTCTGACAATTTTCTTAGAACGCATTCGGTTAACGCTGAGCGTGTAGTGGCTTCTACAGCAATGAAACCAAGAAAATGCTCATGAATGTTGCTATCATCTGGATTCGTATTAACAAATCTTACAATTAGTGTTAATTGTTCAATGTGACTTACATCGGGAGTACAGTCTGCAACTATGCTATAATATTTAGCTTTCTCCACCATAGAAATTATTTCTTTTTTTATGGTTCCAGAGAGAAGAGCAATTAATTCATTTTGAATGTTTTTCCCAACGTAATGTTGGGTCGATCCACGAGCTACTCTCATTAAATGTTCACACATAACACTATCAAATCTGGCAATCAGTTGAAGAAGCTTTAAAAAATTTCCATTGTTAGGGTCATATAATTTATCAGATGTTCCACGAAATGGCAAGCATTGTTGGCTCAAGAACTGGACAATAGCAATTAGGCGTTCTATTATGCTCCTCCAGTGTCGAACTTTTGAATTTAATAACTTTTGTTGCATTGAATCAATTGTCTGTACTGATTTAAGCCTGGACGATAATTCAATCCACTTTGTATGGGATTCCAAGTGGTTTTTAGTTTTTTCTTGTTCATTAAGATACACATACAAATGACCCCAATCATTATAGCCATCAGTAGTGAGTGACATTTTATTACAGGAAAAAAAAAATTACAGCAGAAACAAAATACAGAATTTTTTTCTTTTGAATACACTAACCATGATCGATTAATATTTTCTCCATTGCTTAGCTCCCTAGTGTAAAAATTTAGTGAAAATTTCCGACCATGAGAGCTGCGCGGAAAAACGAACTCATTTTTTGGTCTCTCTTGTAGGCCTTTTTTTTTACGATTTCCAGTCTTTCGGTATCGCTTAAAGAAGGACTCCATCTTGCCGGATCAGTGTACCTCTTAAGTTCATCACTTAAATCTCTGGAATTGGAAACAGTAAAATCAGTCTCATTTTCGACATTGTTAGTAATATCTACGTTACTGGGGTCCAAGTTAGAAGTACTTGCCATGAGCTCAGAATAATTTGTTTCGGTACATTTGCTTATTTTCTTCTGTCCTACATCAGCTGTTTCAGTTTTTATATATTTATGTAAAGCCCCACTATGTTTTTGAATATCGCGTTCTTTTTCCAGTTTCCGTTTCCGATATTCAGCACCTGATAGTTTTTTTTCTTTTATCGGACATTATATCTATTTGAATATTAAAACTGTTTTAATAAACCCTACAATTTAATGTATTATTTAGTAATGAATGGAGGCCGAAGCACTGTACTAATTTCCATAAAACGTTTAAAAAACTTATTTATCACTGTAACTTCCTTGAATGCACACTCCAAAACAACTGAAACATTCGAGCCGCCAACATAGAACAGTTGATAAAAAAATTAATTCCTGATTCCCACGCCAAGTTAATTAATTCCCGTCTCCCGTTCAGCCGTGCCGGAAGATTTATCGTGGCGGTCTTCAGTTGACCACTGAACACGGAAATATAATCCTCTGGGAACAACTGTGGTTTCGACCAAGCGAATAAATTGTACTGACGTCTCTAAAGAAATACCCTTTACTGCCTTTGTAGGAGGAGAAGATAGCATTAGGATCGTATGGCAGAACTATTAGTGAAGACTTGAAAAACAGCTAAAGAACAGATCGCAGGTGCAAATATTTCGTAGAGAAAACAGACAAAATGTGAAGGAATAGAAAAGTAAGGAATTTTAAAATAATCTAGACGAAACCTTCGAACACTCCGCGACACCATCCACAGAGGGTTTATTTCAGGGGCCATTCAGGTTATTCAGTCAAAATCCCGGTCGATGACACTCTTACAAATGCCTGCGCCCGGGCCTGAACACCTGATCGCTAGCTCAGTGTGGTAACCATTACACCAGCGCTGCTCCCAGGCGGAATATTTTGGCGGGATTGTAAAAATAAGTAAAAATATTTTTTGCCCCCCCCCCCCCCCCCCCCAAAGCTTGCCGCCCCGTGCAAATGCACGTGTTGCGCCGTCGGTAGAGCCGGCCCTGGTCTCATGTATCCTGTGATGCCTGTCTCCATATTTCTTCCCCGCATGTATTTTGCATTGCCTCTATTCCTTCATAATGGTAACAGAATAAGGACTGCCTGGAAATGTTATCGACTGGTTTTCTTAACGTGTGTCTTATTCAACTTTATCTCTAGTTCTACTGGTGTTTATCTGGTTATTGTCATCAGTGCCACATTATTGATTTTATCGTCCCATTTTAATCCTTCTGTTCGACCCAAAAACCATTTATAAAAGTCTTCATCTTTCTGGTTGTCATATTTATTGCTGTCCATGTTTGATAGACATACAATAGGACGTGCTTGGCATTTCTATTGAAAATTCTCATTTTCGTTCTTGACCTCGATCTCGTTTGACTTCCATATATTAGGTCACGGAAGCTCCTCTTGCTTTTTTGCAGTGTTATGTCAGTATCATTATCCGTTCCTACAAAGTTGTCTATATTGCTGCCAAGATATTTTTATGTTTCCACATTGTGATAGGTATATTCTCTACCCCGTCTCCGTCGATCTAACCTGACTGCTTCTGAAATTCGGGCACTGTCACTCTTTAAAAAACGTGATGACATTATGATCAAACCTGCTGACAAATTGTGGTGCTGTAGTAGTTTGGCGTAAGGACTTGTATATTCAAGAAGGAGTTTCACAGCTCGGCAACTCCACCTTCTACTCATCTTGTTCTAGTGATGCCATAGTCCGCAACAATCTTACTGTTCATGCTACTATTCGTGATCTCATCCATGATGACCTCGTCCTAGGCAATGGAAAACAGAACAATCTTACATGTTGTCGAAAATCACGTTTAAAGCCTGATCAGAAACATTTTAAGGAAGTATTTCTTACTAAAGCACGCGTACCTCGACGAGGTTGTAAATCGAGTTTATACAATTGCTGCATCATATGGGTTCTATATGGGAGTAGGAAAACTAACTGTCTCTTGTTCCCGACCTGTCTGTAAACTAAACCACTCTTCCTGTAACGTGCTCCCTGGAGAGTATGGGAGTAATTACTATACAACCTAGAGAAGCAAGTCTTTAGGCATTCAGTATCCCTTTGTGCCTTCTTCAGCTCCGATATGTCGGGCTGATTAGAGATGAGAGCTTAAGGACTGCTTGGGCGAGCTCTGGGTTCTCTTTCTTTTGTGTCGACCTGGAGTGACGTGAGGGATCTCCAAGAAACACTTATGTTCTCCCTAAAATGAGAGAATAGACTAAATCATCTAAAACAGTGGCATTGATTTTTCTCCGTACATATATTTCTACAGTTTCACCAGTGTACTGGTGTGTCTTCACCATAGATGGTGAAACTAGAGCTGAGTATTCTGAACCCGAAACATATAAGCACCGTACGGAGTGGTTACCGACAGTTTCTTGATCACTAATTGGGCGGGGGGGGGGGATATCTGTGGTTTTGTTTGTCTGCCTGAAGGTCATGGTTCACTCTCGACCTCGTGAGCAGACATGCAACGCTACAAGTACCTGATTTCGTCCTCTTACATTCCGACTCGAAATGCGTGTCAGTTTTGCACGATCTACACCATCGTCTTCCAGTTCCCTGAGCTGAATTGCTCTGTTTCTGCCTGGTGTTATCCTGTGCTTTTTCGGCCATTTTTTTGTGTTGTGTTGTTCGAACTCTTGGGGTCAGTGTCAGGGTGATCATTTTTTTTAGGGTGACACTTGTGGATGCGCCTCTTTGCTGGGGTCACTACAAGCTGCGCGCTCTGATAACGATCAGAAAATAACACAACCTGTTCCAAAGATTCGGTTCATTGCTCCGCCACGAACCGTCTCATGTAAGGGGTGAGCGAGTCTTTGAACTGCTCCACGATTATCATTTCTTGCAGCCCTTCATACGATTCGCCGAAGGTGCTGAGGGATCCCCACTTCTCCACGTACGTAGTCAGGCGTGTAGCATATCACCTAAAAGACTCATCCTTCTGCCTCTTAGCTTCACGGAACTTGTTCTAAAATGTTTGAACGTTCAACTGAAAACGTTGAAGCAAGGCTTTCTTGAACATGTCGTAATTATTCTGCTCTTCCGGGGCCATTTTGATGAACACATCATAAGCACATCCACTCAGATTCTGAGATAGCTTCATGTTGTATCTCTCCCTAACTAAGTCATATGTAGTGGCTAAGGACTCAAACATAGAGAGATAGATGTATATTTTCTCTGAAAGCTCCGATCAGACATCTAACTGAAAAGAGCCCACACCATTCATCCCAACGTGAGAACTATTCTCCCCATTACTACCTTGGCAAATGCCCGACCCGCTAACACTGGAATCAGATTAGACTCACCTTCCTTTCATCTCTAATTCTTTAAGTCTGATTGTGTGGGCTCTGTCGGTCCGGTCTTTCTTTTCTGCTCTTTCGGCCTGTTTCTTTTCGAATTTTCTCTCCTTTTCCATTATCTGCACTATCCTGTTCACCCTTCCTTTTCTTCAAATATCATTTGTGCTGGTCTATGGTTCGATCCCCAGATGAGGCGGGAATTTTTTAGGCCACAAACGGCTCCTGGATCGACCCAGCCCAAAATGGGTACCAGAGCAACTCTGGGAAGGTTAAGGCGGCCGGCGTGATGCCGACCACATCACCCCTTGTGTGCCGACGGTCAAGATAATATGGGCCTAACACCATATTCCCAATATGCCTCAATGGGCGTGTAACGTGTTCCTTTACCTTTACTTCCTTTTATTCGGCTTCCTTCTCTGCTTTGGCTTTTTCGTGTTCTCCGGCCATTTTCCTATCCTCACGTTCAGCGGACACCTCTGCTATTTCCTGATCGGTTTTAACCGAATTAACCACAAAATCAGTCAGGGTTTGGCCTGACATACCTAATCATTTACCAAAATTCAGATAAAAGGCATAGAGATTCTGGGACTCGGCCATTCTGAGCAAGAAGTAACCCAAGATACTGCTTTTTTGAGCGAACCCAATTATGTGACTTTGTCAATGACTCATATCGGCCATTTGGTGACTGTTACGCACAAATAATTACTTTTTTCCAAAGTCTTTGTATGATCGTTTTTCGTATGTATGATCATTATTTGACTGAAATGCATGTTATATATATTTTATGGTCAAAGGGACAGAACCCGAAATATCGATACTGCTATTTTTTATGAGTTTACCTCCTCTTGTATAGAGACACGTTCGGTCTATAATGTCTTGAACGAAGCGTGACCATATCTCCTTATTTGGTAGTATCAGTCAACTGTTGTAGATGTTTGAAACCTTTCTTAACGCTTCTGTTCATGTCCATAAAAGGCGCGACTGTGTAAGACTTTTATCTCGAATGTTCTTAGAATCGTCTTATTGTGAACAGCGACTCAGAGATTGTCACTCTGCGCATGTCTCGACTGGGTTGTCGTTTTGTTGTTCCGCCCAGGTCGGGCAGTTGAGAAATGGACTGATTAGCGAGCGGACGCGACTGCGTCTTGTGATTCTCTGAGGGAAATACATTGTCTTTGTGAGTTAGTTAGCTAACTAGACTATTTCCCCGTATTATTCAAGCCTGCCTGGAGGCATATGTTCATGGTTGATTTTCCGAAATAAGGTAATTCCTCTTGTATCGAACTTTAGGCTATATCCTCTAGAGGTTCGTCATTTTGTCGCCTTTTTGCTCGCCTGTGTGATTCAAAATGGAGAGGTACTTTGACTAGGATTAAGTCACCGGTATCTTTATACCTGAACTAGTTATATATCTATGGGTCGCTCTAGACCAACAAGACTATTGTCTGTGTTCCAGGATTCGTTATATCAGAGATCACGTCCAAGTCAGATGGTTAGACTTAGGAAGGTTATAAAGGTCGAGCTGACCTGTAATCCATGTATGCTACTCACGTGCAGACAGTAAACGGACGTATTGTATACATCTGATCTGCTAGCATCAGGAAGGAATAATTATTATTGTCTATGAACATTAAGGATCTGCAGCTGACCACGGTTGCAGAAGTTATATGTATTATTTATCAAGCTTCGCTATGATATTTGTTTTCCATACAACTATTGAGTATTGACTTCTACATGACTGTCAGTTAACATGAGTTTGAATGCTGCATTCGTTGTACTATGCCGATGATAACATAAGTATCATGACTGTTTTGTGGCGTGCAATAAATGGTATAAACCTAAAGCGAAGTTACCATTTCTATGACTCTACACGTCATGTTGCCTGTGGTGTACCCTGAACTGTTCTACTGCAACACACACACAGCAACAATCTAAACCAGATAAGACACCCACATCTTGCATTGTAATACCTGGTGTCGATAGAGGTGGTAATTTGACGGCATCCTAATTCCACCCTTATCAATTCATGGTGGCCAATAGTTGGTTTATTCTGGTACCAACTCTCAAGGGGGTCAACAAACCCAGACATCATCAGCAGACTACAAGACAACATTGCAGTTGCTATTCATCACCTTTGATGAAATTTTTTTGAAAGACGCAGCAGTACTGACAGTTGTTGATATTTTGAAACTACCCCGCGCTGCTCGGCGGTATTGAAGTTTGTCTACAAATAGAAGGACAAGTACCGAGCGAATGGATTTCCTGATCTGTTGAGAAGAAGGACAAGTGCCGTAACAACTGTTCCGGTCTCAGAATTACTGTTGCAGATTCAGAAGGTCAAGTTCAGAAGCTGTTTCCTGTCAGAAGCTGTTTCCTGTTAGAAGCTCATTTCCTTCGTCATGGCAGTTTACGAGAGCAGATATGGATCAACGTTGGATCATTGTCCTAAGAATGCTGATCACATCCTGTTCTGAACTGTGCTGACGTTGTGGATACATAGAAGTTAAGTGGCCTGTTTTGTTTGTGAACTGTGCCCTTATGTTCTAACTGAGCCTTCTGTCTATCACATTTTTCGCACTTTTTATATGTTTACATGTTATATGTTATTTGGATTTGTATTTATATGTTTATATTTCAGCGGGTTTTCTCGGTTGGGCGGTGTCTTTCAGTAGATGATACCACGTCACAGAGGTTCTACTGTTAGCGTTTTCGTTAGGGACTGTGCGAATTTCCTACTGTGGAATTTGCTAGCGACAATCGTTGCTATATCTGTTTAGTTGTGACGAGTTGTGCTTTATTTTCGTTTTTTGTATATTTTTTTTTTGTTTCTCTCTTTCTTTCTGTTTTTTAGTTTCGATTTCAATTGTTTGTATTTGTAGGTCTCCTCTTTTCTATTATTCAGTTCTTCACGTAAATTTTTGTGTATATACTGTAGCGTCATTTGTTTGTCATATCTTCGCATTCTGTCATCATATTCTTTTTAGTTTCGCTGTTTATTTATTTGACTTATGCGAATGTTTTCGTATTGTTTGATCTTTGTTATTGTTTACATTGACTCTGATCTTTGTTATTGTTTACATTGACGTTGATCTTTGTTATTGTTTACATTGACTCTGATCTTTGTTATTGTTTACATTGACTTTGATCTTTGTTTTGTTTACATTGTTGGTACTTTGTTATTGTTTACATTGTCTTGTTATTGTTTGCATAGTTCTTGCATAGTTAGCTTTCACTATTGTTACATATATGCTCATGCACTATTGATCTATAGTGCACTTATCATAACTAGCTGGTGGTTTTTTCCTTATGCACTATTGTAGTGCAGTTATGATAAATAACTGATGGTTATGCACTGATTTGGGTAGTGCACTGATAATTAAGAGGTGACTTGTGATATTATTGTACAACTGATAATACAAATTGGTGTCAAGTCTTGTTTCCCACAGAGATTGGAGTGAACATAGTAATTATACAAGCACTTTATTAAGTCTTGTTGCTATTAAGATTGAAATAAGATAATTAATTATTTCAGGTTCTGTACTCACATTTTAGACATCATGTCTACATTTGAGTACTTTATTGAGCAGGGTAAAGCCCTTGGGAAGACAGGTGATAAATTAGAAGAATTTGCGACTGTTCAATATGCCAAGGCATTGAAGTCGGAGGAAAAGAAAATGAAAGAACTAACTGAACAAAAGAGAATAGATGCTGAAAATTTAAAACTGCAGATGCAGGTAGATGAAAAGAGATTACAAATGGAAATGGAAAAACAAAAAAGAGAAGCAGAATCTCAGGAGAAGAGACTTCAGGCTGAGGTTGAAAATAAGAGACTTGAAAAAGAAGCTGAAAATAAGAGACTTGAAAAAGAAGCTGAAAATAAGAGACTTGAAATAGAGGCTGAAAATAAAAGATTAGAAAAAAAGTTACAGGCTGAGGCTGAGGAAAGAAAGTTACAGGCTGAGGCTGAGGAAAGAAGGTTACAAAGAGAGTCTGATGAGAGAAAAGCAAAAATGGAACATGAAGAAAAACTCTTAGCTTTGGAGTTAGAAAAGTTGAAGTTATCTAGTAATGCTAATGATGCTAATAAGGTATCATCTGCTAATAAGTCTAATGCTGTTGATTTCAAGCTTAATTTACCAGCATTCAATGCTTCAATTGATGATATAACATTTTATCTAGATAGATTTGAAAGTGCATGTAAGGTGCATAATATAGATAAAACATTATATGTTTATCATCTGTCCAAGATACTTAGAGGTGATGCTTTGACTTTGTTGGGTATGGTAGATGTGCCTGACAAGAACAACTATGAGGTTGTCAGGGCGGCATTGTTAAAGAAGTACCAACTTAACGAAGACGGATATCGTCTTAAATTTAAAAACATGTTACCAGAAACTGGAGTTGAATTCTCAGAATTCATCTCAGGCATACGTCTTACTTTTTTACGATGGGTTGAGCTTTCTAAGACAGAAAGTACATTTGAAGCCCTCATGGACTTACTTCTTAGAGACAAGGTTATGTCTTCTGTTAATGAAGCTTTTCTTTCTTTTCTTCATGAGCGTAAGCCTAAAAAAATATAAAAGAAATGGAAGAATACTGTAGCCAGTATGTTACTGCACATCCTCACATAACCGTTAGCAACTCTAAGGTAAAAGAAGGTCTGCCAGTTGCTTCGGCAGCACCTTATGGCCCGAATTTTATGCGTAAATTTCAGGGTAGCCAGCAAAATTTCAATAAAAAGAGTAACCGTAATTATGCCCAGAACCATGGTAATCAATTTCAGGGAGATTCTTCTTCCCAGAACTGGAGACAACCTAATATTACACGGTATTCTATTCCCGGTAACTTTAGAAATTTTCATAAAGGTAATCGGTATAGAGGAAAATATTATTTGCAGAGACCTCAATACCAAGATAATAGAGGTTCTCAACAGCATAGAGATGGTAATGACAGTTATGGAAACTGGAACGCAAACCAGGATAAAAATTACAGTAGGGACTTTAATGATAATTGCAGAAGCAATAATGGTCGCGGTAGATCGCAACAGAAGAGAAAAAGATATCAACAGACAAACTCTGTTCAACAAGAATCTCAGGGAGCAGATAAACAGGTTAATAATGATAAAGACCATAATGCTATCGGATGCTCATCTTTTGACTTTGGTAGGGCAAATAAATGTATCCAATGCAGTACTTTATTTGATCCGAAAACCATTAGTACTCTAAGCTGTGGTCATCCTTTGCCCGCTCTTCCTGCTAATGTTGCTCATGATGGGAGAGGTTCTCTTATATTACATAAGGGGCTTGTAAATAGTAATCCAGTCTCGGTGTTGTTTGATTCTGGATGTACTACTGTCGGGGTTAGGCAATCTCTTGTAGATCCATTCTGTGCTACAGGAAAGGTCATCAAATGTGTCACATTTGGTGGCAGGTTGGAAAAATATCCTACTGCCATAATACATATAGCTACTCCTTTCTTCACGGGAGAGGTCCACGCGTGTCTACTTCCAAACCCTATTGCGGACCTTATTATTGGTCGTATTCACGGAGTTAGGGAATGTACCCCACAGCAGATTGCTGTTTGGGAAGAGCAAAACATTGAAGCTACCAATACGGTGGTCACAAGAGCACATGCTCTGGATCCACCTCAAACTTCATTAACTAATAATGATGAAGTAAATGAACAAAATAGTCACTTGACTATTACACGTGACTCATTTATCAAATTGCAAGAAGAAGATCCGTCGTTACAAAAATTCTTCATTCTAGCAAAAAAAGGTGATCCTAATCAAAATACTAATAGAAAATCTTGGATTTCTATGAAGAACGGCGTACTTGTACGTATGGTACAAGACTCGACTACATCCACTCATTCACAAATTCTTGTGCCTAAGAGCATGAGGGTGCAAATATTGCAACATGCTCATGACTCGCAATGTGCTGGACATATGGGTTTTTCCCGTACAAAGTCGAGAGTTCTTGCGGCTTTCTTTTGGCCATTTGTGAGCAAGGACATACGAATGTACTGTCGCTCTTGCAAAGTATGTCAGGAGGTCAAATCTAAAGGACCACGACATGCTGCGCCTATTCAGGCTGCTGACATTCCAATTCGCCCTTTTCAAAAAAAATGGCAATAGATATTATCGGTCCTTTTAGAATTAAGTCGGCTAGAGGGCACAATTTATTCTTACATGTGTCGATATGTGCACACGTTGGCCAGAGGCAATACCTCTCAAGAGCATCTCAACTGCTGATATCGCAGACGCTCTTTGGCTGATATTTTCTCGCTTGGGTTTTCCCGGAGAAATATTGTCAGACCATGGCACTCAACTGATATCAGACACTATGTCACAGGTAATGTCTATGCTACATATAAAAAGGTCTCTCAGCAGTATCTATCACCCAATGTCTAATGGGTTGGTCGAACGTTTAAATAGGACTCTAAAAACTTTACTGGGTAAAATAACTGAGGATCATCCTCAGGATTGGGACAGGGTCTTACCCGCGGCTCTCTTTGCGTATAGAGAGGTCCCCAATGAACATACGGGGTTTTCCCCTTTTGAACTTGTCTTTGGCGCGCAACCGCGCGGCCCTATGTCTTTACTTCACGATCTAATCACTGCCGATAATATTAGCGATGAGACTCAGTCTTCTTATGAGTACGTCATTGCTCTTAGGAAAAAAATCATTGAGGCATGCAGACTAGCAACTTCGTCTTCCGAATTTGCTAAAGAAAAGGCAAGGCAGTTTGCGAATAAGAATAGATGTCTACGACAACTTTGTCCAGGTGACAAAGCTCTCGTCCTACTTCCTTCAAGGGAGAACAGACTTCTAATTGCATGGAAAGGTCCATATGCAATAGTCTCCAAAATTTCTGATGTCGACTATGTTGTCGATATTGATGGAAAGCATAAAACTTTCCACATAAATATGCTCACGGAATTTCATGAAAGACCAGACTATTTGCAGCCTATTTTCCAGGCAACGGACAATTCTCAAGTACCTCATGGTCAATACTCATCGCTGTCAGTTATACAGGATGAGGAAACTACTTTTTCTGATGTCAATCTTCCTCTTTCTATGGTCCCACTTTATTCTACGGAATCTTGGAAAAACGTGACCGTTTCTCCAAATCTTTCCGCTGAGGAACATCGACAAGTTTCTTCGATGTTGCAAACATTTCAGGATGTTCTTACAGACATCCCGGGACACACACATGTCATTGAACATGACATTGTGCTAACTGATCATAATCCTATCAGAGTCAGACCCTATCCAATACCTATCCATTTCCAGTCTCAAGTCGAAAAAGAATTGGATGAAATGATACGTTTGGAAATCATTGAACCATCCACTTCAGCATACTCTTCGTCTATGGTTATTGTTCGAAAGAAGGATAATAACATTCGCATTTGCGTAGATTATCGCAAATTGAACCAAGTTACGAAGTTCGACGCTGAACCTATGCCTTCATTAGAAGAGCTACTCAATAAACTTTCTAATTCTAGATTCTTTACCAAACTAGATTTGTCTAAAGGTTATTGGCAAGTCCCGCTAACTGAACGTGCCAAACCTTTTACAGCTTTTTCTACACCTAGGGGTTTATTCCAATGGAATTTCATGCCTTTTGGTCTTATGAACGCCCCTGCTACATTCGTACGCATGATGCGGCGAATTCTCGCATATCGTACAGATGTCATAGCATATCTAGATGATATCTGTCTATTCAGTGATTCCTGGGAAGATCACTATTTGGGTTTATACGAATTACTGTCTACTCTTCGCGAGTATAACTTGACTGCAAAACCCTCTAAAGCCTTTATAGGATTTAGTGAGATTTCTTTCCTAGGTCATCGTGTTGGTCATGGTCTTTTAAAGACAGAGGACCACAATGTTTCAAAAATACTTAACATTTCGGTCCCTAAGACAAAGAAACAAGTAAGGAGTCTATTAGGTTTGATCCAATTCTACGGACGATTCATTCCGAATCTGTCCTCCATTATGGCACCGCTTTCTACTTTATTGAAGAAAGGGTCGCCTAATTTGATCCGCTGGTCAAAAGAATGTCAATCCTCATTGGACCAGGTTAAAGACCTATTTTCATCTCCACCTATTCTTAGGTTACCTACTATTGAGAAGACTTTTGTTCTTCGAAGTGACGCCTCGTCAACTGGGATTGGGGCAGCACTAATGCAGGAGTATTCTGATACTCTGCATCCGGTGATGTATATCTCTAGGAAATTAAATGCTGCAGAAAAGAATTACTCGGTTTTAGACCGTGAGTTATTGGCTATGGTATGGTCTATTCTGAAGTTACAAAGATTTCTCCTAGGCGCACATTTCATTGTGGAAACCGACCAGAAAGCGCTTACTGCTATTCAGAGTAAAAACTTGAAGAGCTCGAGGTCCACTCGTTATGCCATAGCTCTTCAACCATTTCATTTCTCGGTTCGAGCTATCCGTGGTTCGGATAATGTAATGGCGGACATTCTGTCCAGATGCCCACACGATTCCACATGATTCTTCTGTCATATATATATTTCCTAATATACAGTCCAATGTTATAATGACATGTTAGTAGATTTTTTTTTTTGTTCTCACTTTTTTGAGGGGGAATTTATAACATTGTACCATGTAATTATCTAAGAAGGCTTAGTTAGTGATATACGGGCCAAAAGATCACTCGGCCACATTTAAATAAATTATTTTCAGGATTGTATTGAGAGATTTACCAGTTGTCTTCAAGATTTGTGTTATTGATATTTTCGCAGCACATCATTGAAGATGCGAGATTGTGTCCATTGTGGAACTTTGAGTATATCAAGTCCTGTCCTAGATTGGGAGCGGATGATGTCCACATCTTCTTCTATTGAATGTTTTATGTCAACGAAGATCAACACATGTATTACTTATTAGTTACTGATGCATTACATAATGTAATAAAATAGTGCGGTATATTAATATATTACACCGCTATTTGCAACACATTGTATGATATCATAATAATATATTTGATTTCATATATTGGTATGAGAATAATTTGACTTTTATTATGATGTTGCCAGCATTGTGGTTTGTGTTGGTGGCACCTTCCTGGGATATATACGCGTATACTTAGATAAATTTTTCTCTAAGGACCTGGGATATGATCTCAGTTTCGCTCCAAGTGTTGAGCTATTTTGTTAGGTATATCCGCGCATCATACGTGCGTTAGGAGCCTAGATTTTTCCGGCTCCAGGATTTAAAAAAAAAAAAATGTTTCATTTTTTTTTTTTCCCGGGAGGGTGCGGTAATGTTACGCACAAATAATTACTTTTTTCCAAAGTCTTTGTATGATCGTTTTTCGTATGTATGATCATTATTTGACTGAAATGCATGTTATATATATATTTTATGGTCAAAGGGACAGAACCCGAAATATCGATACTGCTATTTTTTATGAGTTTACCTCCTCTTGTATAGAGACACGTTCGGTCTATAATGTCTTGAACGAAGCGTGACCATATCTCCTTATTTGGTAGTATCAGTCAACTGTTGTAGATGTTTGAAACCTTTCTTAACGCTTCTGTTCATGTCCATAAAAGGCGCGACTGTGTAAGACTTTTATCTCGAATGTTCTTAGAATCGTCTTATTGTGAACAGCGACTCAGAGATTGTCACTCTGCGCATGTCTCGACTGGGTTGTCGTTTTGTTGTTCCGCCCAGGTCGGGCAGTTGAGAAATGGACTGATTAGCGAGCGGACGCGACTGCGTCTTGTGATTCTCTGAGGGAAATACATTGTCTTTGTGAGTTAGTTAGCTAACTAGACTATTTCCCCGTATTATTCAAGCCTGCCTGGAGGCATATGTTCATGGTTGATTTTCCGAAATAAGGTAATTCCTCTTGTATCGAACTTTAGGCTATCATCTAGAGGTTCGTCATTTTGTCGCCTTTTTGCTCGCCTGTGTGATTCAAAATGGAGAGGTACTTTGACTAGGATTAAGTCACCGGTATCTTTATACCTGAACTAGTTATATATCTATGGGTCGCTCTAGACCAACAAGACTATTGTCTGTGTTCCAGGATTCGTTATATCAGAGATCACGTCCAAGTCAGATGGTTAGACTTAGGAAGGTTATAAAGGTCGAGCTGACCTGTAATCCATGTATGCTACTCACGTGCAGACAGTAAACGGACGTATTGTATACATCTGATCTGCTAGCATCAGGAAGGAATAATTATTATTGTCTATGAACATTAAGGATCTGCAGCTGACCACGGTTGCAGAAGTTATATGTATTATTTATCAAGCTTCGCTATGATATTTGTTTTCCATACAACTATTGAGTATTGACTTCTACATGACTGTCAGTTAACATGAGTTTGAATGCTGCATTCGTTGTACTATGCCGATGATAACATAAGTATCATGACTGTTTTGTGGCGTGCAATAAATGGTATAAACCTAAAGCGAAGTTACCATTTCTATGACTCTACACGTCATGTTGCCTGTGGTGTACCCTGAACTGTTCTACTGCAACACACACACAGCAACAATCTAAACCAGATAAGACACCCACATCTTGCATTGTAATACCTGGTGTCGATAGAGGTGGTAATTTGACGGCATTTTTAATTCCACCCTTATCAGTGACGTCTGGATTTTATTCGTCAATAAAACAGTTCGCTTATCTCCTTCAGTTTCTTATCTGACATCTCTGACTAACTTTTATTTAAATATAAATTTTTCCTGGTTTTGGCGAGGCACGGTTCATTACACCTAGACACAGAGATCGTCGGTTATATTAGGGCACATTCCAAATATAAAAGACATTGTGGTCTCGGAATATCTAGGCATATGTCTTAAAGAACTTATCTGATGTGATATTTAGTTACATCTTGTTTTTGTTGTTTTTGTTTGTCATCATCATTTATCACCATCCTTATCATCATCCTTCAAGTCATGAAGGAGCGTAGATTTTTGAGAAAATTTGTGTCAGGTTCTCCCGTCCTGTGCCAGCCTCTCAAGATCATCCCATTTCTACTTTATTGCTGTTATTTCTGTCTCCAGTTCACTTCTCAATATGTTTTCTGGGATTCCACAACAATGACTGCCTTGCAATGCCTTCAACAGGTTTCCTTAATTTGTGTCCTATCCATCGCTAGCGTCTTAACCCATCTACACCTACCATCTTTGTCTCTTAACCCATCTACACCTATCATCTGTGTCTCTTAACTCATCTACACCTATCATCTTTGTCTCTTAACCCATCTACACCTATCATCTTTGTCTACTGTTTTTGACTGTGGCTGATGATGGCAGACAATAACAAATGTTCACCTTTCTGATGTATAGTTCATTTGTTAAAGTCCTAAATATTAATGTTCTTTTCTAAATTATTTTTTTTCTTTTTCATTATCTTTCAGTTTCCCAGCAACTCATTTTATTATTGAAACATTGTGTAATTCTGTGTGTGTGTTTTTATTTCCTTCTGGCATGTAGACATTGAGGTTGATAGTTTAAATCTAACATTGCTAAACTATTTTAAACAAGCAAACAAAGAAAGCAATCAAAATTTAATGAAGCTGTCGAGGCAGCGCTAGATGACACAAGTAATGTACCTATCAAGATGTGCACATAAATATCTTGTCAGAATACAGACAAATTTGGAGCACATGTCATTGACATAAACAAATAATACAAAAGCAAAAGGAATTTCACTGGTATATAAAAGTCATAAGAAATCGAGGCCAATAACAAAAACTGAAATATCAAGTCCTTCCTATTGTATGTCTCTAAAACATGGACAGCAACAAATAGGACAACAAGAAAGATACATAATTTCATAAAAGAGCGTTTACGCAAAATAGAAGAATTGAAATGACGAAACAAAATCAATAATGTGGTACTGATGACAGGTACTAGAAAGACGTAAGTGGAAAATCACATGCCGTTACAAGGCAGTCCCTTATTCTAAAAAAGAGAAGTAAGGGAAATAGAGAGAGACAAAACAGTGTCACGAGATTTACTACCCTTGCTCTGTAGTGATGGTCAAACAGTGGCCAAAATTCAGAGTATCTACTGAGTGGTCTTTAAAGGTTTCTACCTTTCTTTCTTATCATAGATGTGAATTGAAGAATAGTGTTTCAGTTCTAAGAAGCCTCATCGGAATTTAAAGAAATCAAGTGCTACGGCTGAGAGGATCCAGGCCGTATAAACTTTTGATCTTTCATGACTTTCTGTGAGTTAGGATTTTGCTCGTTCTGATGAGCCAGCCCCCAACTGATTTAACTCAGTAAAATATTACTTAAAAAGCTCTGTTATAGGTATTTAAAATGACTGGGTGCAGTTCACTCAAAAATTACTAAATCAATATACATATGTATATTTACAGATAAAAAATATAATACTCAACTGTCATTAACAAATGTAATATAAATAATAGTAGGGTGAATTTATATAGGGTCTTTAAGATGTTCTTACGGGTAATGGTCTTATTTGAAACGTTCTTTAATAGAGAGTTCACTTGGCAGCTTTGAATTGGTACTTAGCTGTCAGTAAGGTGTCGGTTGGTTTCTGCTCTATCTGATGCTTGTTCTTTGCAGGTTATGGACTGGTTCAAACTCGTCACTGGTCAAGTCTGGTGGTCGCAACACGTCCCTCGTAGAATCGTGGGGTAATTGCGACGATGGTCTAGCGTCTGTTAAGACCTGTCTGCTCATGGTGTCTAGCTTTGACTGCAGGCCACTTATACCACTCACCTGTTTGACAGATAGCACCACCAATTGGTACCACCGACTACTAACATGAAATAAGAGAGAAACAAATACCCGTAATAGTATTGGGTTTCCTGACAAGACAGTCAGGTGTTTCCCCCTCCCCGCCGCTTTTCACTCCACCAAACATCTGCTTCAGAACTTAACTCCCTGTGAACATTAATGTTAATCCCAGTAAGCGGAAAACATCTATTACATTTATGTTGAACATGTTTACATTGGCAAATGCGCTGGTTGAAAAGGTTAATGTAATAAGTATGAATGTCAGTTATATCACCATCCACTCCCTGCTTTATATGGAACTTGGAACTACCCATGCATTAGATTCTCTATGAGACCCGCACAAAGCAGTCACCAGCCCTTGCAGTGGTGTTTCATGAAACCATCATTCTATATGCTGAGGTTGCCAGACTCGTATTTCTTGGACATCCACTAGCAATTTTCACATGTTAATAATGCAAAATATTTAATTAATAGCAATGACCCGTCAAAATTGACAGGTTTTTTTTATTATAGTGTGTTAAACTGTGTTGTTTCTGTTACATGTCGAACCACCACCAAGTTATTATTATGGATCATTTTTTTCCATAATAATAAGTCTGCAATACTTTAAATTAAAATTGTGTCTTGAAGAAACAATCAAAAACATACTTTTTAAGGTTATTTTTAAGAAAAATGTTGAATTAAATCCGTTTCCCGAAAGAAACTGGAAAGAAGAGTATCTTGATTGTCTGTTGAATTAATCTGCATCTCCGCACCTTCTTGTCACTTAAGTCGTGTACTATCAATTTAAGGACTTTCCTCCAGTCGTGTATTATCAACTTAAGGTCTTTCCTCCAGTCGTGTACTATCAACTTAAGGACTTTCCTCCAATCGTGTTCTATCAACTTAAGGATTTTCCTCCAGTCGTGTACTATCAATTTAAGGACTTTCCTCCAGTCGGGTACAATCAACTTAAGGACTTTCCTCCAGTCGTGTACTTTCAACTTTAAGACTTTCCTCCAGAACCAGGACTACCTTGTATAGCAATTCCCCAGCATAGCGCTGTTAATTCATTCTTGACAAATCGGGGTTAATCGAAAAAGTGCTAACAGAAAATTAACTTCAAATAAGAAAAAATATAAATAAAATTACTTTTTTTAACCGAGGTCAAGTTACATGGTCTTACACTGGTGGTTTATGTGAGAATTTGTTTTATATTGTGATAGGGGTGGGCGAGATGATGATGATGCTGTTGTGATATGTGATCACTTTCTTGCACACTTGCAACCGACCCGATCAAGAATAAAACTCTGATTCTAAGGCAGGGGCTGTATTTATTCATACAACCCAGTCAGTGACCAAGCACATGAAGCAAACATTAAACACATAAAACAAAGCAAACAAAACACCCAGCCAGTGCTCAATTGCTAATCTGAAAACAGAAACAAAGCACCGACTAGTTAAAATCATAATAGTTAAATAATGAGAAACAATACTGACACCTGCCAAACAGTCCTTCCACGTCACCTGACACACTCAACTATCACACACACACACACACACACACACACACTCATGCATGTCATCCAATGAGACTAGTATGGTGTTAGGCATGAGGCTGGCAATCTCACCATGTAACATAGGTGGTACCGAAACCACTACTGCAAGAGCATCTGAATGCTTCATGCGGAGGCAAACCACACTGGTGGCCCCATGCTCCCTCAGGAGCGGAGAGATATAATTTTTTCCCAAGTAGACCCACGTGCTCCCATAAACTACCCTGCAAATAACAATAACTAAATAATAAAGAAATGTGCATTAAATAGAATAATATTCAACGATATGTACAACGAATACTCCAATTAATGAACATAAACCACCACCTCACAACTGATCCATCTCAATATTCATCCCTGCACTTTGAAGCATGTCGTATATGCCGACTGATGAGATTGGGAACTCATCATATAAAACACATTGTTACAGAAACAAACCACTGCCATAACATATAAATGTTTCATGCAGGCTTCTGTTGCAATCAGCCGCACTGGTGTCGCCCTGCCCCGCAAGGAGCAAATATAGAAACACCTCTGTCTCAACGTGTCTTACGCACAAAGGAGTGGCATTGCGCTCACCAGAAATCTTAATGACTATCAAAGTAAACCACTAAAGATATACAGTAGGATTATGATAAGTATCGTGAAATACACTAAATTACCATTGCATCAAAGAATAAAATAAAATTATTCTTGACTTAACAAAACTAGAACTAAATGCATCAACTAAAGGAAATTTAACACGAAAACTATCTCTTCCATTACTGAAGGAAATTACATTAACCTGCCTTCACCCACGTGTCAATTCACACAATATAAAATAGCGTAACATTATAAGCTTATCCCCCAACACGTGGTAACTAAAAATGTTATTGTCGCTCACATGCGTCATTATTATGCCTCGTTATCAACACGTGGCCCCCAGGTAGCCATATTGCCAACAAGTTAATATTATCTAAATTTCAGTCCCTGATAAGATATTTGTCCAGTTCCATGTACGAAATAGTTCCCTACTATATTTGCCTCTCTTGCCTGGTCTGATGAATGAAATAATTGCTACTAAACTCTTACAGCCGCAATCTGGACTTAACATCAGTAAAATCTATCCACACATATTTTCACTCATCTATCATTTCAGAACTAAACATAATGTCCTAAACGAAATCTCCTTTGGAAACGCATCTTTCTATCTATTTTCTCAAACACTAGAACTGTGCCACGCTGAATACTAATAATACAATTACAGAACACTAAAGCTAATTTCTACCAAATACGCTAACAATTATAGCTCACGTGCTCTGGTTTCTTTGTCCATCTCCTACCCACACAGGGCGTCTCGTTTCGTTTGTTCTCTCTGGGCGGCTCTTGCAAAATAGGGTCTTTCGCCGGCTCGCTATCTCTTTATATAGGCCCTAGGGCTGATTACTCAACTTACTGCGCGCCGCGTAGTAATTGGGCTATTAAATAACACGCGCGATGGATGCGCTAGAAATAGCGAAAACACAAATATAATCCACAACTATCAAATATAACACACAACTATTTCTATACTTTATTGTGGCCTAGTAATATATCTTCTTCTTGAAGATGTTGTGGTAAAAAGGCAGTGAACAACGGAGACAATGGTGATGATAAGATGGCGCTGAGAACGACAGACAAAATGGCGCTGATAAGATGGCGCTGTCACAATATGATGAGGTTACCTGTCCCATGTATCCCTGAAGATGCTGTACCCGTGTACAATGTTGTCATCAGAGACCCCCGTGTACAATGTTGTCATCAGTGACCCCCGTGTACAATGTTGTCGTCAGAGACCCCCGTGTACAATGTTGTCATCACAGACCCCAATGTACAATGTTTATGATAACTATATATTTAATCTGACACAATAGGCTAATCACCTTTTTGTCAAACATATTGATTGCATGTTTTGCCCAGGAGCGTTTTGCTCTTTGGGTCACCTCTACACTCTGTTTACAGGGTAGAAGAGGTTCCGATAAAGAAAGAAAGAAAGAAATATATTTAATCTCACTGCGCATCCCTTTTACTTTTCATTTTTACTGTTCATTTAACTGTTACCCTTTATGTGTTTACAATACCTGGCTGACTTAACTACTGAAACTTCTAACTCACTTTCTTCCCTTAGATCACTAAACTGTCACAATGACCAGGTAATATACCTTTCCTCTCTGTGTAGTTATTTTCACGTAGATACCGTAGCTGACTGTTCAAATCTATTGTAATATAACTATAATGATTTAAACAAATAAACTCACACAATGTGGTTAACTAAAAATATAACATTCGAAACTCGGAGTGGTATAAGACGTGATGGATATGATACTGTTACCCACTTATTTTCTTTCCTCTTTTATATTTTCTGGCCTGTCGGGCTTACTGTCAATGGCCGACGTATAGTTGGATTACGCGAATGATGTGTGGGCCGTTATTGTAGTGGCATTCTATATCTCAATCGACCAAAACAGTATGATTAAACTCAAAAGAAAGCAATCTCTGGACTCGTGGGTTTTTTGCGACGAGACATCATTTATTGAAGACAGACGTGAATACTTTGACGAACTGGTACAGCGATCATCACGTGTCATAACATTTCAGAGTTAAATTCAAATTCATGGCATATATATATCGACATAAATAATCAATATTGAAGTTGACCAATCTCACTAACCGTCACCATCTCAAGGGCGACGGAAGCTCTGCGGCAATAGGTCCGTATGATCTCAGTTTCCATTACGAGACTATTCATCTGGTATAATATTTCGGAGGTCTTTCTTAAAATAAATCGTTAGATCCGATATAATTCCCAGCACGAATATGGGCGCACTAACAACACGCCATAGCCAGACGTGTCGAAGCTCTGCCAAAGACATGCGAAGGATAAATGAGTATCTAAGACGATACCTTAAAGAGCCAGTTCTGGCCAATATTCAAGCTCCACTTAGGGAGATATAACAATATATTTAGGTGTGTCTTCCCACGACTTGGGACCAAGACACATAATATTATTCATATGAGACGTCTGTCCATGACAAAGGACTTTCGGATCTGCCTCCAGGATCAT
Organism: Oreohelix idahoensis; assembly: GCA_024509875.1. Classification (NCBI taxonomy): domain Eukaryota; kingdom Metazoa; phylum Mollusca; class Gastropoda; order Stylommatophora; family Oreohelicidae; genus Oreohelix; species Oreohelix idahoensis. Next base: position 535,590 of record JAMPIV010015284.1, on the reverse strand, counting down.
AGCTGGAAGGCAACAAATCACCGCAACAAATCGCGTCATAACCGTTCAATAATAGTGCACGGTCGTATGCAAATACTTAAACATGCAATTAAGTTAGATGCGCTCACATGTGCGTCTATAAAATACTTGACTCACAAGTGAAGATCTCACACATATAACTCCCCGTTAAAATATAACTTAACAGATACTGACTGTCGTTTTCTGATAAATGGAGAACTCTCTTGTCTTGTAGCTTTGGTTATCAAATCAGGCCATTCTATTAGATTATTTTATGTGTGTTTGTTATTTTATTTTCTTCCAGGGTCATTTTATTCTTTTGTTAGTTTCCTTGGGTTGGTTTTTCTTTCTTTCTTGTTGTATAATTTTACTTGCTTAGTTAGTGTTACTTTTACCTCGTGTTACACGGCTTCTACGTTTTCGTCTTTCCGTATCTCTCATCTTATCTTTAGTGCCATCAATGTTGTCCACGTTGATGCCGTGTTTTGTCTTATTCTCTTCATTTATCATCATCATTACCCTTTATCTCTGTCACATAATTATTTTTGGTTTCTGCCATGTGTCTATGTATGTGGTTTGGATGTGACGTAAAAGTTACGTCATACAGTTTGATGTTGTTTGTTGGTGTTAGCCCTAATGGAAAAGTGCGCTTTGTTCTTCCATCTACCTATGCCCATTATTGTTTAATTTAAGCACGTTTATTTTTAGATCTGTGAATGTGGTAATAATAATAATAATAGCCCCTTCAGTCCTAACTGACTATGGGAACGTCCTTTCCATTACGCAAGATCCCAGTTACATGGAGATCAAGCTGTTGCCCATGTAGAACTTTCCCCCTCTCCACGCAGCCAGTAGATCCAACGGAATTGCAGTAGCAGGTATAGTTTGGTGCCAGCCACGTCGCAGGAGTTGCCAGAATAATGTCGAATTAACATTAGACTGCCTTAAGGACTCAGACTTCGGATTTATCATCAGGGTTTACTCACGAAGCCTTTCCCGTAAACGGATATTCCCGCAGCGGTGGTTTGAATTAAGATCTTCTCTTAGATACGCTACCAACCAATGATCACGAGCCCTTTTTGCCAGAAAGCTGCTAGGTTTAAGGCGCCAGTGACTCGCCTTCGCCCTTTCTCCCGTCAGCGGAAACAGTTCCACCGGGCTCAAATTGAGCCACACGTGAAGGCCGTAAGCTGGGCTTGGTTCTCATGGGCTATTTGTGACACTTGCCATAGAAGCATTTATCTGCAGGTAGGAATATGGTGAGGATGTTTTCTATACATTTATCGTTTGGTGGGAAAAAGCTGGTGTCGTATTCATAGTCAAGAAACGTCTGTTCATCTTTCCCTTGTATGACAGTGACCTTAATCAAGTTATCTTGTTTCTAAGGTTCTCTAATTATGGTTCTACTACAAGAACATAAAGTAAAGGGGAGAGAGGACTCTCTAGTCTAACAGATCGTGTTAACCTGCAGGTGTTAGTAAATGTACGAATTACCAAGACCTTCCTTTCAGGCTTCATGTAGAGAATTGTAATTCATTTACTATATTAGTATTCTCCTATGTTACAATGTAATAACATTGTGTGAAGGTATGACAGTGATTTATTCAGAGTTTATTTTAGGTTTTATAATGATATATGATATGTTTAAGCTTGGTGAGAGTTCTTAGTTCTCAAAGGCTTCTGTGTATAAGTTTAGTAGAAAGAAAAGGGGGAGGGGCTAAAATAGGAGAGAAATGTTTGTAGAATTCTGTTGCGTGTTCATCTGGCCATACGGCAAATTAATTGATCAAAGTTTAAGTTTTCTTTCTGTGATCCTTAGCCCCTGTCAACGCATTCTGTGGCCATCACGCCTGGTGGTGTCTTGTATGGCAGCAACAAACTACTTCCACTTTGTTCGGTCGGTGGTCATCCTTCGAACAGTGACCCAGCTCTGGTTCATTCCATGTATCTCGGGAGATCAGATATTATATATAAGTCAGTGCAGCAAGAGTTAACGCGTTTTTATAAATTATTGATGGCTGCTTAAATAGTGTTGTAAAGAAAACTGTACTTTTCTAGTCAATTTGCACATAGAGTTATAAACAAAGCAAAAGGTAGTAAACAAATTATAAGAGTGAAGTGGAAAAGTACTGTCAACGAACTACTTGCAAAATAATTTTGATTAGTAACAAATTTTAAGAAATTAGAAACTTTTTAAAAATAATGTTGTTTCACCGGGTACACCAAAAAAAAAAAATTTACTTCCCTTAAGTATACTTGTGATCGTGATTTCTAGTTGACGAGTTATTTCCCATACTTATCCATCTTCACTGACATCTCTCATATATCTGAGAATGATGCCTAACATAATTTATCTGCTGCCATTATGGTTAATTAAGAGCTGTACTGGTCTGTAGTTTAGGTTTAAAGGAGAGTTGCGTCAAAACATAGTTTAGGTATTAGTAAGCCTTTCTCAACCTTTTTATCATGGAGGAACCCTTGAAATAATCTCTAATAGTCTCAGAGAACCTCTTCATAAAAATGATTATATCACCCGCTCATGGTACGTTAGCGTGATTAGTCAGTTTTATATATAATAATTCAATAACATCTGTCAGTGTTCTTTTGTGTAGAGAATAATTTTTACTGTGGATCATTTTTATTTTGGCCAACTCACTAGTCTACTTTTGTTTGTTTGTGTGTGTGGTTACCCCTCCACACCAGCGATATCAGCTCTAATGTAAGTCTGTAGAAGAACCTCCACACCAGCGATATCAACTCTAATGTAAGTCTGTAGAAGAACCTCCACACCAGCGATATCAACTCTAATGTAAGTCTGTAGAAGAACCTCCACACCAGTGATTTCAACTCTAATGTATGTCTGCAAAAACAAAAATCAGAAAGGTCACTATAAGAGACTTGTTGTTCGCTGATGATGCTGCAGTCGTCACTCAAAGCCAACAGGAGCTTCAGAGCTTGATGAATCGCTTCACTAAAGCATGCAAGGACTTTGGCCTCACAATAAGTCTAAAGAAAACGAATGTGCTGAGTCAGGATGTGGGTGCTGCACCATTTATCACTATCGATAACTATGAATTGGCAGTGGTGCACCACTTCACATACCTAGGGTCTACCATCAATGACAAACTCTCACTGGATACAGAAATCGACAGCCGCATTGGCAAAGCTGCAGCTACCTTTGCCCGCCTCACATCGCGTGTTTGGGGAAACTCTAAACTCACAATGAAGACCAAAGCTGCGGTATATAATGCCTGCGTCATCAGCACACTCCTATATGGCAGCGAGACCTGGACGACCTATGCTAAGCAAGAAAGAAGGCTCAATACCTTCCATTTGCGGTGTCTACGCCGCATCCTCGGCAACTCGTGGAAAGATAAAGTGACAAATGTCGAGGTGTTGTCACGTGCTGGCCTTCAAAGTATGTATACGCTTCTTAGACAGCGCAGACTTCGCTGGCTTGGCCATGTTCGCCGCATGGAAGATGGTCGCATCCCAAAAGATATCTTCTACGGACAATTAGCAGATGGCAAGAGAACAGTTGGGCGACCACAGCTGAGGTTCAAAGATGTGTGCAAGAGAGATATGAGGGCACTGGACATGGATCCAGCAACATGGGAGGATGGAACTGCCGATCGCACTAAGTGGCGATGCTATTTACGGCGCCACCTCAGATTGGGCGAAGAGAGGCTCACACAAGAAGCAGAGGTGAGGAGAAAACGTCGAAAGGAGCACCAGGAAAATAAGCAGCTGAGGGCTGTCACCTCAGGGGCGCATTCCCATAGTCAGTTATGACTGAAGGGGCTATTATTATTATTATTATTATAATATGTCTGTAGAAGAACCACCACACCAGCGATATCAACTCTAATGTAAGTCTGTAGAAGAACCTCCACACCAGCGATATCAGCTCTAATGTAAGTCTGTAGAAGAACCTCCACACCAGCGATATCAACTCTAATGTATGTCTGTAGAAGAACCTCCACACCAGCGATATTAACTCTAATGTAAGTCTGTAGAAGAACCTCCACACCAGCGATATCAACTCTAATGTAAGTCTGTAGAAGAACGTCCACACCAGCGATATCAACTCTAATGTAAATCTGTAAAAGAACCTCCACACCAGCGATATCAACTCTAATGTAAGTCTGTAGAAGAACCTCCACACCAGCGATATCAACTCTAATGTATGTCTGTAGAAGAACCTCCACACCAGCGATATCAACTCTAATGTAAGTCTGTAGAAGAATCTCCACACCAGCGATATCAACTCTAAAGTAAGTCTGTAGAAGAACTTCCACACCAGCGATAACAATCTAATGTACGTCTGTAGAAGAGCCTCCACACCAGCGATATCAACTCTAATGTATGTCTGTAGAAGAACCTCCACACCAGCGATATCAACTCTAATGTAAGTCTGTAGAAGAACCTCCACACCAGCGATATCAACTCTAATGTAAGTCTGTAGAAGAACCTCCACACCAGCGATATCAACTCTAATGTAAGTCTGTAGAAGAACCTCCACACCAGCGATATTAACTCTAATGTAAGTCTGTAGAAGAATCTCCACACCAGCAATATCAACACTAATGTACGTCTGTAGAAGAACCTCCACACCGGCGATATCAACTCTAATGTAAGTCTGTAGAAGAACCTTCACACCAGCGATATCAACTCTAATGTAAGTCTGTAGAAGAACCTTCACACCAGCGATATCAACTCTAATGTAAGTTTGTAGAAGAACCTCCACACCGGCGATATCAACTCTAATGTAAGTCTGTAGAAGAACCTTCACACCAGCTATATCAATTCTAATGTAAGTCTGTAGAAGAACCTCCACACCAGCGATATCAACTCTAATGTAAGTCTGTAGAAGAACCTCCACACCGGCGATATCAACTCTAATGTAAGTCTGTAGAAGAACCTCCACACCGGCGATCTCAACTCTAATGTAAGTCTGTAGAAGAACCTCCACACCGGCGATATCAACTCTAATGTAAGTCTGTAGAAGAACCTCCACACCGGCGATCTCAACTCTAATGTAAGTCTGTAGAAGAATCTCCACACCGGCGATCTCAACTCTAATGTAAGTCTGTAGAAGAACCTCCACACCAGCGATTTTAACTCTAATGTAAGTCTGTAGAAGAACCTCCACACCTGCGATATCAACTCTAATGTAAGTCTGTAGAAGAACCTTTACACCAGCGATATCAACTCTAATGTAAGTCTGTAGAAGAACCTCCCCACCAGCGATATCAACTCTAATGTAAGCTGTAGATGAACCTCCACTCCAGCGATATCAACTCTAATGTATGTCTGTAGAAGAACCTCCACACCAGTGATATCAACTCTAAAGTAAGTCTGTAGAAGAGCCTCCACACCAGCGATATCAACTCTAATGTAAGTCTGTAGAAGAACCTCCACACCAGCGATATCAACTGTAATGTAAGTCTGTAGAAGAACCTCCACACCAGCGATATCAACTCTAATGTAAGTCTGTAGAAGAACCACCACACCAGCGATATCAACTCTAATGTAAGTCTGTAGAAGAACCTCCACACCAGCGATATCAACTCTAATTTAAGTCTGTAGAAGAACCTCCACACCAGCGATATCAACTCTAATGTAAGTCTGTAGAAGAACCTCCACACCAGCGATATCAACTCTAATGTAAGTCTGTAGAAGAACCTCCACACCAGCGATATCAACTCTAATGTAAATCTGTAGAAGAACCTCCACACCAGCGATATCAACTCTAATGTAAGTCTGTAGAAGAACCTCCACACCAGCGATATCAACTCTAATGTAAGTCTGTAGAAAAACCTCCACACCGGTGATATCAACTCTAATGTAAGTCTGTAGAAGAACCTCCACACCAGCGATATCAACTCTAATGTAAGTCTGTAGAAGAACCTCCACACCAGCGATATTAACTCTAATGTAAGTCTGTAGAAGAACCTCCACAACAGCGATATCAACTCTAATGTAAGTCTGTAGAAGAACCTCCACACCAGCGATATCAACTCTAATGTAAGTCTGTAGAAGAATCTCCACACCAGCGATATTAACTCTAATGTAAGTCTGTAGAAGAATCTCCACACCAGCAATATCAACTCTAATGTACGTCTGTAGAAGAACCTCCACACCGGCGATATCAACTCTAATGTAAGTCTGTAGAAGAACCTTCACACCAGCGATATCAACTCTAATGTAAGTCTGTAGAAGAACCTTCACACCAGCGATATCAACTCTAATGTAAGTCTGTAGAAGAACCTCCACACCGGCGATATCAACTCTAATGTAAGTCTGTAGAAGAACCTTCACACCAGCGATATCAATTCTAATGTAAGTCTGTAGAAGAACCTCCACACCAGCGATATCAACTCTAATGTAAGTCTGTAGAAGAACCTCCACACCGGCGATATCAACTCTAATGTAAGTCTGTAGAAGAACCTCCACACCGGCGATCTCAACTCTAATGTAAGTCTGTAGAAGAACCTCCACACCGGCGATATCAACTCTAATGTAAGTCTGTAGAAGAACCTCCACACCGGCGATCTCAACTCTAATGTAAGTCCGTAGAAGAATCTCCACACCGGCGATCTCAACTCTAATGTAAGTCTGTAGAAGAACCTCCACACCAGCGATTTTAACTCTAATGTAAGTCTGTAGAAGAACCTCCACACCTGCGATATCAACTCTAATGTAAGTCTGTAGAAGAACCTTTACACCAGCGATATCAACTCTAATGTAAGTCTGTAGAAGAACCTCCACACCAGCGATATCAACTCTAATGTAAGTCTGTAGATGAACCTCCACTCCAGCGATATCAACTCTAATGTATGTCTGTAGAAGAACCTCCACACCAGCGATATCAACTCTAATGTAAGTCTGTAGAAGAACCTCCACACCAGCGATATCAACTCTAATGTAAGTCTGTAGAAGAACCTCCACACCAGCGATATCAACTGTAATGTAAGTCTGTAGAAGAACCTCCACACCAGCGATATCAACTCTAATGTAAGTCTGTAGAAGAACCACCACAGCAGCGATATCAACTCTAATGTAAGTCTGTAGAAGAACCTCCACACCAGCGATATCAACTCTAATTTAAGTCTGTAGAAGAACCTCCACACCAGCGATCTCAACTCTAATGTAAGTCTGTAGAAGAACCTCCACACCAGCGATATCAACTCTAATGTAAGTCTGTAGAAGAACCTCCACACCAGCGATATCAACTCTAATGTAAATCTGTAGAAGAACCTCCACACCAGCGATATCAACTCTAATGTAAGTCTGTAGAAGAACCTCCACACCAGCGATATCAACTCTAATGTAAGTCTGTAGAAAAACCTCCACACCGGTGATATCAACTCTAATGTAAGTCTGTAGAAGAACCTCCACACCAGCGATATCAACTCTAATGTAAGTCTGTAGAAGAACCTCCACACCAGCGATATTAACTCTAATGTAAGTCTGTAGAAGAACCTCCACACCAGCGATATCAACTCTAATGTAAGTCTGTAGAAGAACCTCCACACCAGCGATATCAACTCTAATGTAAATCTGTAGAAGAATCTCCACACCAGCGATATCAACTCTAATGTAAGTCTGTAGAAGAGCCTTGACTATTTCCTTTTTTTTTAATTTTAAATTGCATACTTCATTTTTTTGTTAATACCTTATCCAAAAAGTCCTAAAAGTCTGATCACAAATTTCTTCTCTACAAAATGACAACGAAATGTGGCATGTACACCAATGAACACGGTGCTATAGCGCACTGACACACGAGGCTGCTCAGTTACTGCCCACCACTGTGAGCGGCAACATCGCTAGGCGCACAAAGTTAATTGAAGTACGACGTTTATATTTTTTGTTCAATCACAATTTCTGGCGTAACCCCTAATGACTTCTCGCGCGTTTCCAAGGGTTCCGCGGAACCCAACTGAAAAACCCTGTGTTATAGTGATATATTTTTTTTCTTCTTCTTTGTTCGTCCTGAAAAGGACGTTGGTTGCGTTGTGTCCGTTTACAGCAAAGCTGCAATATTTGCGCACTTAGGCCGACACATCCGACTTCAGCACAGCATTTTTGGGACCGGGTTAGCCTTACCTCTTCGATCCTTACTCACTCAGCCAGACTACAGTGTTTCCAGGACCACCACTTGGAGGTGGAGTAGGGTTTTAGTCAGCTCTGGTTCGCTGACCCTGAAGCAAGCAGTCTAGCTATCGGTCGCTAACTGCATTCCTCACTGTTGATTCGTCTTAGGTCCCATATAGTGATACATGACTTGTTTAAGCTTGGTAGGAGTTCTTTTTTCTCCAAGGCTTCCTTGTATACTCTTAGTAAAGGGGGACCTAAGAAAAGAAATATGTGTTGGTAGAGTTCTGCAGTGAGTTATTCTGCCCATATGCTTATGTATTTTCATAAACTTTAGTTTTTGCGGTACAATGTATCTCATAGGAAATACTCAATATGTCATCAAATTTTTTTATTTTTTTTTTTTGCCCCTTCTAGGGTTCAAAATGAGGTCTAATGACTTTATTAGGTTTAATGTGTTAAGGTGTGTGATCCCGGCCCTGGCTAAGACCAGGCATACTCTAGAAATGATCCCTAAAAGTATGACACTTTGATCTTAGCCAAAAGGCCGAGAAACGGCAATATGTCATCGAAAATGTATTGAATGCACATAATAACTTTATTACTGCATTAAAGGTTTTTTTTTTTCTACAAATCACTGATAGCTGTCTAGAAAGTCTAACTATATAACTTTTATTCTAATTAAACATTTGTAAAAAAAAAAATAAGAAAATGCAATATTTATTAATATTTTTATATAAACTCATTTGTTTATAAAAAAAAAGTTCAACACAAATTTGCAAAGCAATTTTAATTTACTTATAAGCAATGAAACTTGAGAATTTAAATATAATAATTTTTTTTTGTAATTAAGTTGTGTCCCTTGTAACTAAAAATATTGCTTTCCTTAAATAAACATTCGTAAACCATCCCTAGTTCACGAGTTGTTTCCCATATATGACTATCTTATTTAATATCTCTCCTGTTCAAGCAGTCACATACTCTTACAGAGGTTTTGTTCTTCTTCTACCGTCAGGTGTAGAGGTCTATGTGTTCACTTACTGACTTAGTCGTTCCTCTTTTACCATCAGGTGTAGAGGTCTTAAGTGTTCACTTAATTACTTACTTAGTCGTTCCTCTTCTACAGTCAGCTGTAGAGGTCTTAAGTGTTCACTTACTGAATTACTTACTCAGTCGTTTTTCTTCTACCGTCAGGTGTAGAGGTCTTAAGTGTTCACTTACTTACTTACTTAGTCGTTCTTCTTCTACCGTCAGGTGTAGAGGTCTTAAGTGTTCACTTACTTACTTACTTAGTCGTTCTTCTTCTACCGTCAGGAGTAGAGGTCTTAAGTGTTCACAACAGTTCAAAACAAACAAATGAAAAAAGCAAAACCACCGCGAGAAAATTGAAAATATATCATCCAAACTGAGAGAGTGGGGACGGTAGGCGGTAGATATGATACCCACTTGACTTGCAGCTTTGGTTATTGAGTCAGGCCATTCTATTATTTTGTTACTTCTTTTTATTTTGTTGTATTGTTATTGCTTAGCAGTTTCTTTGTGTTGATATTTAATTATGTCTTATTCTATACTTTTATTTGTTTGTCTAGTATTACTTTTCCCCTGTTACCCATCTTCTTGCTTTTGATCTTTCTGTGCAGCTCATTTTTCGTTTATATAATTGTTTCACTTGTTTCCAGTATCTTTAGTTTTTCTTCTCCCACGCTACCTATGTTTCCCATCTGTGGTTTTCAATTTGTATCCGTCGTTGACGAAGGATATACCCGAAAAGTCTCGTATTTCTAGCGCATCGTTCATTTGTAAAACTGAGTCCAAGACAATGTGTATTTATTTATTTATTTTATTTGACGTCGAAAGGAGAAGCTAACGAACTTGGCGAGGCTGTCATTTGAATAAATTTACGTCGTACAATACACGTTTGGGTAACTGAATTCACTTCATGACCTGACGTGTTGAGTAACCCAATCTGGTTCAAGCAACAAGCTTTTGAATGAATTAAACTTGATATAATGACCATTCAACTTGCGAGTACGTGAACGCCATACACAAATGAATAAAATGCTGGCGTCACCGACGTGTACAAACTCGGGCGTCGATTTCTGTTCTGTAACTTAGGAAGTTCATGATGTCCAATCTTGCGAATTATGCTATCCGGATGAAGGTTTTCTAGATTCTTTCTAGAAAGGCGCCAAACACTTAATGTGCAAACTCACATTTCTGCAGCACTCTTTTCTCCCGTGCGAACTCCTTAAAAACACATTTAGAATTAATTTTATACTGGAATAAAATGAGATTAATGTTCTGGGACTTCCATTTGTGCACCGCGATTGTGTGAGAACGTAATGGATTCTCTTGAGCCTCAAGTTATATTGTCTACCTGCTAATCTGTAACAATTCTTAAACCCCTCCTCACGCTACGCCTATCATCCAACTATCCGGTTCCTTCCTAGCAGGTCCCATGTTTCTCGCATCGGCTTGCGACGGCAGGCCAAACAATCACTGAAAAAGAAAGGTAGACTATCTTTGTGTCTCAGGTGGCTTAGTGCTGAAGGTACTTTGACTGCCAACAGTCACTTGTTTAATTAGAGGTTTACGTTATCAATCGAACTCTCTCAGAGCCAGTATGACAGTACCCAACCGTTCACAATAGCGTCTAACGAAGCAAGGTGTTCTGAATGACAACGTTTCGTCAAATTGCCAAGAAAGGAAAGATTAAATTTAAAATTAAATACAAGGTGTGATGTTGAACGATCACGTTAAAAAATGTTGACAGAGCAAAGACGGGGAAGAAGATAATGAGAATGACGAAGAAAGGTAAAAGACGACTAAAGAATAAGACAACTTTATTATAAATGATTCTAGTACAAGAACACCAACTTAAGGAAAGAGAGGACACACCTACCTGACAGATCATGTTAGCCTGAAGGTGTAAGTAAATGTATGATTTACCAAGACTTTACTCTCAGGCTTGATGTAGAGAATTTTAATGCATGTCCTAAAATGCTCATCTATGTTAAAAAGATACGGTGGAGTTACTCCCATACCAGATCTGTCGTAGGGGAATGAAGTGTTACAAACATTGTCTTACTAGGTTGTGTTTCATTTTATGATGTTGGTTGACCAGTTCCCTTTCTAGCTACTTTTGTCCGTTCTAACTCACTAGTAGAATCAGGTACCCATTTATATCTGGGTTGATTGGAGTGTGATGCTACCAGATTTCGATCCTTCATCCTGGTAACTACGCCACGAGAGGAAAGTACTCTAACCACATAGCCTGTCAGACGGTCATTCACTTTTGTTATAATGTAATACATTTGTGTTAAGGTATGAGTGTGATATTCTATCACAAGTTTTGTGAGGGTATAAGTGTGATATTATATCAAACGTTTTGTGAAGGTATGAGTGTGATATTCTATCAACAGTTTTGCGAAGGTGTAAGTGTGATATTCTATCAAAAGTTGTGTGAAGATATGAGTGTAATATGCTATCACAAGTTTTGTGAATGTATGTGTTACAGAATGGGCGCCCCTCTCGATCTCTGTTTGACTCCGGCAGTAATCGATGCATTTGTGGTACTGATTGTATTGCATGCTTTCAATTGTCGCACTTTCTGTCTTTCTTCCGATCTAGCAGATAGTTTATATTTTTAAGTACCCTTTCACTACTTTCAGTATATTGTGTCTTGTCTGTTATTTGACAATCCTTATGGATGATAAGCACCCCACATTTGCAAGGAGAAGTAGATATAATATTGCGAGAGGCAGGCTGGTAAAATTCCATTGTACCAAGCTTGGCGTGGCAGATTAACACGTACATCGCTCAGCGATATCTGCCTAATCATCGATAAGATAGGTGCGCGCATCACCAATGCTTGGAATATGGGGAGACAACTGATGGACAGACACAGATAAAAGATTAATTTAACAAATATTGGAAACCTTGTTCTACCATTTTCTTGACATTGCTAGGGTTAACAGCTATATAATTTGTCATGAGTAGAGAAAGGATCATCCTGATGTTGAAGAACTAGATTGATCGAATCGTTACCTTCAAATAGATTTTACGGAGGAACTAATTAAGGAGCTGGGTGGACTTAAAAAAACTTCAGAACATTCCTTCTTCACATAATGCCATCAAAACTAAAATCAGCACGACACACTCAATTATACCAGAACATACTGCTTCAAGGAAACAATTTTAACATTATTAGGCAAATCAAGGCATTGAAAGAAGAACACAAACAAAACGTAGTACGTGCAACACCTTTCTTTGCTTCATGAAAAAAAAAAGAAATTGCCTATTTGAATACCATAAGTCCTAAAACAATCTTTGTTTCTTAATTCATCTAATATGATTTGATTGTTGCTGTCACTTTGTTTTTATCATAAATCTCAGTTTAGTTTTAAAATTAAAAATTTCCACTGATGCCCAATTCTATGTGTGTGACGAAATCAGTCATACAGTTTTTACACTTGTATAACTCTCATGTCGGCGTCTGTGGCCTAATGGATATGAACGCAGTTTCATAATCCAGATATACCAGGTTCGAAACCTGCTGCAGGCGGTTTGGTAGCAAATCGCTTTGTGTGGATTTTTAACAATGGTATAAGCGCCGTACCGTTCAGAAAGCAATGGCAAACTACTGAACGTAAAAATTGCCTAGAAAAATCACAAAAACAGCCAATAAAAGCTGGGGTTGATTGCCACGTCCTGTAAAGGATAAGCAACTAACTATAACTCTCATTCACATAGTAGAGAAATGTTGATCCTAATAATGACACTCACAACAGGTTTATGGCAAATGTATTTCACAAAGTTTTACTTTGGCAGCATTGTTGTCTGTTGCTTAATTTATCTTTTGTTGACAAAGATATTTAATAGTCTCTTTCATAAGTCTTCTAAAAACATAAATATTTAATAGTGTCTTTCATAAGTCTTCTCAAAACATAAATATTAAATAGTGTCTTTCATAAGTCTTCTCAAAACTTAAATATTTAATAGTGTCTTTCATAAGTCTTCTCAAAACATAAATATTTAATAGTGTCTGTCATATGTCTTCTCAAACCATAAATATTTAATAGTGTCTTTCATGAGTCTTCTCAAAACATAAATATTTAATAGTTTCTTTCAAAAGTCTTCTCAAAACATAAATATTTAATAGTGTCTTTCATATCTCTTCTCAAAAAATAAATATTTAATAGTGTCTTTCATAATAGGGTTCCCATTCGTCTCGTTTTTCCCAGGACAGTCCCGTTTTTTGATAAAATGTCCCGGTGTCCCGAATTTATTCCAAATGTCCCGCTTTTTAAGGATCCTTCCTGAAAAAAAAATCTTTGGGTAACGGATTTTATTCCGTGTTTTAGTAGTGTTAATTTATCAATTTCCGGTTACAGTGGAAGTGTTACGGAAGTCAGATCTCCTTAAAAAGTTAAAAAGTTAGTTGCTTATCCTTTACAGGACGTGGCAATCAACCCCAGCTTTTATTGGCTGTTTGTGATTTTTCTAGGCAATTTTTTCATTCAGTAGTTTGCCATTGCTTTCTGAACGGTACGGCTCTTATACCATTGTTAAAAATCCACACAAAGCGATCTGCTACCAAACCGCCTGCAGCAGGTTTCGAACCTGGTATATCTGGATTATGAAACTGCGTTCATATCCATTAGGCCACAGACGCCGACCTCCTTAAAAAGGTTATTGCTATATCAGCAGATAATACAAATACAAATTTTGGTGGAAAGAAGAGAAAGGGACGAATAATCTGTACTTCAAAATGCAAGAAAACACTGTGAACAATTTAATTGGTATTGGTTGTCCTGCACATGTGATACATAATGCTGTGCAGACTGCTGCGGATTGCTTACCTATTGATCTTCAGTTAATAATTAACAAGATTTACCAGCATTTCCGCATTTATTGTGTACGAGTTGAGGAACTCAAATCATTTTGCGAATTCACCAATACAGAATATAAAACTGTTTTGGGTAACAGCAAGACAAGATGGCTCTCTCTCTTGCCTGCAGTCCAGAGAGTTATTGACATTTTCCCTGCATTGAAGTCATATTTCCTTTCCATTCACAAATGTCCTACCAGTCTCAAAAATTTCTTTGAAAATCCACTTTCAATTACACTCCTGCATTTCATTGCCATCCAGTTAAAAACCTTTTCTGATACCATCAAATGTGTTGAAAAGCAAGAGACAACAGTAATTGAAGTGAAGGATGAAGTAAACAAACTGGTGGAAAAATTAAACTTCAGGAAGGCAGAAAAGTTTCTTACCACTACTGTGAGAAATCAGTTGCAAGAATTAGAAAAAGAAGGACACATAACAGTTGAAAAGTTTCAAAGCTAGGCAGTAGATTTCTATGACACCTGCATTGAATATATTCAGGAGTGGTGTACACCATTTCTTACGCCTCTTCAGTCTATGGATTGGATCAATTTGAAGGGAAAGGAGTCTGTGACTTGGAAGAACATCCAAGAAAGCTACATATTCATGATGACAGTGTCACCAAATTTTACTGTGAATGAAGAGGACTTATTTGATGAGTTTGCATGTGTGAAAACATATTGTGAAAACAAATTTGATGTGTGGAGTGAACTGAAGGATCAAAGTGTCAGTGAAAAATGGTGTGAGATGTTCGCTCATTCTACAAAGCAGGATATAAATGCTGAGAACCTGAAATGCCTAGTTAGTTTTTGTTTGGCACTGCCAGGATCCAATGCAGCTGTTGAAAGTGTTTTTTCATTAATAAATGCGCTTTGGACAGACGAAAAAAAACAGACTTAAAATTGAGACAGTGAAAGCTTTAACCATTATAAAGACCCATTTTAAGGATTTCTCTTGTGCTGAGTTCTCTATGTCCAAATATCAGAAGGAAAAAAACTTCTTGAACGGGCCCATAAATCTGATAAATATTCTGATGAATCTGAAATATAAACTTGACTATTGTGTATTTTTTAAAGGTGCGATTTTTCTAATTAAGTATGATTTGTAATTTAGAATTCTTTTTTAAAGTGGAAGTTGTGTTAGTTAATGTGTGTATTTTTATACCAGTATCTTATTTTAAGTGCAACATATAATATATAATAGATTTATTTGTGCTTTACCTTAATTTTTAACATGTCCCGTTTTTTTACAAAATGTCCCGGGTTTTTTAGGTAAAAATTTGGAAATGTCCCGGTTTTTAAACAAAACATTATGGGAACCCTATTTCATAAGTCTTCTCAAAACTTAAATATTTAATAGTCTCTTTCATAAGTCTTCTCAAAACATAAATATTTAATAGTCTCTTTCATAAGTCTTCTCAAAACATAAATATTTAATAGTGTCTTTCATAAGTCTTCTCAAAACATAAATATTTAATAGTGTCTTTCATAAGTTTTCTCAAAACATAAATATTTAATAGTCTCTTTCATAAGTCTTCTCAAAACATAAATATTTAATAGTCTCTTTCCTAAGTCTTCTCAAAACATAAATATTTAATAGTCTCTTTCATAAGTCTTATCAAAACATAAATATTTAATAGTCTCTTTCATAAGTCTTATCAAAACATAAATATTTAATAGTCTCTTTCATAAGTCTTATCAAAACATAAATATTTAATAGTCTCTTTCATAAGTCTTATCAAAACATAAATATTTAATAGTGTCTTTCATAAGTCTTCTCAAAACATAAATATTTAATAGTGTCTTTCATAAGTTTTCTCAAAACATAAATATTTAACAGTCTCTTTCATAAGTCTTCTCAAAACATAAATATTTAATAGTCTCTTTCATAAGTCTTATCAAAACATAAATATTTAATAGCGTCTTTCATAAGTCTTCTCAAAACATAAATATTTAATAGTGTCTTTCATAAGTTTTCTCAAAACATAAATATTTAATAGTCTCTTTCATAAGTCTTATCAAAACATAAATATTTAATAGTCTCTTTCATAAGTCTTATCAAAACATAAATATTTAATAGTCTCTTTCATAAGTCTTATCAAAACATAAATATTTAATAGTCTCTTTCATAAGTCTTATCAAAACATAAATATTTAATAGTCTCTTTCATAAGTCTTATCAAAACATAAATATTTAATAGTCTCTTTCATAAGTCTTATCAAAACATAAATATTTAATAGTCTCTTTCATAAGTCTTATCAAAACATAAATATTTAATAGTCTCTTTCATAAGTCTTATCAAAACATAAATATTTAATAGTCTCTTTCTTAAGTCTTATCAAAACATAAATATTTAATAGTCTCTTTCATAAGTCTTCTCAAAACATAAATATTTAATAGCGTCTTTCATAAGTTTTCTCAAAACATAAATATTTAATAGTCTCTTTCATAAGTCTTCTCAAAACATAAATATTTAATAGTCTCTTTCATAAGTCTTATCAAAACATAAATATTTAATAGTGTCTTTCATAAGTCTTCTCAAAACATAAATATTTAATAGTGTCTTTCATAAGTTTTCTCAAAACATAAATATTTAATAGTCTCTTTCATAAGTCTTATCAAAATATAAATATGTAGTAAAATCTGTGAGAACAAACGCTTAATTGCATAGAATTGTACTCCCAATGCTAATATATAGAACCAGCCCCTGTGTTAGGCTTAGAATACTTCGACTATGCCAGTCGGGGAATCTAACGTATGCAGTAGTCAGGCTTATACACGATCTCGACTTCAATACTAAAGCTTTGCAAGCTTTGGGCGCCGTTCGGTCTGCATGCCTAAATAGGGGTGAGACGGCGTGACCTTAGTTCGTGTTTAACAATTTAATTTGAATAGAAGAAAAAAATTAAGGTTAACGTCCGATAAGGAGTGTCACGGTTCGTGTTTACCAATTTAAAATTGAAGCATTGTAGGAAATAAAAAGATACTAGGAATTGGAAAGACATACAAGAATGAATATGTACTGACTGTGTAATAGATAACAGCAGATTAATAAGTAGGTATTAGTATTTAAAACTATTAAGAAATAAAGAAGTTGGGCAGAAGACAGATAGACTTGAAAATCTTTCTCAGTTTCGCCCGTAGGTAGGTGGGGTAAAAGTGGAAGGAGTCCTTAATTTGAATATTTGAGGTCAGTTTTATTTGAAAAGGAACGCTATTCACGAAACAGTCTCTGATTGGCTGTAGTGTAATAGACTAACGGTTGTATAAAACCAATTAGTAGTTGGTATTCGGGGCCACTTGTCAACTAAAATTTATACACTAAAGAAGTTGTTTTAAGACAAGGAAGGAGTACTTACTTGTTTGCTAATTCTGCACAGGCAGCGATCTGGATTTGTTACCATATATCGCCCTATTCTACAACTTGGTGTATAAAATTTTCTTTGATTGCGGTAATTATGAAAACCTTTATATTAACATTTATATTGTCATTTTTATCATTATTATGTATGCATTATTGAATTTGTATGAACCTTAAAGGGGAAACATTTATCTGGAGGGAAGCTAACATCAAAACTCTGTGTTGTTTCACAGCGTTGTTAGGAAACAGTATTAACCTGGTGTAGAAAAGCCAGGCAGGCTTTCGGCCATATGGGGAGAAAAGAAAATTAAATATTTATGATGAAAAGAAAAAGTTGTGTTATGACATAAGACCAGGAAGATCACTGGCCGTCTTCTTCAGCAAGTCACCGTGATTGTACATGACTTGATAGTATTAATGTAAAATGTTTCCTTTATCAAGGAAAATGTCAAACGGTGGTTTGAAAGTTATTTATCCAGAAGGGGGTACCAACCAAATTGAGAACGTTAACTAATTGTTTAGTTACCATACTGATGTCTGATGATATTGCCATGTTAGAATAATGAAAGAGAGAGATTATTAGATGCTGAGTGGGACACATTTGTATTGTTCCAGAGTTTCATCTACGAGTGAAAGTGAGCCCAGGTGACCTAACACCTGTCCTTAAGTTCTGCAGTGAGGCCTAACTACTGAGTGTCTACACAGTGATTTACCTATAGAAGCAGAATCGTGTCTTGGCAGTGGAGACTGGCGTTTTATACATACTTCAACCAGCCTGGTTCCAGAGACCTCAGATAAGACTTGTCTGGGAAATTGATATCACAAACACTCCACTCTCTCAGTTTTCACATAAGATAGGGTATCAGACAGTGAGGAACAAAAACGTTCAATAAACTTGTACCCTTTTCTAGGAGCAAGAAATACTTGACATTTTACCAGCTTGAGACATATAAATAATTGTGGGATAACACCGACCCAATGACAGTTGTAAAATAATTGGTTGTAAATAATTTCATTATCATGTTGAGTTGATTATTCCTGTGTCAGAAGAATAACTAGATACAGGAAAATAAATTATAAAAAAATAAGTTACATTCCAAACTTTACTCAGTGACTTGTTTAATCATTGTTTATTAGTAATAGGTGTAGTTGTTGTCTTGTTTATACATTTCATCACATTGCATATACCCTAGACACTTGCTAGACAACATACACACACCAATACACTTCAGTAGGGGAAGATATAATCGGGTGAGGTCGTGGTGGAAGCCGACAAGCACCCTGTAAACTTATTTATATTTAATAAACCTCAGGGACTTGCATAGCTGACCTCACACCAGATACCATTAATATAATATTGAAACCAATAATAACAACTAATTCACCACAAAATATTTAATAGTCTCTTTCATAAGTCTTATCAAAACATAAATATTTAATAGTCTCTTTCATAAGTCTTATCAAAACATAAACATTTAATAGTCTCTTTCATAAGTCTTATCAAAACATAAATATTTAATAGTGTCTTTCATAAGTCTTCTCAAAACATAAATATTTAATAGTCTCTTTCATAAGTTTTCTCAAAACATAAATATTTAATAGTCTCTTTCATAAGTCTTATCAAAACATAAATATTTAATAGTCTCTTTCATAAGTCTTATCAAAACATAAATATTTAATAGTCTCTTTCATAAGTCTTATCAAAACATAAATATTTAATAGTCTCTTTCATAAGTCTTATCAAAACATAAATATTTAATAGTGTCTTTCATAAGTCTTCTCAAAACATAAATATTTAATAGTGTCTTTCATAAGTTTTCTCAAAACATAAATATTTAATAGTCTCTTTCATAAGTCTTCTCAAAACATAAATATATAATAGTCTCTTTCATAAGTCTTATCAAAACATAAATATTTAATAGTGTCTTTCATAAGTCTTCTCAAAACATAAATATTTAATAGTGTCTTTCATAAGTTTTCTCAAAACATAAATATTTAATAGTCTCTTTCATAAGTTTTCTCAAAACATAAATATTTAATAGTCTCTTTCATAAGTCTTATCAAAACATAAATATTTAATAGTGTCTTTCATAAGTCTTATCAAAACCTAAATATTTAATAGTCTCTTTCATACGTCTTATCAAAACATAAATATTTAATAGTCTCTTTCAAAAGTCTTATCAAAACATAAATATTTAATAGTCTCTTTCATAAGTCTTATCAAAACATAAATATTTAATAGTCTCTTTCATACGTCTTATCAAAACATAAATATTTAATAGTCTCTTTCATAAGTCTTATCAAAACATAAATATTTAATAGTCTCTTTCATAAGTCTTATCAAAACATAAATATTTAATAGTCTCTTTCATAAGTCTTATCAAAACATAAATATTTAATAGTCTCTTTCATAAGTCTTATCAAAACATAAATATTTAATAGTCTCTTTCATAAGTCTTATCAAAACATAAATATTTAATAGTCTCTTTCATAAGTCTTATCAAAACATAACTATTTAATAGTGTCTTTCATAAGTCTTCTCAAAAGATAAATATTTAATAGTGTCTTTCATAAGTCTTATCAAAACATAAATATTTAATAGTGTCTTTCATAAGTCTTATCAAAACATAAATATTTAATAGTGTCTTTCATAAGTCTTCTCAAAACATAAATATTTAATAGTGTCTTTCATAAGTCTTCTCAAAACATAAATATTTAATAGTGTCTTTCATAAGTCTTATCAAAACATAAATATTTAATAGTGTCTTTCATAAGTTTTCTCAAAACATAAACAAGAAGACATGACCACCTGCGACCTTTACCATAAAAACTACTTCCTGTTATTTTATCCATTCATGTCACATGAACATTTAGTTGTAAGTGGTAGAAAAAATGTGTTAAATTACATCTGACTAAAGAATAATCTGTTTCACACAATACATTTACTTCTTTCACTTGGAGTCTCGTCAGTGGCGTAACTACAATGTAAAGGCCCCGGGCACATTTCATTTGAGGCCCTCCTTATATTGGGCTCAACAACTGTAATCATTAAATGGTAAAGCTGAAAAAAAATTGAAACAAATAACTTGATGCTCATGGACATCGTCATCAGCAGTAACCTTCAGTTCTCCAAGTAATAGAGTCTTCCAACACATTTGTACCAGGTCCTTCTACTCAAGATCTCTTTATGTCTTCTTTATCCCTGTTATTTCTGTCAGCAGAAACTGGGGCATGCTAGGACGTTCAACGAAATTATAACGGCAACTAATAGGAATAATATATATATATATATATATAGGGGAGGTTGTCTTCCGACCATTGCTTGCTTCGGTTCACTCGGTGCTGCAACCCCCACCCCCCCCTCCCCAACCCTGATTCATCCGGGCAGTAGTTACGCCCCTTAGTCTAGATTCAGAGATACGTGCAGTACCTGCGGTGCCTTCTTTCTTTATACATCACGATAGAGTAGTATGTCGTAATGGCCTTGATAATATAACCATACTTACTTACTTAGTCGTTCCCCTTCTACCGTGAGGTGTAGAGGTTTGGAAGAGAGAGCTCCAGACTATCCTATCGGCTGTCTTCCTCCTGGCCTGGTTCCGTTCTAGTCCTCGGTCCTTCAAAGATTGTCTAATGCTGTCCTCCCAGCGGACTCTGGGTCGTCCTGGGGGTCTGGATCGCTGGCTCTTAGTTTCCCATGCTTGCCGTGGTAGCTGATCTTCGCCCATTCTGCAGACATGGCCAAACCATCTTAGTTGCGACTGTTCTACTTGGGTCTGCAGGGGGTGGGATTTTAGGCCTTGACGTCTCGTCTGGTTGCGGACCATGGCTCTTCTTGTTACTTCAACCACCTTCCTCTGATACCTCATTTCTACGGTTTGGATCTGGCTTTTGTGGGTTGTAGTCATTGCCCATGACACGCATCCATATGTCAAGACTGGGACACAGGTGGAGCGGTATACTGCCATCTTCGTTTTCTTACCAACCTCTTTTTCTTGCTGAGGAACCCTCGATTTATGGCCTGAAAAAATCTCCCAGCTGCTGCTTTTCCAATGACCAACTCTTCTTTGATGCCTCCCTTTCAGTCTATAATAGCTCCGAGGTATTTAAAGTGGTCGACTTGTTCCATGACCTGTTCTTCCAGCTTAATCTGATGTCTTCTTTCTTCTCGTGATATCACCATGGATTTAGTATTAGAGCTGCTTGTGCCCATCCCTCTTTTCTCCAGCTCTTCCTTCCAGACTTGCAGGTTGGATTGGAGATGTGCCTCTGATTTAGCAATCAGGGCAACATCATCAGCAAATACCAGGTCTGAAATACAGACCTGTCTCATCTTCCAGTACCCCACTGAATACTTTCTTGTTCTCTCCTTACATGCCTTGATGACATCGTCCATGAGGAGTATGAAAAGATAGTGTGACATGATATCACCTTGTCCTACACCAGTGGTGGTCCCGAACTCTTCTGACTTATGGTGTGCTGTCCTCACATAATTTCTGCAAGACTTGTAGAAGCTCTGTATAGCATGAATCAGAGGTGCTGGAATGTTCTTCCTTGCCTAACAGTCCCAAAGTTTTCTCCAGGGGACCCTGTCAAACATCTTTTCCAGATCTGTGAAAGATGGATCTCACTCTTATACTCAAGGGCCTTTTCACTCAGCTGTCTGAGTGTGAAGATTAGGTTGAGTAGAATTCAGAATTCCTCTGGTATGGACACCTTTTACTGAGTATTTATCAAGACTCACAATATAAACCGAGAAAACCCTTTCATATTACATAAGGAAACCGGGACTCAGGAAACTGAAGGACCACACACGTTGTCAGAGAGGGAACTTATTAAATTAACGACACCCCAGACGCGTGTAAGAGGCCGATTTCAGTCTCCTTTATTCATCTGAGCAAAACGTCTGTGAGCCAGGATTTGAGTAAGTTGTGGTATACATTTAATATTTTATTCCTAACATATGAACTAACATATATATATGTTTATATTACCATGTGAAGTTTGATATGTGAAACTCGCTAGTGGATGTCACAGTCATTTGAAGCTGGCAACCTCAGCGTATAGAATGATGATTCATGAACCATCACTTCACGGGCTTGTGACTGATTTATTGATAGTTTCGAAAAGAGAACTAATAGCATAAAGTAGTTCCAGGTTCCCTAAGGAGCAGGGAGGGAAAGAAGAAAGAAATGATGTATATTTTAAGTATAACACTTATATTTTCAGAGCAGTTTAATTGACCATATAAACATATTCACTTTAAAATTAATGTAAGTTTTCAAGCTTTAAACTAGTGTAAATGTCTATGTGAAAATATCCATTTTAAAGTTAATGGAAGTTTCAAACTTTTTGATCAGTGTAAACATAAATGAAAACATATTCAATTTATATTGTGAACACTTTTCAATCAGTGGAGATGTAAATATAAACACTCTATCTGCATTATTAACCTTTTCATTTTAATTTCATATAAAGCTAAAGCTATTCTATTTAATTAAATGTAAAGACAGTTTTATCCCGACGGATTAAATATAATTGGGATGGTGGTATGTGAAGATAGGAACCTTAACTATAGGGTGGAAAACGTCATACTCAGAATAGCGTTTCGTTCTATTCGTTTACAATAGTTATTGCTTTTACAAGCAGAAAGTACTATCTCTGGAACAAGAAGGCAACAGTGGCCTAAGCTTTAAGACGAAGGACCCACGTGGTAGACTCTCCTTGACATTTCTGGTATATTACTTGGTGTAAATGGTGCCACGTCTTGACAAGGACATTCAATTTTGTTTGTTTATTTGTTTGCTTGTTTAAATCACTTTAGCAGAATTAGATTTAAAAAGTCAGCTACCGCGTCTACGTGAAATTAACTCTATACACAGACCTACCACCTCTCGCCCCATTCCATTATGTCTTTAGTTGTCGTTATTTGTCACTTAACACTTCCCTGGTCTTTGTTTTGAACTATTGTGAACACTTAAATATATTGTCATCGTAAACATTGTATAGACCTTTGGATTAGTATGTTCCAAGCTAGTCTCTGACAGGACCAATAGATTAGTGATTACTACCTTCTTCTTATGTGAAGATTTTTACTGACTGAAAATGTTACAAAGGCAAAGTGTAGTACTAGTAACGAAGATGGATATCGGCCTCTGTTGTAGTTTTCACAAAATTATAGTTTCATGTTTATGCACTTATTATTGCTTTGTTTTGAAACATTATGGTTTCGTTGTAACCTGTCATTTGCATTCGAGTAACGCTTGTTTTATCCACTCTTCAATTCTCTCTATCCTATTGTTTTCATTCCCGTTTTCCTTGCCTGCCATTCTTCGTTTGGAAATTGTGCCACAGTCTGAACAAGTTTGACAAACTATGCTCTATCGCGATGTATAATTTAAAAAAATTAATTTGCCTCCTTTTGGTGATGGGCGTCCCGTTCAACATAGCCGGTTATATTAGGGCGCATGTCCAAATATAAAAGACCTTTATGTCTAGAGAATTAGTTATGTGTTAGTTATGTGATGTATAAAGAAAGATTTACTTCCGTTGGTTATATTATCATGGCTGTTATTACTTACTTCTCTATCTTGATGTATAACGAAAGATTTACTCCCGTTGGTTATGATTTTATTGTGCGTTTTCATTTGTCGCACTTTCTTTCTTTTTTTTTCATCTCCGTGAAGCAGATATAATGTATTTTCCTTCCTACACCCTTCTCATGGATAAGTAGACATGTCTGGTTGTTATCCATTTCTCGCTACGTTAAAAGGAGTGGCAGCGACCTAACCATGTTGACTATCATAGGTGCAGCGATATCAGTATACAAATTAACACCGTGTCTACTTTAAATGAATAAATTCTCACTTGTATCTTTCGGATATTCCTGTTACAAAAGTCAGAACAAGGAGCAACAACTGCCATTAGGGTCAAACGTTTTAATTACTGTTTTATTTCGAGAAGCAAAATAAAATAAAAACACAATATATAAAGATGTGTAGAGTGTGTATGTCATCATTATTAATTATTTTGTTCATGTGTTACTGGTCGTACCGTAACATTAGAAAGGTGTCTACCAAAGTCATATGTCATTAATGTTGCTAAGATAGTGCTTCTACTTGTAATAACTGTCATGTATTCAGTGGAAAATATTTTTCGAAAAACATTAATAAGCCTAGTTATGTGACAATTTTAAAAATAAAATTAATTATTTACCAAGGTCCAGTTCCAAGGTCTTACACTGGTGGTTTATGGGAAGCTGTTTTATATGATGAGGTTACTTGTCCCATGTCTTACACTTGTGGTTTATGGGAAGCTGTTTTATATGATGAGGTTACCTGCCCCATGTCTTACACTTGTGGTTTATGTGAGAATCGTACTTACTTGGGTACCACAAAGCAATAAACTCTGTTTCATACAGATTTTTCTTGAAAATAAAGAAAATACTTTCTTGCGTTTGCAAATAATTGAAGAGTAATGAAATACACTGAGGTTCTTGTTGAATATCTCAACGGAGGAGCCAGGACTTATGTGACAGACCGGGGATGGCGCCAAATAACTTCATCGCACAGTTAAAATCACGTCCTATGTGCAAGGCTCTGATTTTACAACTGACTACAGGAAATTAATTCTTGGCGTCCTTTGGTAGTGCGCGATTCTAGCTACCGTTTCATTGGATAAACTATTACTTTATTAATTTATTTACTGGTCATTCTATCAAGCGATCTTACAGGGAGTAATGCTATTCCCATTTAAGTCACTATTTGCTATGGCAAATTCCGCCGAAAGTAGCGTTAGTATGCCAAGCTTGACATAGTTTCAGTTTCGTTTTATGTCATCCTATACTCAATGTATCTCATGTTTTGATTAACTATGAAATGTCGTAACTGCACTGTTTACTGTCTATAGTAGTTAATAGTAATTTCTTATAATTTATAATAATTAGTTACTAGCAGGAATAAATGCTATGGTAGTAGGTCATGCGGCCACATAATGTGGGCATTTGTTTTATATGATGAGGTTACCAGTCCCATGTATCACTGACGATGCAGCAGACATATTCTATCTTGTTGTCATTAGAGACATCCGTGTATAATGTTGTCATCAGAGACATCCGTGTATAATGTTGTCATCACAGACCCCGTGTACAATGTTGTCATCAGAGACCCCCGTGTACAATGTTGTCATCAGAGACCCCCGTGTCCACTGTTGTCATCAGAGACCCCCGTGTACAATGTTATCATCAGAGACCGCCGTGTGCAATGTTGTCACCAGAGACACCCGTGTACAATGTTGCCATCAGAGACCCCGTGTACAATGTTGTCATCAGAGACACCCGTGTAGACTGTTGTCATCAAAGACACCCGTGTACAATGTTGTCATCAGAGACACCCGTGTAGACTGTTGTCATCAAAGACACCCGTGTACAATGTTGTCATCAGAGACACCCGTGTAGACTGTTGTCATCAGAGACACCCGTGTACAATGTTGTCATCAGAGACACCCGTGTACAATGTTGTCATCAAAGACCCCGTGTACAATGTTTATGATAAATATATATATAATGACTGACACTCCCGAACTATGAAGCGTGCATCTCTCGTATATATCGACTGAGCTTCGATTCCTCTAAAAGTTACCTACTGTGCACAACTCACTGCGCATAACTTTTACCGTTCCTTTAACCTTTAACCTTTATGTGTTTACAATACCTGGCTGACTTAACTACTGAAACTTCTAACTCAGTTTCTTCCCTTAGGTCCCTAAACTGTCACAATGACCAAGTAATCTACCTATCAGTTCTGTGCAGTTATTTTCACGTTGATACGATAGCTGATTGTTCAAATCTAATATAACTAAAATGATTTTTAAAAATAAACAAACACAATTGAATGTCCTTGTCAAAGGGGGGAAGGGGGGGGGGAGGGGGGGGGAGGTAACTGAAAATATAACATTCAAAACTCGGAGAGGGATAAGACGTGACGGATACAATACTGACTGTCGTTTTCTGGTACATGGAGAACTTTCTTGTCTTGTAGCTTCGGTTATCAAATCAGGCCATTCTATTAGATTATTTTATTGTTGTTTGTTATTTTATTTTCTTCGTGAGTCATTTTATTCTTTTGTTAGTTTCCTTGGGTTGGTTTTTCTTTCTTTCTTATTCTATATATCTCTGTCACATAATTATTTTGGGCCTCTGCCATGTGTCTGTGTATGTGGTTTGGATGTGACGTAAAAGTTACGTCATACAGTTTGATGTTGTTTGTTGGTGTTAGCCCAAATGGAAAAGTCCGCTTTGTTCTTCCATCTGCCTATGCCCATTATTGTTAATTTTTAGCACGTTTATTTTTAGGTCTGCTACTTTTACTTAAGTCTGTGAATGTAATAATAATAATAATACTGATAGCCCCTTCAGTCCTAACTGACTATGGGAACGTCCTTTCCATTGCACAAGATCACAGTTACATGGAGATCAAGCTGTTGCCCATGCAGCATTTCCCCCCTCTTCACGCAGCCAGTAGATCCAACGGAATGGCAGTTGCCGGTATAGTTTGGTGCCAGCCACGTCGCAGGAGTTGCCAGAATAATGTCGAATCAACATTAGACTGCCTTTAAGGACTCAGACTTCGGATTTATCATCAGGGATTACTCCCGAAGCCTTTCCCGTAAACGGATATTCCCGAAGCGGTGGTTTGACTTATGAGTTTTGTCTTCTCTCAGATACGCTACCAACCAATGATCACGAGCCCTATTTGCCCGAAAGCTGCTAGATTTAAGGAGCCAGTGACTCGCCTTCGCCCCTTCTCCCGTCAGTGGAAACAGTTCCGCCAGGCTCAAATTGAGCCACACGTAAAGGCCGTACGCTGGGCTTGGTTCTCAGGGGCTATTTGTGACACTTGCCATAGAAGCATTTATCTGCAGGTAGGAATGTGGTGAGGATGTTTTCTATACATTTATCGTTTGGTGGGAAAAAGCTGGTGTCGTATTCATAGTCAAGCAACGTCTGTTCATCTTTCCCTTGTATGACAGTGACCTTAATCAAGTTATCTTGTTTCTAAGGTTCTCTAATTATGGTTCTACTACAAGAACATAAAGTAATGGGGAGAGAGGACTCTCTAGTCTGACAGATCGTGTTAACCTACAGGTGTTAGTAAATGTACGAATTACCAAGACCTTCCTTTCAGGCTTCATGTAGAGAATTGTAATTCATTTACTATATTTGTATTCTCCTATGTTACAATGTAATAATATTGTGTGAAGGTATGAGAGTGATACTTTACCGAAACCCTTTTTTTCTTGGTCAAGGGAGATGATTGACGACTGACAACTCTCCTGGTGAGTGTAGTTAATTATGTCCCCTATGAAATGAGTGCGCTAATTGATGTGTCTGTTCTGGACTCTAGACTGCTGGTCTTCGTGTATAAAAGTCGCCATGAATAAGTTAAGTTTAGTTACAGCTTTTGTTAAAATGTTATAGTCAACGTTCAAGAGCGATATTGGTCGGTAGTTTTTATTCAGTGTTTTCTCAGAGTTTATTTTAGGTATTAGAGTGATGTATGATATGTTTAAGCTTGGTGAGAGTTCTCAAAGGCTTCTGTGTATAAGTTTAGTAGAAAAAAAGGGGGAGGGGCTAAAATAGGAGAGAAATGTCAGTAGAGTTCTGCTGTGTGTTCATCTGCCCATACGGCAAATTAATTGATCAAAGTTTACATCCGTTCAATGTAATATTTGTTTAAGTCAGAATCCAAACATACGAAGAAAATTATATGAACGTACTGACAGTGTCAGAGACTTGCAAGAAAACTCGTTAGTACAACTGAACATAATAATCTAAATCTGTGTACAAAGTTTAAGTTTTCTTTCTTTGACCCTTAACCCCCGACTGTCAACGCAGTCTGTGGCCATCACGCCTGGTGGTGTCTTGTATGGCAGCACCAAACTACATCCACTTTGTTCGGTCGGTGGCCATCCTTCGAACAGTGACCCAGCTCTGGTTCATTCCTTGTATCTCGGAAGATCAGATATTATATATAAGTCAGTGCAGCAAGAGTTAACGCTTTGTTATAAATTATTGATTGCTGCTTAAATAGTCTAGTTAATTAGCACATATAGTTACAAACAAAGCAAAAGGTAGTAAACAAATTATAAGAGTAAAGTGTAAAAGCACTGTCAAGGAACTGTTTGCAAAATAATTTTGATTAATAATAAATTTTAAGAAAGTAGAAACTTTTTTTTAACAATGTTGTTTTCCTGGGTACATGAAAAAAAAAAAATACTGTAGCGATCAGTTTGCTGGGTCGATGTAAGTAAAAGTGCCTGTTTAAAAAGCTGGGAACATTATTATTAATTTCCTAGTCTAAGGGCATTAACCCATGGTTTTTGTTGGGATGATTGTTGACAGGGTAGTGAACTCTCTTGTCTGTGATGTCTGTGGTTTGATTTGAAAACCGAGGTCAGTTTTGCCTGATATGGTTTCAAACCGCCTATTTTGAGCTGTGCTCAAGAGGTTGCGTGTCTGTGCGCATGCGTAGCGTCTGGCGGGATTTTGAAGAGGCCATTACTGACTGACAGAGATCGGGCTGTGTTTAAGAGTGTGAAGATGTCTTTTGACAAGTCCTCTGTGGGTCGACAAGATGTCATTTCATATTTCATGTGTATATTCTAAGCCTAGGAGGCGATGTGTGTGGGGTTATATTTATTCTGAAGGGACAGAAGGTAATTGACTCTTTGAACTGTTTCCCTTATTTGTTAGAATCTTCATGACTCGTATTATCGACAGCTTATGATTTTTTCCCTGAGCGGGAAAACAAACCACCTACGTATCCTTGAAAGGAAGCTCACTATGTATTCTGATATTATGCACTAGGCTGATGCATGCCCGAAGATTTATATATTGTTTGTATCCCGCATGTCGGCGATACTAAATATATAAGGTGGGATTCCCCTTGTTTGATGAAGAATTACTCGGAGGCCATTTTTGACTGTAAGTCCGCCATTTGTGCGGCCTGTTGGAGACATCTAAGATCTGACTTATTAATGTCAGAGTAGAGTTTGTTTAAACTCACATATGGGATATATCTTCCCTGAAGCTGATGAGTGAGAGAATTGTACGAGATCAGCTTTACTAGATACATGCATAGCTGGATGTTGAACTTTGTTAATATATATCATGACCATGAACTGTTCTATGACCATTGATAGTGATGTCGGCGTACCTGTTGCTTGTGGCGTATTAAAGTCCTGTAAACGTCAAGGGTGTTCCAGAACTCTATGAATTGCTACATGTCTAGCTATAGAGTGTGACGTCATTTATATGCCTGAGTTCCTACTTCCACGAACCTTTTTCAACACACATTCGCAAAACTATTGAGATCCACTCACTTTCATACTTCATTCTACACTTCAAGACATCTACACGAATGCCAGTACTGTTGCGGCCAACCAGGGCCTATATACACTCATGTCAGCCCGCATTGGGCGGAATCATATAAATACTGACACTGGACATTCGTCTACATTTAACATTTAATATTTACAGTGGCCAAACTGTACCTATGCTATTTGTGTCATGGGTAGCCGCCACGCTTCAACGCATACCGTGACATTCCAGACACTGTTTACATTGCACGATATATATATAAAAACCGACCTTAACATTATGGTGGCCAGTTTTGATGGGGCTTATTGGAAGTTTCAAGTTCGCCTACAATGGAATGTACTCAGCACTGTGTAGTTGTTGAAACACCCACTACACCAGCTCACAGGACGTAACTAGGTCAGCAGGTCAAGTGCCGTTTCAAGTTCAGCTGCAGTATTATCATCGTTTTAAGAAGCAAGTTCAGCTGCAGTATTATCATCATTATTGTGAGATGCGAGTTCAGCTGCAGTAGATAAGAAGGTCAAGTACCGTTGTTATCATCATCATTTTGGAAGCAAGTTCAGATGTGTTCAGCGTTGGATCATTTTATCCTTAGAACGTTGACGATAGATCTTCATCGTTGTGGACGATAGGACTATAAAGATAAGTGGCCTGTTTTGTGTCGTGAACTGTGCCTTGTCTTGTGTATGAACTAAGCCTTCCACATTTGAATATCCTTATTTATGCTTTTGTGTTCTTCATGTTTATATGTGTTGTTTATATATTGATATGTCTGCGGGTCTTTAGGTTGGGCGGTGTCTGATTATAGGTATACCACGTGACAGAGGTCCTATATCAGCGTTTTCTGTAGGGACTCTGCAAATTTCCTTGGGAAATTTGCTAGCGACTTTTGTTGCTATTTCTGTTAGGTGTGACGAAGTGTACCTTTTCGTTGTTTTCGTCATATTTTTTCTGTTCTTTAGTTTTGTTTTGGTTTGTTTGTATTTGTAGGTCTCCTCTTTTCTATTATTTAGTTTTATACACCCTTCTGTTTATACACTGTGACGTCATTTGTTTGTTTACTTTTTCGCATTTGTCATCACATCTTTTGTGATATTTTCTTTAGTTTTGCTGTTTATTTAGTTGACTTCTGGGAATGTTTTCGTATTGTCTTTGATCTTTGTTATTGTTTACATTGTTCTTGGTTATTGATAAATATATGGTCATGCACTATTAGCTGTGTTAGCACTATGAATAACTAATTTGGTCATGACTAGGTGATAAGTTGGAAGAGTATGCGACTGCTCAATATGACAAAGCATTAAAGTTGGAAGAAAAGAGAATAGAAAGAGAAGCTGAACAAAAGAAAGCAGAAGCTGAGAATTTGAAATTGCAGATGCAGGTGGAGGAAAGGAGATTCCAAATGGAAATGGAAAAACAAAAAAGAGTAGAAGAGGCTGAAAATAAAAGACTAGAAAAAGAGGCTGAAGAAAGAAAATTACAAAGAGAAGCTGAGGCTGAAGAAAGAAGGTTACAAAGAGAAGCTGAGGCTGATGAGAGAAAAGAAAAAGCAAGAGTGGAGCATGAAGAAAAACTCATAGCTTTGGAGTTAGAGAAGTTGAAATTGATGAACATGGGTAATGCTAATGATCCAAATAAGGTGTCATCTTCTGAAAAGTCTAATGCTAGTACTTTCAAGATTAAACTACCAGCTTTCAATGCTTCCAGTGACGATATAAAGTTTATCTGGACAGATTTGAACGGTCATGTAAAACACATAATATAGATAAATCACTATATGTTGATCAGTTGTCGAATATACTTAAAGGTGAAGCTCTTAGTATGCTAAGCATGGTAGATGATCCTGACAAGAACAATTATGAGGTTGTCAGGGCGGCTTTATTAAAGAAATACCATCTTAACGAAGACGGCTATCGTATGCAATTTAAAAATATGTTGCCAGAGACTGGAATAGAATTCTCTGAATTTATTGCAAAAATACGTCTCACATTTACACGTTGGGTTGAGCTGTCTAAGACAGAACATACATTTGAAGCACTTATGGACTTACTACTTAGAGACAAAGTCATGTCTTCTGTCAGTGAGTCGTTTCTTGCTTTTCGTCATGAGCGTAAGCCTAAAAACATAAAAGAAATGGAAGAATATTGTTGTCAGTATGTCACTGCGCACCCTCACGTAACCATTGGCAACTCTAAAGTGAAAGAAGGTTTGCCAGTTGCTTCGGCAGCACCATATGGCACAAACTTAATGCGTAAATTTCAGGGTACTCAACAAAATTTTAATAGGAAGAGTAACCAGAATTATGCTCAGAATAAGGAGGTAAATCAATCACATGGTGATTCTTCTGCGAAAAATTGGAGACGAGCTGACAGTCCTCCTGTAAACAGGATAATGATAATAAAAACTCTAGCGCTATCACGTGTTCTGCTTTTGACTTTGGGAGAGCAACTAAATGCCCCCAATGCTCTACTTTGTTCGAATCGACTACTGTAACTACCTTTAGTAGTGGTCACCCTCTTCCCGCTCTTCTCGCTGCAGTTGCGCATGACGGGAGAGGTTCTCTTATCCTACATAAAGGTCTAGTAAATAATAATTCAGTCTCAGTTCTTTTTGATTCTGGATGCACTACTATTGGGGTTAAGCAATCTCTTGTAGATCCATCCTGTGCTACAGGAAAGGTGATCAAATGTGTCACATTCGGTGGCACTTTGGAAAAGTATCCTACTGCCATAATACATATTGCTACTCCCTTCTTTAAGGGAGATGTCCACGCGTGTCTACTACCAAACCCTATTGCGGACCTTATTATCGGTCGTATTCACGGAGTTAGAGAATGTACCCCACAGCAGATTGCTGCTTGGGAAGAACAAAATATTCAAGCTACTAATGCAGTTGTCACAAGAGCGCAAGCTCTGGAGACACCACAAACTTCATTACCTGATAATAATGAAGTACATAGTCAAGATAGTGACTTGATTATTTCATGTGACTCTTTCATAAAATTGCAAGAAGAAGATCCTTCTTTACAAAAATTCTTCATTCTAGCGAAAAAAGGTGATCCAAATCAAAATACAAATAAGAAGTCTTGTATTACTATGAAGAACGGCGTACTTGTGCGTATGGTACAAGACTCGACTGTGTCTACACATTCACAAATTCTTGTGCCTAAGAGTATGAGATTACAAATATTGCAACATGCTCATGACTCGCAATGTGCTGGACATATGGGTTTTTCCCGTACAAAGTCGAGGGTCCTTGCGGCTTTCTTTTGGCCATTTGTAAACAAGGACATACGTATTTACTGCCGATCTTGCAAAATATGTCAAGAGGTCAAATCTAGAGGACCACGACATGCAGCGCCTATCCAGGCTGCTGACATTCCTGTTCGGCCGTTTCAGAAAATGGCAATAGATATTATTGGTCCTTTTAGGATCAAGTCGGCCAGAGGACATCAGTTTATCCTTACATGTGTCGACATGTGCACACGTTGGCCAGAGGCTATACCTCTTAAGAGCATCTTCACTGCCGATATCGCAGAGCTCTTTGGCTGATATTTCTTCGTTTGAGTTTCCCCAGAGAAATATTGTCAGACCATGGCTCGCAACTTATATCTGACACTATGTCACAGGTAATGTCTACTCTACATATTAAAAGGTCTCTCAGCAGTATTTATCACCCAATGTCTAACGGGTTAGTTGAGTGTTTGAATAGAACACTCAAGACTTTGCTTGGGAAGATAACTGAGGATCATCCTCAGGATTGGGACAGGGTCTTACCCGCGGCTCTCTTCGCTTATAGAGAGGTTCCGAATGAACACACAGGGTTTTCTCCTTTTAAACTTGTCTTTGGAGCGCAACCGCGCGGCCCTATGTCTTTGCTCTACGATCTTATCACTGCCGATAATATTAGCGATGACACACAATCTTCATATGAGTATGTCATTCCTCTGAGGCAAAAGATCATCGAGGCATGCAAACTAGCAACTTCTTCTTCCGAATTTGCTAAAGAAAAGGCAAGGCAATTTGCAAATAAGAATAGATGTCTACGACAACTTTGTCCGGGTGACAAAGCACTCGTTCTACTTCCTTCTAGGGAGAACAGACTTCTTATTGCATGGAAAGGTCCATATGCAATATTCTCAAAAATTTCCAATGTCGACTATGTTGTCGATATTGATGGGAAGCTTAAAACTTTCCATATAAATATGCTCACGGATTTTCATGAACGACCGGACTATTTGCAGCCTATTTTCCAGGCGACGGACGATTCTCCAGTCCCTTATGGTCATTACTCATCCCTGTCGGTTATACAGGATGAGGAAACTACGTTCTCAGATGTCAATCTTCCTCTTCCTGTGATCCCATTTCATTCTACGGAATCTTGGAAAAACGTTACTGTTTCTCCTAATCTTTCAGCTGAGGAACACCGACAAGTCTCTTCGATGTTACAAACATTTCAGGATGTCCTTACCGACATTCCTGGACACACACATGTCATTGAACATGACATAATACTTACTGACCATAATCCTATTAGAGTCAGACCGTTTCCTATACCTATCCATTTTCAGTCACAAGTCGAAAAAGAATTGGATGAAATGATACAATTGAAAATAATTGAACCATCCACTTCAGCATACTCTTCGTCCATGGTTATTGTTCGAAAAAAGACAATAACATACGCCTTTGCGTTGATTATCGCAAGTTGAACCAAGTTACGAAGTTCGATGCTGAACCTATGCCTTCATTAGAAGAGCTACTAAACAAACTTTCTAATTCTAGATTCTTTACCAAACTCGATTTGTCGAAAGGTTATTGGCAAGTTCCTTTAACTGAACGCGCCAAACCTCTTACTTCTTTTTCTACACCTAGGGGTTTATTTCAATGGAATTTCATGCCTTTTGGCCTTATGAACGCCCCTGCTCCATTCGTACGCGTGATGCATCGAATTCTCTCATATCGTACAGATGTCATAGCATACTTAGACGATATCTGTCTCTTCAGTGATTCCTGGGAAGATCACTATTTGGGTTTATACGAATTGCTGTCTACTCTTCGCGAGTATAATTTAACTGACAGAGGACCACAATATTTCCAAAATACTAAACATTTCTGTCCCTAAGACGAAAAAACAAGTACGTAGTCTCTTAGGTTTGATACTATTTTATGGACGATTCATTCCGAATCTGTCCTCTATTATGGCACCTCTTTCTACTTTATTGAAGAAAGGGTCGCCTAATCTGATCCGCTGGTCTCAAGAATGCCAATCCTCATTGGACAAGATTACAACTTTATTTTCATCTCCACCTATCTTAAGGTTACCTACTATTGAGAAGACGTGTGTTCTTCGAAGTGATGAATCATCCACTGGGATTGGGGCAGCACTAATGCAGGAGTATTCAGATACTCTGCATCCGGTGATGTATATCTCTAGGAAACTAAATGCGGCAGAATGGAATTATTCGGTTTTAGACCGTGAATTGTTGGCTATGGTTTGGTCAATTCTCAAGTTACAAAGATTCCTTCTTGGCGCGCATTTCATTGTGGAAACCGACCAAAAAGCTCTTACAGCTATTCCGAGATCCACGCGATATGCCATTGCTCTTCAACCTTTACATTTCACGGTACGAGCTATCCGTGGTTCGGATAATGTCATCGCGGATATACTGTCTAGATGCCCACATGACTCCACCTAACTCTTGTGTCCTAGAAACTCCTTATACACGTCTAGACTTATGACAGTTCTTTACTATAACAATACATATTAACACATTTGTGTTCACCTGAGTGTTGTAAATTATGTGATTTCCTTCTCTGTTACCTTCTTTAGTATAACAGAGGAAGGGTTAGTTATCACAATACAAGGAACAAAAGTTTCCACAGCCACATTTATAGTATGATTTGTATGTTTGATTAATGTATATTAGAAAATCTTACAGTTATCATATGGAATTATTTGTATTTTCTCAGCAGAATCATTTCTGGTGCGTGAAGAATCTCTCCGTGTTGTCATCCTTGATGTAGTACAAGGTCTATTCTTACCATGGCACTGGAGTGCGCTTACTTAAGATTTGTTCTGCGACAGCATTTTTTGTATGATATGGTTGATGTTAGATAACATTACATTAAAATTATATATTACATGTTAGTATAATGTACCTTTTTTGGTTAAAGTGATTGTATCACTGGGTTTTCATGATTTGTCCATTGATAAATGGGGAATAAGGTACTTAACGTAATATAATATGTTATAAATATATATGTTGATCTCATTGCAACTTTGCCAGCACTATAGTGTACGTTGGTGACTCCTCCCTGGATATGTGTATACTTAGAGTAATACTTCTCTAATGTAGTGAAAAGAAGTAACTGGCGTGTTATGCCAAGTTGAACGACGGCCCTGGTAATAGGATTACATGAGTTATGGGCTCGTCCTTTGTATGATGGAGTTATTCAGGTATCTGACGCGTTCAGTCAGGGATACCAAAGCGGCATTATGAACTGTACATTAAAGAACATACCACTATTGACCATGCCCACATATGTGAATGTTTACCAGCTTTAGAATGCCTGACATGTACCAAGCGATTTCAATTAACATTATGTACATGAACCTGTTTATATTGACTGTTCCTGTGTGATTCTACTGTTAGTGCTGTGAATAAATGTATGAACTGTTTCCAGTAGTCACAACCATCATTGGCTTTTATACGAGTGTGACTGGGTGCATTGTATACCACATATGATCCTAAACACATTCGCGTCTGCACACCCATGTCTCACATCATCATCATCATCGTACAAGGACCATGTATGCTGTCAGCGTGAGTGACCCAGATCTTCACCGCACCATTACCCTGTTCAGGTGACATCGACACGCATACCTGGCCAATTACACATCAACATTTGCATCACGCTATAAAAACCAACTAACATTTCTGGTAGGCCAGTTCCGTGGGCTTTACGGCTTCAATTTTAGCTTCGACTACAGATTGGAACGATCAAGGTTGACAGCTATAAATAACACACATCGGTAGTACTCTACATTTCCAAGCTTTGGCTACACAGGACAGTAGAAATAGGTCATCGCTACACAGGACAAGTACTGGAGTTAGCCTCTATACAATATTACTACGTGGACCACAGCTGCACACAAGTTGATTCAGTAGAAAAGTGGGATAAGGTAGGTTACTGATCTCATTAGACAGTATGTCTACTCTGGAATACTTCATTGCACAAGGGAAATCCCTAGACAAGTCTGGTAAAGAATTACAAGAATTCGCGACTACTCAATTCGTCATAGCATTGAAGTCAGAAGAAAAGAGACAAAAAGAGGAAAATAAATTAAAAGCAGAAACTGAACAAAAGAAGATAGATGCTGAGAATTTAAGATTGCAGATGCAAGCTGAACAAAAGAAGATAGATGCTGAGAATTTAATGTTGCAAATGCAAGCTGATGAAAGAAAATTCCAGATGGAAATGGAAAAACAAAAAAATAAGGAAAGAAAACTTCAGGCTGCTGCAGAGGAAAGAAAACTTCAGGCTGCTGCAGAGGAAAGAAAACTTCAGGCTGCTGCAGAGGAAAGAAAACTTTAAGCTGCTGCAGAGGAAAGAAAACTTCAAGCTGAAGAAAGAAGATTAGACAGAGAAGCCGAGGATAGAAAGGAAAAAGCAATAATGGAACGTAATGAAAAACTCTTAGCTTTGGAGTTAGAGAAATTGAAATTGACAAATATGGGTGCTCATCAAGCAACTTCGGGTACGACAAAGGAGTTTGCTAGTAGGATCAAATTACCTCATTTCAATCCTTTAAAGGACGATATAGCGGATTATCTGGATAGATTTCAATTATTATGCGATACGCATAAGATAAAAAAGGAAAAATGTGTCGAACAACTGATGGAATGTTTTACAGGTGAAACTGTGACTACTCTTATGACAATAGAAGAACATAACAGAACTAATTATGATGTTGTCAGGGCAGCATTATTAAAAAAATATCAACTAAAAGAAGAAGATTATCGTCTTCGTTTTAGGACAATGTTGCCAGAAAATGGAGTAGATTTGTCTGTTTTTATTACAAAGTTACGTCGTACATTTACACGATGGATTGAGTTGTCTCAAACTGAGAAAACATATGAAAGCCTAATGGACTTATTGCTTAGAGACAAATTTTTGTCATCTGTTGATGATTCTTTCCTTGCATTTCTTCATGAGCGTAAGCCCAAAAACTTAAAAGACATGGAGGAATACTGTTGCCAGTATGCCACCGCGCATCCCCATGCTACAGTTAGCAATTCTAAAGTGAAAGAAGGGTTGCCAGTTGCTTCGGCAGCACCATATGGCACTAATTTCAATAAAAAATTTCAGGGTGCTCAACAAAACTGGAATAGGAAAAGTAATCAGAATTTCACTCATAAGCAGAGTAATCCAACATATGAAGGTTCTTCTTCTAAGAACTGGAGACGAGATGGTAGTTCTCGTAATTTTGGTGGTAATAATTTTAGACACTGTCGCAAAGGTTATCACAATAAAAACGATCCGAGCTTTTCTTCTCGGGATAACCATTCTCGACTTCAAGAATATGACGATGGTGAATATACAAACCGGGATTCAAACCGGAATGATAATTACAATAGGCAATATGATAACAATTACAGGGGGAATGATAATCGCGGTAGACCTAGATATAACAAAAGAAAAGCTTACCAACAGGCAAACTCTGCGTAACAAGAGTTTAATGGAGCATGTAATCAAGTAAATGATAGTGGGAACTCTAATGCTATCACTGGTTGTGCTTTCGATTTTGGGAGAGCAACTGAATGCCCCCAATGCTCAACATTGTTCGAGCCATTGTCTGTATCTACCTTAATTTGTGGTCACCCTCTTCCCGCTCTTCCTGCTACAGTTGCGTATGATGGGAGAGGATCTCTCATCTTGCATAAAGGTCTAGTAAATGATAGTCTAGTTTCAGTGCTTTTTGATTCTGGATGTACTACTGTCGGGGTTAGACAGTCTCTCATAGATAAGCGCTGTTACACGATAAAGGTGGTCAAATGTGTTACATTTGCGGGTACCATGGAAAAATATCCTACTGCTGTCATTAGCATTGATAGTCCCTTCTTTACAGGAGATGTCCACGCGTGTCTTCTTCCTAATCCTATTGCGGATCTTATAATCGGTCGTATTCATGGGGTTAAGGAATGCACCCCGCTACAAATTTCTATTTGGGAGGAACAAAATATCCAAACGGTCAATGCAGTGGTAACAAGAGCCCAAGCTCTTATCCCTCCAACTTCATCTGATGATAGTAATGGAGTTGATAGCCAAGACGATCGCTTGGTGATTTCGCATGACTCGTTTGTTAAACGACAAGAGGAAGATCCACATCTTTTGCTTGATGATCTTCTATCTCGCCTGTCTACAGCTCACCTGTTCACTAAGATTGATCTCATTAAAGGTTATTGGCAAATTCCATTGACTGAACGTGCCAAACCTCTTACTGCTTTTTCTACTCCACGTGGGTTAAACCATTGGAATGTTATGCCTTTTGGGCATATGAACGCCCCTGCCACATTCATTAGAATGATGCGCAGAATCCTTTCTCATAGATCTGACATCATCACTTACATAGATGATATCTGGTTGTTTAGCTCATCTTAGGAAGAGCACTTTGTGGGTCTCCATTCTCTTTTTGGACACTCTTCGTCTACATAACTTGACGGCTAGGCCTACTAAAGTTCAGATTGCTTTTCACGAACTTTCCTTCCTTGGTCACACTGTTGGTTGCGGTCGACACCAGACTGTACCACAAAATGTTTCTAAAACTTTAAATTTTTCTATTCCTACTACGAAAAAACAAGTTCGTAGTCTTTTGGGACTGATTCAGTTTTACAGTCGTTTCATTCCTAATCTGTCAGACATCACTACTGTTCTATCATCTTTATTACAAAAGGGTTTACCAAGTCACGTGCTCTGGTCAGAAAAGTGTCAAGCCGCTTTTAACCACATATTACATATTTTTTCTACACCTCCCATTTTGAGGTTACCAGAAATAAATCGTGTTTATATTCTCCGCACAGATGGTAGCTCTCTAAGATTAGGCGGGTGTCTGATGCAAGAATTTGACAACGTTCTACACCCTACGTTGTATATATCATGCAAGCTGTCTGACACAGAGAGAAAATACTCAGTGGTAGAGAAGGAACTATTGGCCGTCGTTTGCGCCATCCAGAAACTGGAACGCTATTTGCTGAGAGCACCGTTTATTATTCAGACTGTTCAGAAGTCTGTAGCTGCTCTCAAGCGTGCTAACTACGAAAACGCTAAACTGGCACGCTTCTCCATATTATTGCAACCCTTTCAATTCGAGATAAATCTGTTCCTGGATTAACTAACGTTGTTGCCGATACACTCTCGAGATGTGCACCATCTGTATCGGATATTTGAACTAACACATATAAGTTACTACAGCACGTTTGTAAGGTTCCTTGCTGCTTATGAACAGTCACACAAACTTTATTGCTTGACATTTGCTCATGTTTGATACTTACCATGATACGTGATCCATGACCTGATATTCCGGATGATTTGTCGATGACTACATTTTTGAGTTTTACGATGCGATCTAACGGCACTTCATGATCCAGCTTTGGTTTGGCTGCCATGTTTCAAGAATGCTCCTCATCTATATATTCAAACTACGTGCCAAGTAAACATTACATGATTGTAATACTTTTTTTTTTCTTCACATAGTTCTATTGTGTTGCTGACGAATGATATACCCAAAAAGTGTCGTATTTCTAGCGCATCGTTCATTTGTAAAACTGAGTGCAAGCCAATTTGTATTTATTTATTTTATTTGACGTCGAAAGTGGAGGCCAACAAACTTGGCGATGCAGTCATTTGAATAAATTTAAGTCTTACAGTACACGTTTGGGTAACTGAATTCACTTCATGACCTGTCGTGTTGAGTAACCAAATCTGGTTCAAGCAACAAGCTTTTGAATGAATTAAACTTGATATAATGAACATTCACCTTGCGAGTACGTGAACGCCATACAAAAATGAATAAAATGTAGGCGCCACCGACGTGTACAAACACGGGCGTGGATTTTTGTTCTTGTAACTTATGACGTTTATGATGTCCAATCTTGCGCATTATGCTATCCGGATGTAGGCTTTCTAGATTCTTTCCAGAAAGGCGCCAAACACTTAATGCGCAAACTCACATTTCTGCAGCACTCGTTTCTCCCTTGCGAACTCCTTAAAAACACATTTAGAATTAATTTTACACTGGAATGAAATGAGATTAATGCTCTGGGACTTTCATTTGTGCACCTCGATTGTGTGAGAACGTAATGGATTCTCTTGAGCCTCACGTTATATTGTCTACCTGCTAATCTGTAATAATTCTTAAACCCCTCCTCAGGGAGCCGCGCTGGTGTAATGGCTTCGGCGTTGTACTGGCGACCAGGTGTTCATGGTTCAAACCCGGGCGTTGGCGTTTG
This sequence comes from Oreohelix idahoensis, assembly GCA_024509875.1. Taxonomy (NCBI): domain Eukaryota; kingdom Metazoa; phylum Mollusca; class Gastropoda; order Stylommatophora; family Oreohelicidae; genus Oreohelix; species Oreohelix idahoensis. The sequence goes on along the minus strand of JAMPIV010015284.1, from coordinate 494,361 downwards.
AAGAAATGTTTACGGCCGGAAATTTGACTGAATAGCCTGAACGGCTCCTGTGATAAACCCTCTGTGGATGGGAAGGAGCGAAGCTCCTGACCGGGTTAGAAGGAAAGTCCTCAGGTTCCCCAGCCTCGCAATGACATGTCATTGGGCCGAAGGGCTGAAAGCCCAAGTGCCGCTGGTTAAAAAAAAAAAAAAAAAAAACCCCTCCTCACGCTACGCCTATCATCCACCTAGCAGGTTCCTTCCTAGCAAGTCCTATGTTTCTCGCATCGGCTTGCGACGGCAGGCCAAAATATCACTATTAGTCGATATTGTATTCGGTTCTATGGGTTATCGGTTCTTGTGTCTCGATCTGGTGTATGAATACTAGATTTATGTCATTTTTCGTCTGTTATGGCCAGAAACAGTTTGGTCTTGCTTAAAATGTTTATGGCCCGAATTTATATGTATTCCTTGTCTATTTAAGAAGATTCGGTCTTATATCTTTGAATCTTTGTATTTCTATGTCGGCCTATTTTTTGAGCTGAACGCTGTGGTCAAAAGGCTTTTCTGGGCATGCGTCGATTTGGGGTGTCGACGAAGAAGGCTGTCATGTCATCGCTGCTTTGGGCTGGTCGTTTAGAAACGTTGAAGATTGATCTCTGTGAATTATTCTAGGAAGGAGATGGCGTCTCTGTATGACTGTATTATCAGAGATTCTCCTAATGTTCTTTGTTAACGCCAAGGAATGGCGTGCGTTATTCGCTATTGTGTTTATTCCTAAAGCAAGGTAAAACCAGACCCTTTTTGCTGAACCTTTTTGCTAAGCCTAGATGGCAGACGTATTATCGCACATCTATCGTATTATCGTAAAAAAGCTCAACCACTTCCATACAGTCTGTCTCAGGAAGATAATGAACATCAAATGGCAAGACAAGATCCCGGATACCGCCGTTCTTGACAGAGCTGGTATCCCTAGCATCGATACTATTCTGATGCAGTCAAATATTCGCTGGGCAGGTCATGTAGTCCGCATGCCAGACCATCGACTGCCAAAGATACTCTTTTATGGTGAGATGCAGAAGGGTAGACGCTCTCATGGTGGCCAGAAAAAGCGCTTCAAAGACACGCTTAAGGCTTCATTAAAAACCTTTGACATAAACCCAGACACATGGGAAGCTGCTGCGCAAGACCGAACTGCTTGGCGCACATCTCTTCGTAAAGGTGCAGTGGCATGCGAATCTTCCAGAAGAGCAGCAGCGGAACAGCGGAGACAAGCTAGAAAAGATCGTGAAATAAAACCTTCACATGAAGCAAACATTCCCTGCCCACACTGTCCGAGATCCTTCCAGGCCCGCATCGGGCTCATCAGTCACCTTCGTACTCATAGACTATCCTAACATCCTAATAATTGGATGAACAGAGTGGTCTTCATCACTTGTGATGGACGAACAACATAACATAACATAACATTATCGCACATCTAGAATTGTTGAATACAGATGAAGATGACGTGTTATCCAGCAGCACTAGATTACTTCATGAATCAGCCTTATTGATAACAGAAGTGTATGGAAACCCAATGAGAACATTCATGTTCGAATTATGAATTAATTCTGCTTATCATTTATCATCCTGGGCGAGCGAAGCTCATGGAGGAAAGCCATTTTGAATTCCCGTCATTGTGAACGGATCATTGTCGGAGAACAGAAAAGGTCTTATTATCTGATGATGGTACAGAGATCTACATATTATAAAAACCCATTACTGTGGTTTAACAATGTTACTATAAAGTTTTGGTAAATTTACGGCTTGTGAAACTTAGCCAAAAGAAGGTTCTGACAGTGAACCATTGTTGATGTTTATGTATTTACCTTAACTGATGTGATTAGTCAGTTGGAACATGAGACGATAGACAACCAGAATATTGAGTGCTTGCCTACTATCGCCCCATTGTATGTATATGCTACATGAATGTACAGCTGATGTTGCCACCCATTTGTCAAATATATGATGATATTTTGCCAACCTGTACTGTGACTGTAATCGTGATGTCCGAACGTGCGTCCTCATTAAACCATAGAAAAAGCCCACAGTCGTCTATGTCGTTGACTTCCAGCTGAGTGAGTGTGTGTGCAGTCCACTTGTCAACTCTACAGAACATTCCATCATTCGCGTACCTGGCACTCTCACTCCATGTTTACACAACCCTGCGTCGGTCGAGTTGACCTTTGTTTTCTATCACATGCCCAGTCATCACCTACCTACAACACCCATCATCGCCACACGGCACATCCAAGGAGCATTAACACTGATGGTTGTGACTGATAGTTGTAACACTAACTCACTAGTAAAATTAGGTACCCATTTATATCTGTTTTGATTTGAGTGTGATGCTACTAGATTTCGATCCTTCATCCTGGTAACTACGCCACCAGAGGAAAGTACTCTAACCACGTAGCCTGTCAGGCGGTCATTCACCTTTGTTATAATGTAATACATTTGTGATAAGGTATGAGTGTGATATTCTATCACAAGTTTTGTGAGGGTATAAATGTGATATTCTATCAAACGTTTTGTGAAGGAATGAGTGTGATATTCTATCAAATGTTTTGTGAAGGTATGAGTGTGGTATGCTATCACAAGTTTTGTGAAGGTAAGGGTGACAAAATGGGGCGCCCCTCTCGATCTCTGTTTGACTCCGGCAGTAATCGGTGCATTTGTGGTACTGATTTTATTGCGTGCTTTCAATTGTAGCACTTTCTGTCTTTCTTCCTATGTAGCAGATAGTTTATATATTTAAGTACCCTTTCACTTCTGTCGGTACATTATGTCTTGTCTGTTATCTGACACTCCTTGTGGATGATAAACACCTCACAATTGCAAGGAGAGGTAGAGATAATATTACGAGAGGCAGGTTGGTAAAATTCCCTTGTACCAAGCTTGGCCGTGGCAGATTAACACGTACATCGCTCAGCGATATCTGCCTAATCACCGATAAGACGGGGGCGCGCATCACCAATGCTTGGAATACAGGGAGACAACTGATAGACAGACAAAGATAAGAGATTACTTACTGATAAAATAATGAATTGTTACTTTGGGAACACGTCGTCATATGACGTTAACGACATGTTCGCGAGTCTGTACGCAAGGCATCGTATATCTTCTTGCCATATATGGTAATACGTGACATTTTGCATTACGTAGCTTATTTCACGTGGAATATTTTGAAAGTACCACACCCTCACCCGCCTGTTTGAAATGATTGGGTCGTTTATTAAACTTCATAACAAACAGATGCGTGGGAGACCGGAAATGTAACCTGACACGTTTCAGTGGTATTCTACTGTGAAGATCGCTTGCCAAGATACCAGACCTTGCTAGAATGAAGCCTAGAAATCAGAATTCCTTCTTAGCATAAAACAACTTATATCGGAGAATTTTGGACGGACTTTCATAGCCCAGGAAACCTCTTTCATATTAAATAAGGACACCGGGACTGAGGAAACTGAAGGACCACACACGAAGTCGGAGAGGGAACTTATTAAATTAACGACACCCCAGAATCGTGTAAGAGGCCGATTCAAGTCTCTTTTATTCATCTGAGCAAAAGGTCTGTGAGCCAGGATTAGTGTAAGTTGTCATTTTACATTCTATATTTCATTAACACCAATACAAGATGTAGAATCGTACACATATCTTGGCAGCAATATAGACAAAGTGGGAGGGACAGTGTGTTGCCGGGGCCCAAAAGGGGAGCAAAGAATAGTAACACTGCACCCTACCACGCATGTCGTAAAAAGCGACTAAGGAGGGTTGGGCATGGGGCTGTTTACCCCATCCCGTAAAAACTTCGCACAGTGGGCTGATCACCTGCTTGCCAACCAATCTGATTACGGAAACAACGATAGATTGTTTGGTCTGTTTTTGTTCCACAAAGACGCCACTAGGCGTGGTGGAAACAGCGATAGATTGATCAATTTGTTGTTGCCCTAAGACGCCACTAGGCGTACTGGCCACATACTGCTTTGCCGGTTGGTGGCTAAGGATGGGAGAAGAGAGAAGAGAAGGGAGGGACAGACAGTGATATCAAACTAAGAATACAAAAAGCAAGAGGAGCTTTCATCGCATTGGGAATTATATGGAAATCAACAGAAATCGGATCCAACACGAAAATAAGAATCTTCAACTCAAATGTGAAGTCAGTCCTATCGTATGGCTCTGAGATATAGAGAACATCAAAGACAACAACCAAAAAGCTACAGACTTTCATAAATGGGTGCTTGCTTAGAATAGAAGGATTAAAATGGGATGACAAGGTTAAAAACGTGGAAATGACGACAAGAACTAGACATGTGCCAGAGGAACAAGAGATGAGAAGAAGACGATGGCGATGGATAGGACACACACTGAGGAAACCCGTTGATAGCATTACAAGGCAGTCTTTGTTCTGGAAACCTCAGGTCAAGAGAGGCAGTGGTAGACCAAGAAGCACACGGAGAAGAGAGCTGGAAACAGAAGTGAAAATGATGAGGAGAACGTGGAACAAACTTGAGATGATGGCACGTGACAGGAGGACTTGGCATGTGTTTGTTGAAGGCCTATGCTCCTTTGGGAGTGGAGGGTTGTCAAGAATGGGAAGATATGGACCCATAACCATGGGTTGTGTCGTGAAACGAAGTGTAACCCACTACTTTGTTAATCACTATGTCGAGATACAGATTTGCTTCAACCAATCAACTTGCACCGTTCACCAGTCTCTGAGACAGAATAAATTATACTGTTCACGCAGTCCACGCAAGATGGCGGCTAGAAACTGAATAAAATTAGGCTGTATGAGACCAGGTACAAAACCGGAGGAAACAAATCATTTTGCTCCGCCAGGAACCAACCGAAAGCCTTGCTTAAGCATTTAACTGCCTATATAATCGGGCGGATTTTATGCTAACCACGCAACCCCGAACTTGACGCCAGAGATACTGACTGAAGAGGAAGAACCTGTCACTTTGATTTAGTGCTTACCTGAGGGCATCGACCTGCAACCTACTTCACTAAGTCGCATCAAAACCTGGCCAGTTTAAAATCTTAGGAGGGTAAATATATTTGCGATAACCTTTAGAAAAATAGGCCTTCAGCAGGTATATAATGTTGGTATTTGTTGTGTGTCATTATACTACCTACACCTGTATATATTTAATATATTTTGGGTTCACTATGAATGTATATGATTGATATAGACAAAGACTAATAGGGCTCATACCTCAATCTATTGTCTCCTATAACTCAACCTATTGTCTTCTATAACTTCATTCTATTGTCTCAGATAAAACCAACTGCAAATATAACCAAAACAGTCCTTGTTAGGACTCAATCTATTGTCTCATCTAACTCCGACTGCAAATATAACCATAACAGTCCTTGTTAGGACTCAATCTATTGTCAGTCTATAACTTCAATCTATTGTCTCAGATAAGACCAACTGCAATATAACCAAAACAGTCCTTGTCAGGACTCCATCTATTGTCGCATCTAACTCCAATCTATTGTCTCCTATAACTCCCACCTGATATATCACCAAACAGTCCTCGTCTCATATACTCCTATCATAAGAACATAACAATATTGTTAGGATATATGTTACCAGCTAGTATAGCACTTGACAGAGAGGACGTAGTATAGTATAGGGGGAAGGACATTGTTGTATCACACCTAGGTGTACATATTATTGGATTTATTCATGTATTGATTTATATTATGGGATGTATTAATGTATTAAATGTATTCATGTATTGAATCTATATTATTGAATGTATCCATGCATTAGTTTATCAGAAAGAATGCTTTGCAAGTAGACACATGTCTTGTCTCGCTATTGCTAAATCATACTGAGCCATGTTGTCATTCATCCTACATGCATACATCTGAGACACGCTCATTTCACTCACACTAGAAATAGGTGGGCTTGAGGACAGAAATTAGCCCCTATTTTTGCTTTGTTACAGGTTCATTTGTGTCCTAAAAACTGAGGTCGTATGTTCGAGTCAATCCCGCTGCCTGGAACCCCGCAGGAGCATAGAGGTTGACCAGACTCTACATCTTTGGTCCCCCTCAGTCTTGGGTGGGCTAAAGTAACGAACCTCAGCAGGAGTTGTGTGAAGCAAACTACGGAGAACAGAACTGTTTAAGAGAGATGAGTACACATTAGTACCATTTCTGTCAGCATTGTGAGCATAGAAACTGTCAGTGATGAGAAAGTGAAATTAGCATAGCAAGAGACAAAAAATAACAACATAGCTGATAAGTGTTATATCCTTAATTAACAGCACAGCTGATATAATTTTTGTTCCTATAATTGGAAAACTTGTTGTAATATTTATTTACATATATATATATATATATATATATATATATATATATATATATATATATATATATATATATATATATATATATATATATATATGTAAATCACATCTTCTTCTTCTTCTTCTTCTTTGATCCATAACCGCCAACCGTCAAAGCAGTCAGCGGCCATCACGCCTGGTGGCGTCTTGTAGGGCAGCAACAAATTGATTCCACTTTGCTCGGTCGGCGGCCATCCTTCGTACAGTGCCCCAACTGTGGTTCATTCTTTGCATCTCAGCTTCCACAGTTCTCCGCCAAGTTGTTTTTGGTCGGCCTCTCTTTCGCTTTCCCTCGGGGGTCCATAGCATAGCTGTTCTTGCGATGGTATCAGGGTCCCTTCTGAGGACATGGCCAACCCAACTCTAGCGTCTGCCAGCTATGATGGTGTGCATGTCCTCCTGGTTACTCCGAATAAGTAGTTCTTGGTTGCTGATGGTGTTTGGCCAAAAGATTCGGAGAATTTTCCTTAGGCAGATTGTGTGGAAGGAGGACAGTTTCGACATTTCCTTCTCTGTTACTCTCCAACATTCCGCACCATAGAGAAGCACAGAAAGTACGCAGCTCTCATACAGTCTTAATTTGGTGTTTGTGCTGTACTGGGAAGACTTCCAAATGTTGTTGAGAATAGCAAAGGCTGTTCTCGCTTTATTCACTCCGCTGTTAATGTCCCTGCCTGTTCCGCCGTCAGGTGTCACTATGCCTCCCAGGTAAGTAAATGTGTCTGTCTGTTCTAACTTCTGGTTCCTTACTGTTATTGGCTCAGGATTGCCCACATTTAGTGTCATGACCTCTGTCTTCTTCAGATTGATGCTCAGGCCAACCTGCTGGCCATACTTATTCAGTCTATCAGTTTTGTCTTGAATGTGTTGGTGTGAATGCGCGAGCAGTGCAATGTCATCTGCATATTCCAAATCTTCCAGTGTAGAAAACGTTGTCCATCTAATTTCCCCCGGACTGCCCTCTGTTGTCTGGCGCATCACCCAATCTATGACTGTCAAAAATAATGTTGTTGATAAGGGGCATCCCTGTCGTACTCCTGTTTTCACTTCGAAAGTTACATTACTCGATCCAACACTGCACGTAAAGCTAGAATAGAGGCTTTTTATAATGGAAACAATGCGGCTGGGAATTCCATAAGCCCTCAGAATTTTCCATAGGCTGTCCCTGTGTATGCTGTCGAAAGCCTTTTCAAAATCAACAAAGTTAATGTACAGCTGTCTCTGCCATTCTGAGCACTGCTCTATAATGTTCCTGAAGGCAAATATATGATCTGCACATCTTCTGTTCTTTCTGAAGCCCGCTTGTTCTTTCCTCAGTTTATGGTCAACTGCTTTTGAAATTCTCTGGATGATTATCCTGCCTAGTATTTTGCTGGGAACTGAGAGGAGGGTAATTCCTCTCCAGTTGTTGCAGTCTGCAAGGTCGCCCTTCTTGGGCAATTTGACAATTGTTCCTTTACTCCACTCTGTTGGTGTTGTCTCAGTTTCCCAGACTTGTGCAAATAGTGGTTCTAATAGTTCTGCTGCTAGTTCAGGGTCTGTCTTGAATAGCTCAGCATTCAGATTGTCGTGACCATTCGCTTTTCCATTTTTTAGCCCTTTGATAGCTGTGATAATTTCTTCTTTTCGTGGAATGTCTGTATTTACGTCTAAGTCACTTTCAGCCTCAGGAACATTCAGCTGAGTCTCTGGTGGTTCCTTATTCAGTGTTTCTCTGAAGTGCTCTGCCCACCTTGTTTCCTGCCCCTGTGCTGTGGTGATGAGATTTCCTTGCTTGTCTCTTACTAACGTTATGTTGTTTGCACCTCGTTTTCCACTGATAGCTTTAGTTATTTTATAAACTGTGCTTTGTTCATTTCTCAGTGCTGCCTCTTCTGCCTGTCTTGCAAGGTCATCCAGAAATGTCCTTTTGTTAGCACGGGTTTGACGTTTTACTTCCTTGTCCAGCTGACTGTACTGTTCACTATATATTGCCTTTAACCTGGGAGACTTAGCTTCTGTTTTCTTCCTTTTCATTTCCTTTCTCTTCGCTATGGTGTTTAGCGTTTCTGGTGTTATCCAGTCTTGGCTCTTTCTTTCCTGGAATCCCAAGCATGACTTGCTGCTTTCTTTATATATTGTTGAGATGGTGTTGAATTTCTGGTCCACATCATCGGTCTCTGTTCTTTCCTGGCTTTTGGTAATCAGATATCGTCTCTTTACGTCGACCACAAACGCTTTTCTGGTGAGGGGGTCCTTAAGTTTCGTGATGTTGTATCTTTTCTGTTTGACTGCAACTGGTCCAGCAGCTCTGAGTTTCACCTTCAGTCTTGCTACTACTAGGTGATGATCACTTCCCACATCTGCGCCTCTTCTTACTTTCACGTCTTGTAGTGCATGTCTCCATCTGCCATTGATCATTATGTGTTCTATCTGGTTTTTGTCTCGTCCGTTTGGTGATTCCCATGTTAACTTGTGCACTTCTTTGTGTTGAAAAAGTGTTCCTCCGATGACCAGGTTGTTAATACTGCAGAAGCTTATTAATTTGTCCCCATTCTCATTTACTGTTCCACTGCCGCATTTCCCCATTACTCTTTCGTTATAATTATTGTGTGTTCCAACTTTCGCATTTAGGTCTCCCATTACTATAATAAGATCGTACCTGGGTACAGTTTCCATTTCCTTTTGTACCTGTTGATAGAACTCGTCCTTAATCTCTTCGTCGCTGTCATTTGTTGGTGCATAACATTGTATAATTGTGGTGTTGGTGAATCTCCCTCTCAGTCTTGCTCTTATTAGTCTGTTGTTAATGGGTTTCCATTCCAGTAGAGATCTTTCCATTCCTTTCTTAAGGATAATGGCTACACCTTCGTTGTGCTGACCGTCCTCTCTACCAGAATAAAGTTCTGTTTCCCCTGTAGCTGTTTTTATTCTCCCCATCCCTGTCCATCTGCTCTCGCTTATTCCCAGAATATGTAGTTTGTAGTTCCTCATCTCTGCTGTAATCTGTCTCAGCTTTCCTGCCTCGTTCATAGTTCTGACATTCCAAAAACCAATTCTGGTTTCGTGTTTTGCGGTCTGGGCATCCGTTTTCATGCCAGTGGCTTCCTTTCGGCTTTCACCACTGTCAGTCATACGAGCCTGAGACTCCGGATGTCCGTCCCGCATCAAAGTATTTCCATTTATTGCTGTTTCCGTAACGTGTGTGATTTTTTACACAGACAGGGGTGTCGGCCCTGTGCTAAAACCCCCAAAATGGAGGACCAGGGTACCAGCTTTTGTCTGACCCCTACCCACGCAGACCAGTCCAGCATGGTTGAACCTACCAGGAGTAAAACTCCCACTGGCATAGCTCTGGGGATTGTCAGGGTACACAAGCTGACATACCGCTACAAGGTATAGGTACCATTGATGGCAGTGTAAATCGCATGTAAACTTACAATTCCATTACATTCCATTTTTTTTTCAACATTCACCCTTCAGCACAAGAGTAGATAGTGTATATACTAAATAAATACTTAGGAAATTGTATTTGAACGACTTGTCAATTTTATCATTGTTAAGTAAAATATGTTTCCTGGTTTTGTTGAATATCACAGTTAGTTACACAGCGGAGGTGGCACTTTATGTCGGTCTCCTCTCTACTATTGTTTCGAGATCAGATCATTCACAGCCGTAACTAAGTTGTGATACCAGTAGTTCTCTCAGACACTGGGACTTCACCATTTTCTGCAGAAATTCTATTTCTGTCATTGTCAGTACTATACTGATCTTAGAGCCAAAATAAAACCTCTCGCCACACTGGGGGCTCGTTCCTGGGATATTTCTGTATATCTTGAGCCATACTTAGTCTATTCATCTATCTACACTCTATCTTGTGCCACCCATAGGTAACATAAGAAAATAAATTTTATTTTGAGAAAATCATTATAGGATTTTTACAAAATTATTTTCGTAAGAGGAGTACCATTTAGTACTCAGTAAATAGTTGATGCTCACAAAGTTGCACGGAAATTTATTTGTTCATTTAAATTAATTAAGTTTAATTAAAATATTTGGTTATAGTAACTATACATACCCTCTCTAAGTAACGCCATGGCTGATCTAGTGAAGTTCAGGACTGCGATCATGCAGATGGGTAAGGAATTAAATTTGACAGGTGATGCTCTCACTCAGTATGTCACAACAGAAGTGGACAAACACATGGATAGGGAAGAAAGAAAGTTGCAATTAGAGGCAGAAGCCAAAAGACTGGAAGCTGAAAGAGAAGCCAAAAGACTGGAAGCTGAAAGAGAAGCCAAAAGACTGGAAGCTGAGAGAGAAGACAAAAGACTGGAAGCTCAGAGAGAAGACAAAAGACTGGAAATTGAAGCCAAGAAATGGGAGGCTGAAAATGAGGCAAAGAAAATTGAAGCTGAGGAAAGGAAATTACAAGCAGAGAGAGACCATCAGTTAAGATTAAAAGAGCTTGAAATTCAGGCAAATACTGGCAATAATGGTGGTAGCTCACCTCACTCTGAGAGTAGCTCCAGCCAGAGCACCTCAAGTGGGGCCATGAATTTTCATCTGGACCCATTTGTTGAGAAAGAAGACGCCATTGAGTCGTACCTGGATAGATACGAAAGACTAGCCACTACCTATGGCTTAGTGAAAGAAAAATGGAGTCTTAAACTATCTCGTGGATTGAGAGGTGTAGCCTACGATGTATATTTGAAGCTCTCAAGAGATGACCAGGAAGATTATGAAATCCTGAAGCAGGCACTGCTTGTGAGATATGAAAAGAACTCAGAATCATATAGAAAGAAATTCCGAACAGCTAAACTTCTTCCAGGAGAAAACTATCACCAGTTCTCTGCTAGATTGGAAACCTATTTGGAAAAATGGAGTAGTTTAGGAAAGTGTCAGGATCTGAAAGAAATGGTAATGATGGAGCAATTGAAAGAGTCCATGCCTCAAGAAATGAGGAAGTTTATCATGGAACAAGGAGCAGAGAGATTGGGAGATATTGTAACTGTTGCTGAGAGATATCAAGCAGCTCAGGCAGAAGTATTAGGAAATAAGAAGAAGCCGAGTGAAAACTTCCAATCATCACAAAACTATACCAAATATGAACAAAATGACCATACCACAAGGAACAAACAAAGATTTGACCAAAAGGACAAAAACCCTCTAAGATCGGATAAGACACCTTACCGGAAGGAAGGAAAGTGGTGTAAAACTTGTCTAATGAGTAACCACAATACTGCGGACTGCAGAAGGAAGAACCCTCCTTATTACGCTGCATGTCTCACAACAGGGAACAAGGGAAGGAAGGAACTGGTAGGTAGTCAGAATGACCTCCATCATCCCCCTGTCTGTGAGGAAGTGACATGTAATGGCACTAAAATTCAGTGCTTATATGATTCAGGTTTGGAATTCGACTCAGTCGTGAGTGCAACCCTAGTGCACCCTGACCAACTTACCATAGAAACAGTGGACATAAAAGGGGCAATGCAGGGAACTGGCACCATGACACTTCCCATAGCAAGGATCAACGTGAGAACTCGCTATGTGGAAGGAGTGATAAGAGCAGCAGTAAGTGATGATCCTATATACCCGCTGGTAATAGGATGTAAATATGTCTTTTTGGGTGACCCAATAAAACCTGTTGTCATGGCAGAAAACCATACCAGGTCGAGCACCAAAAAGGAGGAGGGAGATCCAATAACCATTCATCGTACAAAGATGAAACGGCTCAAACAGCAGACAGCACATTGAAGCCTTGTTTTGGCAAATTGCCAAAGGCCCATAACCCTCCAGAGAAAGGAGACTACTATATGGAAAATAGCCTACTCTACAGACAAGCTGGAAAAGGACCTAAAGGGCATGGACAGCTGGTAGTGCCAAAATTCTATAGGGAGGAAATTATGGAGCAAGGGCATGCTACATCAAGCAGTGGTCACAGAGGAAAAAGGGCCACTTGTCAAAATATAGCATTGCGATATTACTCGCCAGGAATAATTGAAGACATGAGTCGGTATATGAAATCCTGTTCAGAATGTAACCAGGTAACCTCAATCAGAAGCGTAGACCAGTTACAGGACCTAGGGAAGCATTGTTGCGGACGTAGGCCTACAAAGAAGATACACAAGAGAAAACAACAGGTAGAAGCAGTGATAACGAGAAAACGAAATCACAACAAGTCTACTGTTACACCAGTAACCATGGCAACTCTCCGTATTGTACAGAGAGGGGACGAGAGACATCCCACCCCGACTAGATATTTGTCGGAACACCATGGCCTGGATCATTTGGAAAATTTGGTTAGTCAGCAACCAGTATTAAAAAAGCTGCAGAAACAAACCCGAACCAAAGGAGGTAGGAACCAGGGCTGTACAAAACAGTTAATGGAGACAGGCCCCACTTCGGTATACTGCCCCTTACAATAGAAATAGGTGTGGGTCCGGCAACGTTGTTGTATTGCCGTCCCCATACCCAGTCCACTGGAAGCATTGCTGCGGACATGGACTGAAGAATAGCAAGCATAGGCACTAGAGGATGAGATTGACTATCTCTTAAAAGGGAAAATTATTTCAAAGTCTGAATCTCCCTACAGCTCAAGTGTGGTGCTATTAAGGAAGCCTAGTGGTGAACACATGTTATGTATTTACTACAAGAAGCTATATGCTATCACAGAATCTCAGGTGGACCCATTACCTGACACCAACCAGCTGTTCTCTACACTGAGTAAGGCTAGGTATTTATCGAAGGTAGATCTAAGCAAGGGATACTACCAAATACCAGTGAAACCAGAAGTTAGGAAAATGCTGGCATTTAGTACATCGGACGGACACTACGAGTTTAATGTACTACCCTTTGGGCTGAAAAATGCTCCCAGTATCTTTTCAAGAATGATGAGGAAATTATTGGAACCTCTACAAAATCCCCATATCACTAACTTTATGGATGACATTCTTGTTGCAACAAACACATTTGAAGAGCATATAGTAGCGCTCTCCATGTTGTTTGACAGACTGAGAGCCACTGGATTGACTGTACGTCCAACCAAGTGCTATATCGGTTGTAAGGAGTTGGAATTCTTAGGTCACACTATTTCTACAGGTCATATGTCTCCTGACCCAAAGAATATAGAGAAGTTAAAGAAGGCACCCAGACCTCAAACGAAGAAAGATGTGAGATCATTCGTGTCTTTATGTGGGTTCTATCAGAAGTACATACCCCACTTTAACTCTCTGTGTGCACCATTAACCAACTTAATGAAGAAAGGACAGCCTGACAAAATCCAATGGAATGCTGGTTGTGAAAAAGCTTACACAGAGCTAAAAGCAAAACTCACCAGCAAACCAATCCTTACACTACCCGATATCACACAGGAATTTGTATTAAGGACGGACGCTAGCAGTACAGGTATTGGTGCAACTCTCTTGCAGACATCAAAAGCCCAGCCGGAGGAACTTTTACCAGTCGCCTACGCCAGTAGGAAGCTGAATGCAGCTGAGTTGAATTACTCGACCATAGAGAAAGAATGTTTAGCTCTAATTTGGTCCATCAACAAATTTTCACCTTATCTGTATGGGACACACTTCAGTGTCCAAAGCGATCACCAACCTTTAACATTCTTGGCTGCATCTAAAAAGCTAAATTCGAGATTGTTAAGGTGGAGTCTGCTTCTGGCGCCTTATTCCTTTACCGTGAATTACATTCCGGGAAGAGACAATGTAGGAGCTGATTTTTTAAGTCGACACCCTAGTACTCTGGAAGGACAGACGCAAAAGGATTAACCACAGCAGGGGTTTACACATCAGCTATGACAAGTCACAGCTAGGAAAGGAGGGGGCTATGTCGTGAAACGAAGTGTAACCCACTACTTTGTTAATCACTATGTCGAGATACAGATTTGCTTCAACCAATCAACTTGCACCGTTCACCAGTCTCTGAGACAGAATAAATTATACTGTTCACGCAGTTCACGCAAGATGGCGGCTAGAAACTGAATAAAATTAGGCTGTATGAGACCAGGTACAAAACCGGAGGAAACCAATCATTTTGCTCCGCCAGGAACCAACCGAAAGCCTTGCTTAAGCATTTAACTGCCTATATAATCGGGCGGATGTTATGCTAACCACGCAACCCCGAACTTGACGCCAGAGATACTGACTGAAGAGGAAGAACCTGTCACTTTGATTTAGTGCTTACCCGAGGGCATCGACCTGCAACCTACTTCACTAAGTCGCATCAAAACCTGGCCAGTTTAAAATCTTAGGAGGGTAAATATATTTGCGATAACCTTTAGAAAAATAGGCCTTCAGCAGGTATATAATGTTGGTATTTGTTGTGTGTCATTATACTACCTACACCTGTATATATTTAATATATTTTGGGTTCACTATGAATGTATATGATTGATATAGACAAAGACTAATAGGGCTCATACCTCAATCTATTGTCTCCTATAACTCAACCTATTGTCTTCTATAACTTCATTCTATTGTCTCAGATAAAACCAACTGCAAATATAACCAAAACAGTCCTTGTTAGGACTCAATCTATTGTCTCATCTAACTCCGACTGCAAATATAACCATAACAGTCCTTGTTAGGACTCAATCTATTGTCAGTCTATAACTTCAATCTATTGTCTCAGATAAGACCAACTGCAATATAACCAAAACAGTCCTTGTCAGGACTCCATCTATTGTCGCATCTAACTCCAATCTATTGTCTCCTATAACTCCCACCTGATATATCACCAAACAGTCCTCGTCTCATATACTCCTATCATAAGAACATAACAATATTGTTAGGATATATGTTACCAGCTAGTATAGCACTTGACAGAGAGGACGTGGTATAGTATAGGGGGAAGGACATTGTTGTATCACACCTAGGTGTACATATTATTGGATTTATTCATGTATTGATTTATATTATGGGATGTATTAATGTATTAAATGTATTCATGTATTGAATCTATATTATTGAATGTATCCATGCATTAGTTTATCAGAAATAATGCTTTGCAAGTAGACACATGTCTTGTCTCGCTATTGCTAAATCATACTGAGCCATGTTGTCATTCATCCTACATGCATACATCTGAGACACGCTCATTTCACTCACACTAGAAATAGGTGGGCTTGAGGACAGAAATTAGCCCCTATTTTTGCTTTGTTACAGGTTCATTTGTGTCCTAAAAACTGAGGTCGTATGTTCGAGTCAATCCCGCTGCCTTGAACCCCGCAGGAGCATAGAGGTTGACTAGACTCTACATCTTTGGTCCCCCTCAGTCTTGGGTGGGCTAAAGTAACGAACCTCAGCAGGAGTTGTGTGAAGCAAACTACGGAGAACAGAACTGTTTAAGAGAGATGAGTACACATTAGTACCATTTCTGTCAGCATTGTGAGCATAGAAACTGTCAGTGATGAGAAAGTGAAATTAGCATAGCAAGAGACAAAAATAACAACATAGCTGATAAGTGTTATATCCTTAATTAACAGCACAGCTGATATAATTTTTGTTCCTATAATTGGAAAACTTGTTGTAATATTTATTTACATATATATATATATATATATATATATATATATATATATATATATATATATATATATATATATATATATATATATATATATATATATATATATATATTTGTAAATCACATGTAAACTTACAATTCCATTACATTCCATTTTTTTTTTTCAACATTCACCCTTCAGCACAAGAGTAGATAGTGTATATACTAAATAAATACTTAGGAAATTGTATTTGAACGACTTGTCAATTTTATCATTGTTAAGTAAAATATGTTTCCTGGTTTTGTTGAATATCACAGTTAGTTACACAGCGGAGGTGGCACTTTATGTCGGTCTCCTCTCTACTATTGTTTCGAGATCAGATCATTCACAGCCGTAACTAAGTTGTGATACCAGTAGTTCTCTCAGACACTGGGACTTCACCATTTTCTGCAGAAATTCTATTTCTGTAATTGTCAGTACTATACTGATCTTAGAGCCAAAATAAAACCTCTCGCCACAGGTTGAAAAACGCAATACTTAGAAGCGATTTTCGTTTCTATTCTTAAAAAATGAAACCGGGACTGAGGAAACTGAAGGACCACACACGAAGTCAGAGAGGGAACTTATTAAATTAACGACACCCCAGACGCGTGTAAGAGGCCGATTCAAGTCTCTTTTATTCATCTGAGAAAGTGGCCTGTGAGCCAGGATTGGTGTAAGTTGTCATTTTACATTCTTTATTCATTACTGACATGTGAACTAACATACAGTGTATATATGTATATTGCCGTGCGAATTTTATTATGTTAAAATTGCTCGTGGATGTCATAGTTATTTGAGGCTGGCAACCTCAGCGTATAGAATGATGATTCATGAACCACCACTGTACGGGCTGGTGATTGCTTTATTGCTAGTTTCGTACTTAGAACTAAAAGCAGAAAGTAGTCCCAAGTTCCATACGGAGCAGGAAGTGAAAGATGAAAGGAATGATGCACATTTTAAGTATAAATACTTACAGTTCAAAGCAATGTAATTTTCCATATAAACATATTCACTTTAAAATTAATGTAAGTTTTCAAGTTTTAAACCAGTGTAAATGTCTATGTAAAAATATGCATTTTAAATTAATGGTAGTTTCAAACTTTTCAAATGAGTGTAAACATAAATGAAAACATATTCAATTTATATTGTGAACACTTTTCAATCAGTGGAGACGTAAATGTAAACATACTCTATCTGTATTATTAACCGTTTCATTTAAATGCAATGTAAAGCTAAAGCTACTCAATTTAAATGTAAAGAAAGTTTATCCCGTGGGATTAAATGTAATTCTCATCGAGAGTAAATTCTGAGATACATGGGATGGTGGAATGGGAAGATAGGGACCCATAACCATGGGTTGGAAAACGCAATACTCAGAAGCGCTTTTCGTTTCTATTGTTTACCATAGTTATTGGTGGTACCAGCAGAAAGTACTATCTCTGGAACCTAGTGAAGGTAGAAGTGGACTGAAGATGTGCGAGACGCCATCATAAGTGGGTCTTTTAGACAGACGCAGGACCAGCTTGGCCGTTACTCCTTGGCGTTCTAGGAACGTGCAGTGCCTTTAATCTTGACCAGCGACGAGTGAGAGCAGTGTACACAGAACCCATCAGCGGGAGCAGAAACTACTATTGACAGCTAAGTGAAAATTATACGTTCCCAAAGTGAACTTTTCCCCATCATCTCTAATATAAATCAATGAGAAAACTTTTCTTCAAAACTATTCAAATTATTTTAAAACTGTTAAAACTTAATTGATTTTTACATTTTGTAATTTGTAATTATACAAATTAAACTTCGATTTAATTATTTTAAAGTTACTGCATGTTTGTCTCAGTCAATTTACTACACACACTCTAAATAGAGCTTTACCAGAATAGTAAGAATTCCACTGAGTAAATCAGGGGTGGGGGCTTGAACGAGCTGAAATTAATAAGGGCTTAATTCCTTCACAAAAGTTGTCAGCAGATTCTAGAATTAACGTGCTGAGCCAAAACACAGCATTGTTTTCGCTTATCTGAATATCTTGTGAAGACTCCCTTTGTAATAGAAGTGTTATTACCCTTCTATCTACGTCTCTGCCAAGAGTAATCTTGTGCGAAGGTATACCTTTGAAGCCCTTATTTCATACTATTGAATTGTGGCCACTGTTGGACCACTACTGCAAAGCAGGAGAGGCAATACTGTCATAGTATGAGTGTGATATTCTATCAAAAGTTTTGTGAAGGTATGAGTGTGATATTCTATCAAAAAAGTTTTGTGAAGGTATGAGTGTGATATTCTGTCAAACGTTTTGTGACGGTATGGGTGTGATATTCTGTGAAAAGTTTTCTTTGGTCAAGGGAAAGTACTGACGACTGGCAACCCTTCTGGTGTGTGAAGTTAATTATATCTCTTAGAAAATGTGTGTGCTGATGGATGTCTCTGTGTAAGACGCTACACTGATAGTCTTTGTGAATGAGGATCGCCATGAATGGTTTGAGTTTGTTGGTTAGATCTTTTATTAAAATGGTATTTTATACGTTCAGAGTTTTTGAAGTAGTGTTTGATCAGAGTTTGTGTTAGGTGTGATAGTGATGTATGCTATATTTAACCTGGTATTCGCAAAAGCTGATGTGTTGATTGTCATTTTTTTTTAAACGGCTTTTACATATTACAGGTTACCCGTATTTTATGCAGCTTTGTTTTCAGATTTGTACAGCTGTACATACTTTCTGTACATTTTTTTGTGTTTTCAGATTTGTACAGTTGTACATACTTTCTGTACATATTTTTTGCCAAATTATATATATATATATATATATATATATATATATATATATATATATATATATATATATATATATATATATATATATATATATATATATATATATATATATATATATATATATATATATATATATGTATATATATGTATATATATGTATATATATAATATATATATATATATATATATATATATATATATATATATATATATATATATATATATATATATATATATATATATATATATATATGGTTCCAAAGGTTGTTACAGCCGGGAGTTGTAGTGAGGATAAGCTCTCACTGCAGATAACTGCTTCTATGGTACGCGCCTCAAGCAGCCTCTGACAACTAAGTCCAGCTCCCGGCCTTCACGTGCGGCTCAATTTGAGCCCTGCGGAACTGTTTTCACTGACGAGAGAAGGGGCAAAGGCGAGCGACTGGCGCCTTAAAACCAGCAGCTTCGGGCAGATAGGGCTCGTGATCCTTGGTTGGTAGCTTATCTAGGAGAAGGAACTCTGAATTCAAACCACCGCTGCCTTGCGGGAATATCCATTTATGGAATTGGCTTCGGGAGTAAACCCTGAGGATAAATCCGGAGTCGGAGTCCCTAAGGCAGTCTAATGTCGATCCGACATTATTCTGGCAACTCCTGCGACGTGGCTGGTACCAAACTGTATCGGCTACTGCCGATCCTTTGGATCTACCAGCTGTGTGGAGAGGGGGAACATGCTGCATGGGCAACAGCTCGATCTCCATATAACTGTGCCCAAGCTCGCGCCCTGGAGAGGACACTTCAGCTTCACCCTATAGGTGTCGGCAAAACACGGGAAGTAGCAGTTACCGGTTATAAGCATTTTGCCCAATTGGCGTAGGGCATGGCGCCAGGAGCTACTTCCGACAGTGGGAGAGGTTCTAGGATCTCACTGGATAGCTACCGCCCGCTTCAAGCTGGGCAGCCCCCAGTCAATAAGGTGTTGTCCCGCCACTGTCTGCTTTCCCCATTGGGTGAATGGGGATTAGGATCAAACCCGAACTGTGGACAGAAAATTTTGCACCAAGCAATTATCAGAATAATAGAAATAAGCACACTCTCAGATTGGGATGCTGGAACGTTCGGACTATGTTGACTGGACTATCCGAAAACCTACAGGACATAAACGATGTAAGGAAGACAGCCATAATTAATGATGAGCTTAAACGACTTCAGATGGATATAGTTGCACTTCAGGAAACGCGCCTGGCGGACTCTGGAACCGTGAGCGAGAAGGACTACACATTTTATTGGCAAGGGAAAGATCTTAATAAAACTAGATAACACGGAGTAGGTTTTGCGGTCAAAAAATCGCTAACTAAAATGGTTGAACCAGGCGAGAATGGATCAGAACGCCTGTTAACGCTCCGCCTGCAAACTAGCACAGGTCCCATCACCCTTGTCAGTGTGTATGCTCCTACTTTGTACTCTGCCTCAGAAGCTAAAGATGAGTTCTACGAGAATCTAGCAGCAGTCATCAAAAGCATACCTAGGCAAGAACAGCTTGTTCTCCTTGGTGACTTTAACGCTAGAGTGGGTGCCGATAATGTTTCATGGCCTTCATGTCTGGGCAGGTTTGGTATTGGCAAGATGAATGAAAATGGACAACGGCTCTTAGAGCTGTGTGTCCACCATGACCTCTGCGTGACCAACACCTATTTTCAGACAAAACCCCAGCATAAGGTGTCATGGAGACACCCACGATCCAAGTACTGGCACCAACTGGACCTGATTCTCGTCAGAAGGCCACTTCTCAGTCTGTGCTCTCCGCGCGCTCGTACCATAGTGCAGACTGTGATACAGATCACCCCTTGGTTTGCTGCAAAATCAGAGCACAACCAAGAAAACTCTATCGTGTCAGACATGAAGAGAAACCACGCATTGATACCAGAAAGATGTCAGACCCTGTCATGATCGCTCAATTTACTGCGACCTTCAAGAAAGTGCTCAGCAGCCCTCAGCATGGTGATAATATTACAGAGAACTGGGAGCATCTACGGAACACCATTCAAAGTACTGCACTTGCCACCTTTGGTAAGAAAACGGCAAAGTCAAATGACTGATTTGATGCTTCATCAGATGTGATGGCACCTGCCATTGAAGCTAAGCGCAGTGCTATGAATGAATACAAACGTTCACCGAGTGCTAGAACCCTACAGATCCTGAAGGCTACGAGAAGCAAAGTTCAACAAACTGCTCGACGCTGTGCAAATGACTATTGGCTCCAGCTCAGTGAGAACATCCAGATCGCAGCGCAAACAGGCAACATCAAACAAATGTATGACGGTATAAAGAAAGCACTTGGCCCCCAAAAAAGTAAGACGGCACCGCTAAAAACCATCAGCGGAGAGAAGCTAACCGATAAGGGTAAGCAGATGGAGAGGTGGGTCGAGCACTACTCTCAGCTTTATGCTAGAGAAAATGCCGTTACGCCTGCAGCCCTTGATGCTGTCAAATGTCTGCCAACTATGGAGGAGCTGGATGCCGAACCAACATTAGAGGAACTCAGCAAGGCCATTGATAGCTTGGCCTCTGGCAAAGCACCAGGCAGTGATGGGATTCCTCCTGATTTAATCAAATGCTGTAAGAGCACGCTATTACATCCCCTGCATAGGATGCTGTGCCAGTGCTGGGAAGAGACAACTATTCTTCAAGACATGCGAGATGCCAAGATTGTAACACTGTACAAAAATAAAGGAGACAGAAGTGATTGCAATAACTACAGAGGCATCTCTCTTCTTAGTATTGTTGGTAAGGTTTTTGCCAAAGTCGTCTTAATGCGACTACACAAGTTAGCTGAGCGCATATATCCAGAGTCACAGTGTGGATTCCGAGCTGGTAGATCAACAACAGACATGATCTTCTCTGTCCGCCAGCTTCAGGAAAAATCAAGACAGCAGAAAAGGCCTTTATATATCGCCTTTATAGACCTCACAAAAGCATTTGACCTGGTTAGTAGGGATGAACTCTTCAAAATCCTCCTGAAAATAGGCTGCCCTTCTAAAATGCTGGAAATGATAAAGTCATTCCATCATGACATGAAGGGAACAGTCCAATATGCTGGAAGCACGTCACAGCCCTTTGACATACGAAGTGGTGTTAAACAAGGCTGTGTTCTGGCTCCGACTCTCTTCGGGATCTTCTTTGCCTTACTCTTGAAACATGCATTCAGAGATGCAACTGAAGGAATATGCCTTCACACTAGGTCAGATGGCCGTCTGTTTAATCTTTCAAGGCTGAAGGCAAAAACGAAAATCAGAAGGGTCACTATAAGAGACTTGTTGTTCGCTGATGATGCTGCAGTCGTCACTCAAAGCCAACAGGAGCTTCAGAACTTGATGAATCGCTTCACTAAAGCATGCAAGGACTTTGCCTCACAATAAGTCTAAAGAAAACGAATGTGCTGAGTCAGGATGCGCGTGCTGCACCAGTTATCACTATCGATAACTATGAATTGGCAGTGGTGCACCACTTCACATACCTAGTGTCTACCATCAATGACAAACTCTCACTGGATACAGATATCGACAGCCGCATTGGCAAAGCTGCAGCTACCTTTGCCCGCCTTACATCGCGTGTTTGGGGAAACTCCAAACTCACAATGAAGACCAAAGCTGCAGTATATAATGCCTGCGTCACCAGCACACCCCTATATGGCAGCGAGACCTGGACGACCTATGCTAAGCAAGAAAGAAGGCTCAATACCTTCCATTTACGGTGTCTACGCCGCATCCTCGGCATCTCGTGGAAAGATAAAGTGAAAAATGTCGAGGTGTTGTCACGTGCTGGCCTTCAAAGTATGTATACACTGCTTAGACAGCGCAGACTTCGCTGGCTTGGCCATGTTCGCCGCATGGAAGATGGTCGCATCCCAAAAGATATCTTCTACGGACAATTAGCAGATGGCAAGAGAACAGTTGGGCGACCACAGCTGAGGTTCAAAGATGTGTGCAAGAGAGATATGAGGGCACTGGACATGGATCCAGCAACATGGGAGGATGAAGCTGCCGATCGCACTAAGTGGCGATGCTATTTACGGCACCACCTCAGATTGGGCGAAGAGAGGCTCACACAACAAGCAGAGGAGGGGACAAAACGTCGAAAGGAGCACCAGGAAAATAAGCAGCTGAGGGCTGTCACCTCAGGGGCGCATTCCCATAGTCAGTGTGACGTACGTCTAAGTATGACAAATGAATTTCCCTGACTCGATGGATGATAACAGAATATTGGCCTCTCATAACTTTAGAACCCCTGATCATCTGTTGTAACTTTTACCGGCATGCAGTGGTACCATCAAAGAACAGGCTGATCTTCAGAATTCAACGTGGAGCGGCCGCGATCTAAAGAATCAGGGACTTGCAGCTCACAGAGTTAGCTTCTCGGGAAATTTTCGCACTCTTATGCGAGCAGCCTGAGACGGAAGAAAATCGGTAGACCGGGGAAAACGTAGGAATCGCAACGTTTAACACATCGCCGAGGTACCCCGAATTTTGCTCAAGATCAAGAAAGGTGCGAAAATTTAACACGCCCCATTCAAGTTACATTCGAGAAGTATAAATAGAGAACTCCGATAAACTGCATTTTATCGTTCGCTCTGACAGAATCCTAGTTGCACTAGCATAGTCGGATCCCTGCTGGATTTCATCTACCTTCGTGACTATTGGAGTGTATTCTTTCTGTGCAGACGGTAATTTATACATTAGTTTCGAGTGATCATTGGTCGAGTTATTTCTATTGATTTCAATGGATTGTAGTGTAAATTTAACCTTATTAAATAAACCCATTTTCAAAGTTCTAGTGCAAACTAATGTTACAGCTAAAAGTATTTCCTAATACAATTGACGCGTAAATTTATTTTGCAGACGTTAAAGAGAATTATAACTTTAATACAGTTTAGTTCTGTATAGATAGATGTGCTTTTAATTATTTTTAACTCACGGGAAGTTTTCCTGATTTGTTAATTGACGACGCTAATAAGTAAATAGGCTAACTGTAATTTATCGCGTCAGATTATAATATGATTTGTAATGCATTTCTTGTTTTGATTATCTTTCATTCAGAACGATCATTCAACCTGCATCCCAGCAATTATTAACTATATACAGAGTTCTGCCAAACTCAATTCGATAACTCCAGTAACATATGAACTTTTTTTAAAAGCTAAACTTGTGGCGACCTGTAATGGGCCCCGCTCCTCTGAACGTAACTGAGAAAAAAGCCATTCAAGAAACACTTTAAAAATACTAGTTCATATAGAGTCCTTAAAGACAACTGGAAGCAGAACATATTTTATTCACTGCCCCTATTTGTGAAGAAAAAGCATCGATACCTGAACACTGTCTGTCACGCATATTCAGTGGATTTTACCCCCCCCCCCCCCCCCCCCCCCCCCCCCCCCCCCCCGCCCCCCCCAGAAGAACTTACCTCAGTGTTTTCTTAACTTGTGACATTGCGGAAAAAGGAAGTTATCTCCGCCAGCTGTGCCAATTTTAGGAACCACACCATACCTCACGCTTAGCCAAGTGCCTGTGCCTTTCTTTAGGAACTTTATCTAATAAACAAACAGTACTGTTAAACTTCAACGTCCAGCGATTTCGGGACACTTTGTTAACTTAAACAACCCGCAAAATCTGGGGCTGTACACGGAAGAAATTACTTTTACCTAAGTCAAGGCTTAGTGCTGTTTTTTATGTATTTCCTATGAAGTGCCAGAATTCACCTTTCGGTAAGTCTGCGTGTGTGTTTGTTGGGATGGTCAGCCCTAGTGTGTTTTTTTGAATGAAAGGAGATTTATCTTTTCTTTACCCTTTTAATTAGTTCGACCTTATACTAAGGTGCATTATATTCCTTGTACGGGATCTCTCCTAGTGGGATTGGGTAACTGTGTTCATTCCCCCCTCCCGTAAAATTTGTTGATTTAAAGGGAGACCATTGAGAACCCTTGCTTTCCTCTACCCCCCCCCCCCCCTTTTCTGTAACCCCTTGCCTCAGAGTAATAAATTTACCAGTGGGTTAAATTGCCTATCTCTGATCACCCCCCCCCCCCCTTTCTTGTCTTTGGGACCGGGTTTTGTCTGTTAGTAAATATAAACGGGAAACGGTGGATGGGATATTTCTCCTCAAAAGCCCCTCTTCCCTAGTTATATTTGTATTCTGTAACTTTTTGATTTTTGACTGTAAATGTACAATTTTGTGTGAGTCCTTTATGATAATAAAGGTATGAATATTTATTTGTGTTGGTTGTCGGTTGGCCTAAAACTCCAAACATTTCCATCTGTGTAGTTTGTATTCATGTACGTTGAGCGACAGAATCACCAAATCGGTGAGCGCGCCTGAGCGACTGGAACTGACACAATTGTTTGTGCAGAAGAGAGATAGGAGTAGTCTGTGAGAAAAACAGATATTGTCGTAATAAGAGACTGTCCTTGCTCCTTCCCAGCGCTTGTGAATCTACTACCTCATTCACCTAAATCCTTATTCTCACAGAGCCTTCAATATCACTTTACACTCTAAAGGGACCAATATTCATCAGCACCCTCTCAGATAAAAATTACGACAATATATGGTTAGCTCGTTCGAGATTCTGAACTTAGTTAAAATAGAGTGTGGTTGATTGTCTTTGTGAAGTAGGGTATAATCTTTAAAAGTATTACTTCCCCTAGACCAAGCCGTTCAGTATTTTGGGCCAACCACACAATAATTAAGACAGGTTTGTTTTTCCACAGGAACAGGCAGTTAGTGATAATAAAAGATTGTCACATTTGTATTCTCTGGCAGAGGGAATTGAAAATTTTGGTTATATAATTGCTGGGACTGCGTGATTGTTTTACAATCACTAAAGGTTATGAAGCGTTTGAGTTGAGCTAAGCTAAAGACGGAATGTTCTGATTTTTTAAAATTAAGTTAACTACGTCTCATCTCAAAAATTGTCTTCAGGGACGGAGTTTGTTGTTAGAGAATTAACATTTTCTGGGAAATTTTTTTTTTTCCTTTTAAATTGTTTAATATAAATTTTTCTCTACTGTTAGTAAGAGTAGATTCTTTTCTAGTGTAACTTACCATTTAATTGGCATAGTTGCTTGCGTTACGAGTCTTAAGTGACAATAATAGCGGCGATAAGTTAACACACGAGGTCATTCAGTAAATTTTTTTACTTTGTTTTTCTCGTAGCGGCTTGGAGTTTTTCCCCTTCTTGTTCCATCTTACTATTCTCTAGTCTTAGAAGCATCCAGTTCTTTGACAATGGCTGAGAGAATTAGGATAAGATCCATTTTGAGACAGGAAGCGAAAGACTCAGGATTAGACACAGAAGCCGCGAATCTGTTTATCACCCAGGAACTGCAAATATATGACGCGGAGCAACAAAGAGCAGAAGCAGAGAGGAAGGAGGAGCAACAAAGAGCAGAAGCAGAGAGGAAGGAAGAGAAACAAAGGGCAGAAGCTGAGAGGAAGGAAGAAAAAGAGAGAGAAGAGAGGGCAGAAGCTAGGAAGAAAGAAGCGGACGATCGTCAATTGGAACAGAAGAAAATTGAGGCAGAAATGGAAGCCCGCAGAGAGAGAGAAAGAGAGAGGGAAAGACAACATGAATTAGCGCTCAAGGCTTTAGAGAGTCGGAGTGCCTCTACTTCAAATAATGGAGAGCCGTCTTCGCCCCAGTCTCAAACAATGGATCTTTCCAGCACTCAGTCTGCCCAATTAACTGCGATGTCTTTCGCTTTAGAGTCTTTTCCTAGCCCTAACGAAAAAATTGACAGCTACCTAGAAAAATTCGAGAGACTCGCGAATCTTTATGGGTTAGAGAGTACCCGCTGGGCACTCAAACTTTCAACGTCACTGAAAGGCAATGCTTATGACGTGTACACAAAGCTGGGACCGAATCAACATGATTACGACATGTTGAAGAAGGCCTTACTACAGCAGTTTGAGATGACTGCCCGAAAGTTTCTGCAGTTGTTCAGAAACAGCCGAAAAGAGAGCACGGAAACATTTCCCCAGTTCTCTTCACGTCTCACGGGTTATCTGACAAAGTGCATTGAATTATCTGACCTACCTCTTACATATGAGGGACTACTTGAACTTGTTCTTGTGGAACAGATAAAGGCAACTATGTCAAACGAAACCCGTAGATTTTTGGCTGAACAGGGCGCAGTCAGGCTTGAGGACATACTCAATAAGGCCGAACGCTATACCAATGCAATGGCCGAACTTCCCAGCACTAAACGTAAACCCACAGATGAGCCATCTCGTAAACAAAATCTAGAGCAGTCATCCTATTCCTCTAATTCCTCTAAGAATTATAACCAACGAGAAAATAATACCCAGAGACCTCCCCAGGAAAAATCGAAATTCTACAAAACCCGATACCCCCCCAACAACAATTCTGATCAACCCACCAAGCCTACGTGGCAGCGCGGCCACCAAGGTCAAGGAAAAGGAAAGACCCCTACACCAGGAACGTCTGATCAGGGCAAACAAACCGGTCCAAACCGCGTTGGATGTTTGCATACAGCCTCGAAAGGTAGAGTCAATGTCAGTGATTCTCAACCTGAGGGGGACCGACCCTCAACTCGAGGAACTGTAATTTTGAATGGTACCTCAACCACTTGTCTCTTTGACACTGGATTAAGTTTTAGTTGTATTGTTGCTAGACACTTAGTCAAACCAGGTCAGGAGACAGAGGAAACCGTCAAACTTAGTGGAGTGTTTAAGAGTGATGCGCCCAGGACGCTGCCTATCGCACTGGTAGAAATACACTCTGATTTTGTCAGAGGAGTTATAAAAGCGGCCATTATGGATGATCCTATCTACCCAGTTATCCTGGGATGTAGATATGTGTTTATTGGGAGACCAAAGGAGCCGATTGTGGCAGCGGTAACCACAAGAGGGCAAGCCAAGAAGGAGAGGGAGCCTGCGCCAAATTTGTTGCCGAACGAACTGAAGGAGGCGCAACAAAAGGACCCTACTCTAGAGCTCTGCTTTAAAAAACTGCCCATGGCTAAGGACCCCAGACACAACGGAGACATCTTTTCTAAGGATGGCGTATTGTATCGTAGAACGGGAAACCCGGACACGGGGAATAACCAGCTCCTAGTTCCGACGCAGTACCGAAGCCAGATCTTAGAGATGGGGCACTCTCTTCCCTTTAGCGGACATATGGGACAAAACGCCACTATTCAGCGAATAAAAACCCACTATTGGTGGCCAGGAATGAACTCTGACATTGTCAGGTACGTGAAATCCTGCGCCCAGTGCCAACGGGTAGCACCCAAGCACTTGACACCCCCAGTACCTATGGGGCAAATGCCAATAGTAGGGACTCCATTTGAACGGGTTGCTGTCGACATTATTGGTCCTCTGGAAAAGACCAAAAGAAGGAACAGGTTCATCCTGACCTTAGTTGACACTTGCACTATGTGGGCCGAAGCTGTACCGCTAACATGCATAGATTCCAAGCATGTTGCAGAAGCCCTCGTGCAAATTTTTACACGGTTGGGATTCCCTCAACAAGTTTTGACGGACAATGGATCCCAATTCCGTAGCCTGTTAATAGAGGAGATCTTTAAGATCTTGAGGGCCAAACATATCCACACAAGTCCCTACCATCCGGCCGGAAATGGGCTCGTGGAACGGTTTAATGGCAGCCTCACCATGATGTTACGTAAGCTGGGTCAGGAGAAACCGGAAGACTGGGACCAATATATATCGGCTGCCTTATTCGCCTACCGAGAGGTACCCCAAGCGTCTACGGGTTTTGCGCCAGCTACACTTTTATTTGGCAGACCTATTAAGGGGCCACTAGAAGCCTTACTTCGGTCCCTGACAGACCAGAAGGCTGACGAGACAGTCGTCTCTGCAAGCAAGTATGTATCTGAGCTTAAGGAAATGCTAAAGCTAGGATGGGATCTAGCTACTACCAACCTTAAGAAAGCCCGCGCTAAAATTACTAAAAGATACAACAAAGCTGCAAAAGAGAGAGAACTACAACCAGGGGAGAAAGTCCTATTGCTACTCCCAACCGGAAGCAATAAACTTCGCATCGGATGGCAAGGGCCGTTTACCGTCCTTAAAAAGATCTCACGTACCAATTACAAGATCTCCATCAAAGGAAAGGAGAGGGTCTTCCACATAAATCTGCTAAAGAAATATTTGGAAAGACCGGTGCCATCCTCCGAGCATCTCCTGGCTGTCGCCATAGCAACGGAAGACGAGGAAGATGATGATGGTTGCATGGAGTATCCACTGCAACCCACAGAATCCTTTAAAGATGTCAAGTTCGGCGACAATCTCTCACCAGAACAACAAACAGAAACCAGGGCTCTACTAAAACAGTACAGTGCAGTCTTAACGGATGTACCTGGTCGAACAAATCTCATTGAATTTGATATGAAACTAACAAACGAGACCCCTGTTCAAACCAGAGTTTATCCCATCCCATACGCTAAAGCGGATGCACTTCGCGGAGAAATAGACAAGCTGCGTCAGGCAGGAATTATCAGTGAGTCTACATCTCCTTACAGCTCGAGTGTAGTGCTGTTGCAGAAGCCCAATAAGGAAGTTCGGCTGTGCATTGATTACAGGTTGCTAAACGCTGTAACGGAATTCCAGCCCGAACCTCTCCAAACTGTTTCTGAGTTGTTCACCAAGCTCAGCAAAGCAAAGATCTTCTCCAAGATTGACCTCAGTAAAGGTTATTATCAAATACCAGTCAAGGAGGAAATTAAACCTTTGTTAGTTTTCAGCACTAGCGAAGGACATTACACATTTAATGTGATGCCGTTCGGTTTGCATAACGCACCAGGAGTGTTCATCAGGATGATGAGGAAGCTTCTAGAGCCTTTGCAAAGTCCCCATATCCATAATTTCATGGATGACATATTAATTGCATCGGAAACCTATGAAGAACATATTGCTACGGTTGCTATGCTCCTCAGGAGACTACAGGAAACGGGTCTCACAGCCAGACCTAGCAAATGTCTCATCGGGTTTGAACAGTTAGACTTCCTGGGGCATACTATTTCTCACGGATGCAGTTGGCCTATTAAGAAGAACGTGGAGAAAATTGTGGCAGCAAAAAGACCCCGAACGAAGAAAGACGTACGTTCCTTCATATCGCTATGTGCATACTATCAGAAATACATCCAGAACTTCAACGGACTGACAGCACCTCTGACTGACCTCACCAAGAAAGGTTGTCCTGATAAGGTCATATGGGATCAAAAGTGCGAACACGCGTATAGCACTTTGAAAGGACAGTTGTCGGCATACCCCATCCTAAGGTTACCTGACCTTAAGAAACCTTTCATGCTGAGAGTTGACGCGTCAGGTCAGGGCATCGGGTCAACATTGCTGCAAGCCGATGACAGTGACCTGAACATGCTATTTCCAGTTGCCTATGGCAGTCGGAAACTGAATAAAGCGGAACGCAACTATAGTGTCGTTGAAAGAGAATGTCTCGCTCTGATTCATGGCATCAGACGCCATCATGAGTTTCTGTATGGTACTTCTTTCACGGTGCAAACAGACCATGCTCCACCAGCTTTCCTGGGTGCCAAGAAGGAATTCAACGCAAGGATAATGCGTTGGGCCTTGCTATTGAGTGTTTACTCCTTCAAAGTGGAATATATTCCAGGAAAACAGAATGTCGGAGCTGACTTCTTGAGTAGAAACTGGACCACGGAGGAAGAGGAGAAAATCGACGATGCCAATCACCCTAAAACTACCGATCAGGGCAGCTTCATTGTCATAAATTAAACATGAAAACGAGTTTCCATGTCTCAAAAGTGGGGACGATTGTGACGTACGTCTAAGTATGACAAATGAATTTCCCTGACTCGATGGATGATAACAGAATATTGGCCTCTCATAACTTTAGAACCCCTGATCATCTGTTGTAACTTTTACCGGCATGCAGCGGTACCATCAAAGAACAGGCTGATCTTCAGAATTCAACGTGGAGCGGCCGCGATCTAAAGAATCAGGGACTTGCAGCTCACAGAGTTAGCTTCTCGGGAAATTTTCGCACTCTTATGCGAGCAGCCTGAGACGGAAGAAAATCGGTAGACCGGGGAAAACGTAGGAATCGCAACGTTTAACACATCGGCGAGGTACCCCGAATTTTGCTCAAGATCAAGAAAGGTGCGAAAATTTAACACGCCCCATTCAAGTTACATTCGAGAAGTATAAATAGAGAACTCCGATAAACTGCATTTTATCGTTCGCTCTGACAGAATCCTAGTTGCACTAGCATAGTCGGATCCCTGCTGGATTTCATCTACCTTCGTGACTATTGGAGTGTATTCTTTCTGTGCAGACGGTAATTTATACATTAGTTTCGAGTGATCATTGGTCGAGTTATTTCTATTGATTTCAATGGATTGTGGTGTAAATTTAACCTTATTAAATAAACCCATTTTCAAAGTTCTAGTGCAAACTAATGTTACAGCTAAAAGTATTTCCTAATACAATTGACGCGTAAATTTATTTTGCAGACGTTAAAGAGAATTATAACTTTAATACAGTTTAGTTCTGTTCGGATAGATTTGCTTTTAATTATTTTTAACTCACGGGAAGTTTTCCTGATTTGTTAATTGACGACGCTAATAAGTAAATAGGCTAACTGTAATTTATCGCGTCAGATTATAATATGATTTGTAATGCATTTCTTGTTTTGATTATCTTTCATTCAGAACGATCATTCAACCTGCATCCCAGCAATTATTAACTATATACAGAGTTCTGCCAAACTCAATTCGATAACTCCAGTAACATATGAACTTTTTTTAAAAGCTAAACTTGTGGCGACCTGTAATGGGCCCCGCTCCTCTGAACGTAACTGAGAAAAAAAGCCATTCAAGAAACACTTTAAAAATACTAGTTCATATAGAGTCCTTAAAGACAACTGGAAGCAGAACATATTTTATTCACTGCCCCTATTTGTGAAGAAAAAGCATCGATACCTGAACACTGTCTGTCACGCATATTCAGTGGATTTTACCCCCCCCCCCCCCCCCGAAGAAGAACTTACCTCAGTGTTTTCTTAACTTGTGACATTACGGAAAAAGGAAGTTATCTCCGCCAGCTGTGCCAATTTTAGGAACCACACCATACCTCACGCTTAGCCAAGTGCCTGTGCCTTTCTTTAGGAACTTTATCTAATAAACAAACAGTACCGTTAAACTTCAACGTCCAGCGATTTCGGGACACTTTGTTAACTTAAACAACCCGCAAAATCTGGGGCTGTACACGGAAGAAATTACTTTTACCTAAGTCAAGGCTTAGTGCTGTTTTTTTTATGTATTTCCTATGAAGTGCCAGAATTCACCTTTCGGTAAGTCTGCGTGTGTGTTTGTTGGGATGGCCAGCCCTAGTGTGTTTTTTTTGAATGAAAGGAGATTTATCTTTTCTTTACCCTTTTAATAAGTTCGACCTTATACTAAGGTGCATTATATTCCTTGTACGGGATCTCTCCTAGTGGGATTGGGTAACTGTGTTCATTCCCCCCTCCCGTAAAATTTGTTGATTTAAAGGGAGACCATTGAGAACCCTAGCTTTCCTCTTCACCCCCCCCCCTTTTCTGTAACCCCTTGCCTCAGAGTAATAAATTTACCAGTGGGTTAAATTGCCTATCTCTGATCACCCCCCCCCCCTTTCTTGTCTTTGGGACCGGGTTTTGTCTGTTAGTAAATATAAACGGGAAACGGTGGATGGGATATTTCTCCTCAAAAGCCCCTCTTCCCTAGTTATATTTGTATTCTGTAACTTTTTGATTTTTGACTGTAAATGTACAATTTTGTGTGAGTCCTTTATGATAATAAAGGTATGAATATTTATTTGTGTTGGTTGTCGGTTGGCCTAAAACTCCAAACATTTCCATCTGTGTAGTTTGTATTCATGTACGTTGAGCGACAGAATCACTAAATCGGTGAGCGCGCCTGAGCGACTGGAACTGACACAATTGTTTGTGCAGAAGAGAGATAGGAGTAGTGAGAAAACAGATATTGTCGTAATAAGAGACTGTCCTTGCTCCTTCCCAGCGCTTGTGAATCTACTACCTCATTCACCTAAATCCTTATTCTCACAGAGCCTTCAATATCACTTTACACTCTAAAGGGACCAATATTCATCAGCACCCTCTCAGATAAAAATTACGACAGTCAGTTATGACTGAAGGGGCTATTATTATTATTATTATTATATATATATATCATAATCATCATCAGCTGCCATCTCAACAACGAAGGTTGCCTGTAATGGATCTCCAACGTCTTCTGTCTCTTGTCTTGGTGGTGCACTCTGATAGACTCTTTCCTGTCCATCTCTTGATGTTATCTTCCCACTTATAGCGCTGTCTTCCCCTTGCATGTTTGCCTTCAACTCTCTCTTCTATTATGGTCTTCTGCAAAGCGTTATGCCTTTTTATGTGGCCAAAGTATTTTAGCTGCCGAACTTTGATCTCCCTCATTAGTTCTCTTTTCATACCTAGATTTTCTAGGACCTCCTTATTTGTTTTCTTCTCTTTCCATGAGATACGCCCCATTCTTCTACAGTATACTTGTATATCCACATTTCAAGAGCCTCAATTTTTTCTTCCAAATGTTTATTCATCGTCCATGTTTGATCGTCCATGATAGATCACGTGAATAAAAAATCAACCACTACAATCAAGCAGCATTTATGGAAGGGTACTAGGGTTTGCATTTGGAAGCGTTAAACACTCATGCACTTCTTGGTTGGGTTTTAAAACAAGTGAAGATCTACTTAAAAAAAAGGCAAAGGGCACATGTCTCTAAACACATAAAGAGAAGAGAAATGGCGATAGACATGAAATAGTAATAGTTTAATAATAAAACGCAAGGAAAAATGTATTGAAACACTTTCTGATCTGGTTCGATATTTTCAGTTGCCACCGGAAAACAAATTCCCAAAGCATGGTTGTTGTGAACACTGGAAAATTGATATTATGTTCATATTTTTCAGTGTTTTTGGGTTAGTTACCAGATCGTGTAACACTGTTTACCGTGGCAACTAGTGATAGGATCACAACAAATGCTTGTACATCTCGTGTAACATCTGAATAGACTTGGAAAGTGTTTCAACAATTGACTGATAGATCTAGCGACGAGGACAAGAGTGAAAACGGTGTGCACATTGATTGAAATAGTGATTTTTATAGAGATGGGGCGCAAGGAGTTATAATTGTGAAAATATTGCAAGTCCTCGGTCATCGGAGGGCGGTTAAATAGCAACACCCTCTATTAGAGTTACAAACTGTATTTATTGTAATAGTACATTCATGTATCTTTAAAATGACGTATAATTCGTAAAAATCTGTAAACAATTACGAAGACTACAGCTTACTTTGTGCAAACACCTACAGTATGAAAATTGGAAAACAATTTTATTCGGCCACAGTGTGTTTTTCAATTCGGTAGTTAATGTGTTAATTTATTTTTTGTTGACATAAATATTTAATAGTGTCTTTCATAAGTCTTGTCAAAACATAAATATTTAATAGTCTCTTTCATAAGTCTTCTCGAAACATTAACAAGAACAACTGACCACCTGAGACCTTTACGATCCTAACTACTACCTGTTATATTATCCATTCATTTCACGTGAACATTTAGTTGTATGTGGTAGAAAAAATGTGTTAAACTACATCTGACTAAAGAATAATCTGTTGCACATAATACATTGACTTATTTCACTTGGAGTCTAGGTTCAGTGATATCTGAATTGTCTAGTCACTTAGTTTTTAAACGATATGGAAGGAGATTGGACTGGCATCTGATGATCATTTGTCTCCGCTAATCCACTAGTATGGCCTCTTTTGTTCAACCTAATTGTCAGTTATAATTAGCGTATTGTCAAGAAGAGATTTTAACAATATATAATTGATATTTATTTAACTCCCATACTTTACAGGGAGCTTGATGACAGTTTTGGCTGTAACTTGATGTGAGAGGCATATATGTTAGAAGCAATCCCATTAGCCGCAGGATTGCTTGAATACGTGATGACCATGCCTAAAAACTAGAAATCAGTGAGTGAGTTGAGCATGTATGTTGGTCTGCGTGGACGTGATTAGTTTATGGGAGAGTTGGTTGTTGGATGTTGATACAGATTGTCTTAAAGTTATGTGATTTTGATTTGAATGGTTTGCCTTCTTTCATTTCGCAGTCAGTGGCCACCAAGCCAAGTGGTATCTTGTAGTGCAGCAACAAAATGTCTTCATTTTGCTCGATCGGTGGCCATTCTTCGTGCAGTGCCCCAACTCTGATTTTTCTTGTTTCATGCTTAGCGATCACGACCTGCGTTTTCGTGTCAGTAGCTTCCTTTCGGCTTTCACAACTTGCAGTCATATGAGGTTCAAACTCCGGATGTCCATCCCGCAGTAAAGGGTGCTCAATAGTTAGCTTTTCGGTAACTTGATTTCTTTTTTTTACATAGATAGGGTGTTGGCCTTGTGCTAAAACCCCGGACCTGGAGGACCAGGTGTCTACTTTAGTCTCGTGCCTACAGGTGCAAACCTGTCCAGCTTAGTAAAATCTACTAGTATATATATATATATATATATATATATATATATATATATATATATATATATATAGAGAGAGAGAGAGAGAGAGAGAGAGAGAGAGAGAACTAAAAGCATAAAGTAGCTCCAGGTTCCCTATGGAGCAGGGAGAGAAAGATGAAAGAAATGATGCACATTCTAAGTCTAATACATACATTTTCAAAGCAGTGTAAATGTCCCTTTAAACACAGCCACTTTAAAAGTAATGTAAGTTTTCAAGCTTTAAATCAGTGTAAATGTCTATGTGAAAATATTCATTTTAAAGTGATGGAAGTTTCAAACTTCTCAATCAATGTGAAACATAAATGAAAACATATTCAATTTATATTGTGAATATTTTTCAATCAGTGGAGATGTATATGCAAACAGACTCTATCTGTATTGTTAACCTTTTCATTTAAATATAAATTAACTATGAAAGCTATTCTATTTAAATGTAAAGAAATTATTATCCCGAGGGATTAAATTTAATTCTCATCGAGGGTAAAGTCTAAGTAATTGGGATGCTGGTATGGGAAGATAGGAACCTATAACTGTGGGGTGGAAAACGCCATACCCAGAAGCGCGTTTCGTTATATTCTTTTACCAAAGGTATTGATTGTACCAGCAGAAAGTACTATCTCTGGAACAAGAAAGGAACAGTGGCCTAAGCTTTAAGACGAAGGACCAACTTGGTACACTCTCCTTGACATTTCTGGGAAACGAGCTACACCCGACAACCTTGACCAAGACGAGCGTGAGCAGTGTGAAAAGAACCAACCCATAAGAAGGAGCAGAACCGTCATTGGCAGCTAAGTTCAAATATATGCTGCCACTTGAACCTCTTGTAACATCTCACATTCCATAAAGACTGTGATGATAACTTTTCTTGATCCATAACAATTCAAATTATTTTCCAACTGTTAAAATCTAAAGTGATTATAAAATTGTGTTATATGTAATGTTACAAATTTAATTTCGATTTAATCATTTTAAAGTTACTGCATGTTTGTCTCAGTCAAATTAATACACACTCTAAACAGAGCTATACTAGAGAATAATAGAATTCCACTGAGTAAACGGGCTGAAAGTAATGTGCTTAAATCCTTCACAAAAGCGTCGGCAGAATTATAGAGTTAACATACTCAGCCAAAGCAGTATTGTTCTCGCTTATTCTGAATATCTTGTGAAAACTCCCTGGTGATATAAGCGTTTTGTTTCTTCTATTTACATATCTGCCTAGAGTCATTTTGTGCGAAGGTAGATACCTTTGAAGCCCATATTAGATACTCTTGAGTTTTGACCACTGTTCGACCACTACTGCAAAGCAAGGGAGGCAATACCGTCACCCGGCACTTGGACTTTAACAACTGGTTCAGAAACAAGAATAAAGGAATGATAAATGAGATGTCACAGAAAGATTAACAGCATAGCAGACATAAATTTCCATCATCACTAACAAGCGATTATCACCAATCTCTGTAACGTACTTTATTAGTGCCAGTTCCAGACAAAAGCTTCTACATCCAACACTGTGATGTATTTGAGTACCGTGTAGACCTCTATGTTTGACGATAATCACAAAGTTAAAGAAAGTATTTGTATTTAATTGTTTCAACCTGACCACGCAATACGTGAGGTAGACATGGACTGACCTTGAACTGATGGCAGGTGACAGGAGGACTGTGCATGTGTATGTTGAAGGTCATTGCTCCCTGAGGAGCTAAAGGGTGTTGATTGATTGATACATTCTCTACATGTGAGACAATGAGATTCCATCAGCCTACCTGTATAATGTCAAACTGGAAACAATACAGGAAATATATATGATATGTTACAGAAAGGTCATCGGCAAATCTGACATGTATCGTTTTAAACTTGAACAGATTAGACGTAAAGTTAGAAATGTTATAGGACCATATGATGACTAACTCACAACATTAAAGAGACGGAAGCTGAAATGGTATGGCCACATATGTGCTACCAAAAACACCACAGACACAACCACCGAAGACACTCACATACACTAGTCACAATCAAAATAAATGTATACAAAGATTTCTTTTCGTGTCCTCTTTAAAATTTTAAGGGACATAAATATATTTAATCCGAGGTAGACAATTCAATTAAGACATAAAATTCTAAACTGAATAATACATTTCTTTTCCTTTATTTAATTTTATCCAGTTGATCTACAAATTATAAAAAACAAATAAGGTTACGTTTTATTAATTTTATACATTTGGCTCATTTTTTCAAATTATTTAAATATTTTGGGTTGTACTTTAAAAACAAAAAAAAATTTATTCACTTGGTGCACATATTCATGTAGTGAGCACTGTGGCAGCCCATGGTTGTATTATGAATCATATTATATGGCAATGTCTGTCCAGGTTCTTTTCCTCTGTGGTTAGCATTGACTTGCTGTATAACCACAACAGACGTACACACACACACACACACACACACACACACACACACACACACACACACACACACACACACACACACACAGCACGTGATGTGATAAAGCAATGGTAATGTGAATACTGTTTATTTACATATGAGAAGATCATTGCTGTCTGCTCTGACCTCCACATTTGGTCCATCATAGAATATATGTAAGTTCTTTCGTTCCTCACTCTCTCTCTCGTTCAGTGTCAAATCTACACCTTCTGACCTTCAACCATCAATGATCATGCAGGTGTTATAGTCTCTAGTTCTGTTCTTTCTTCCTTATAGTTTCTTATGTCTATTGTTATCTATCATCTCAGTGTTCAGGTTATCTATTGGTAGACCGGGCCTCTCCGGGGATGTTGTTTTCCCTTTCAACACTGAAGAACATGACTACTGTCTATATGAAATAAAGTTCACCCTACGTACCTTCTCCTTTCTGAATAATAACTAACTCACACGGTTTTCTCCTTCTAGACAAGAATTCCCACTACTTAATATATCGGGTTAATCATTACCCAAAACTACCTCTTGTCCGTGAAATATTCATCCTTTAAACTACTTCAGAACAGCCTTTATCATGGCTGCCCGCGTATATGTGGCTTCCCTCTCTACTTCACGTTTCTGGACTGCCCGCTGAGAAAACGTGATCTACAAGATTATCGTTCACCTCTGTCTTGCGCATCATTGTTTGCGCATCTCCTTTTTGTACTCTATCTGAACCTTCCCATTCCTAATTCTCCTTATTCATTACCTTTGACTATAAATTGTTCCCTAACTGCCACATTATCTCCCTTTCTCCCTTAAAAATAAATTATTTATCCGTAGGAGAAAAAATTTATTTTCATGACTGTACCAACACTATTATTGTACTTGTCCTATATACAAAAAAAATCTTTAGCAATGTGCTGTTACAACCCTAGCTCAGCACATTACCAATTCTTATCTGTGCCAAAGGACAATTTTCCTTTACACAACACAATTAAATTGTACTGGGAACGTGCGTTCATCAACATCGCGTTCCCATTTATGACCACTCTTCTTTGCTCTGTCCTATCTGCTCACGTTACATGATTTCAAAAAACATAATTTTTAGACATGTTATACATTCCACTTCCTTAGTGGTCTTCATTTTTTTTTCATAACATGTCATTATTTTCTTATGTCACAACATATTATCATACTAAAAATGAGGAATTACTTTTATCCCGTCACTTTTCTTAAGTGACCTTTCCTCCTTTTCATTTATGACTGTTCTTAACCCTTGTCTTTCTCACTCACATTCTGCCAACTGTGTACTTATCCATACAAAGTTTATTTCCTTTTACACATCCAGTCACTCCTATTGTCATACATGTAAACCCCTCATATAGTATTATCTTCTGTCACCACACACCTGGTGTGAACTGTCTGGCCTTCCTCTTCTCTCGTATAAAGCCAAACATGTCTTCTGTCATGTCTTCCTATATACATAGTTCATAATGGCGTGAGCCATTTACTATCATGGCAACACTGAATTGCCATACTTCCGTCCACCCTTTGCTAACTAGACTACTGTCCTTGGTCTACTACGCGGAAATATTTTCAACTTCTTTGCACTACCTATCTTAAACCGCATTGTCGCTTTGACCTACTTGCGTATTTTTCTGCTGCTGACCTGTCACTTGACCTCCTTTTTTCACAACACTGTCTCCTAGTGTGTGAATTTCTGTTGTATATGTTTGGTGAGGGTTACCCTCAATAGACTCACATTTGTAGTCTGATAAACACCGCACTTAACGTTTTTTATATGTTTTTCGTTCCCTCCCTGGAACTTCTCTTTGTGCTATCTTGTAAAGTGTCAATGTAAAGTGTGGTGTAAAGTGTGTTCTCTTTCTTCGGTAAAGCTCCACTATCAATCACTGTAGCATGTTGTTTGTGGTGCCACTACGGTATATGTCCATTGTAGTGTACCGAGTTGTTGAGATCAGGCATGCTCCAGTCTACCCAGCTGTAAATGGGTAACTCACCCTAGTCCTGAGTTAGGGAAGGCAAAGGCAGCTGTAAGCAGTAGTTTCCCTCTAAGGCTCCAGGGGAAGCAGGCCCTAAACTTGGTCAATTCAACCGACGCAGGATGGTGTATAGATGGAGTGGAAGTGTAGAGTGTGATTAACGCGAATGGTGGACTGTTCGTGTTCTGACCAATCTAAGCACTCATTCACTTGTGTCTACAAGGCACCAATGCAGACTGCTGGAATCTTTTTTACACAGTTTATTTAGACGCACACACTGGGACATAACGAGTAAATCATGGGTATATGTTGACACATCAATTTGCAGGCATACATAGTAGATCCCATGTCATGACACATTCATATATCATGGGTAGTACATCAATAGCTTCCAATGTTATCATACATTATGGCCGCATCCCCTATCTGACTAAACGCGTCAGTGAAGGCGGATCGGTAAGTAACTAAAGTTGCTTTATGTTCACAGTTTATATCATATTATGAAACCACGATAAGGGGTTTCTATCAAAATTGAGATCTCCTTGCCACTGTCCGAATAGTAAGATACATGCCCCGTTCTCTGGACAGTGATTCAAAAAATATGATGACAGGAATGTAACATGGCCGCCTTCCTGAGTTGTCGCTCACTCACTCATAGGAGGGTATATATAAGCCAAAGTTAATTTGAAATGCATATGAATAATTTCCTAAAGTTTCTCCATACAGTTCTACAGTAATCCAGTTACTTCACGTAGACATAACTGCTGTATGGAAGCCCGTCATCTTCGTCGATACAAACATGACCCTAGCGTTGCGAAGCATAATATTCCAGCTAGGTCTAACCGACATGAGATCATCAAAAATAGGGTCTGGCATTACCTGGAGTCCGAATCATACATGATACCGTACATTAGGAGAGTCTCTAACACAAAATCTAGTAGAGACACAATCTCCTACAGAAGAAAAACCACTTCATAAATCATTTTTACTTAAGAATGTACCAGCCCTTGAAAATGCGTAACCCGCCATTGTAAACGGTACATCGGAACTCAGCACGACTTGTCAAGACAACTCATACTTCCGCTAGAGCGGCATAACAAGAATATAGTCCTGCCTACCCATCCAAAATATACAATATAGGACTGATTCTACTCGTACTAATAATATGTAATACATATGAATTCAGGCCATAAACAAAATAAGCAAATTAATCTATTTTCTGGCCCGAACAAATAAGTACGGACATGAGTGCCATATCCATGCGCCGAATCAATATCAAGAACGATTACTCCTATAATCAAAAGTGTAAATCAATCATGAATTATCTAGCTTTACCATAGACAGCATTTTCATACACAAATGAATGAATGTCTATATCTTTTCCATATTAAATAGCCATATCGATTTTTGTAATATGTGCGTCAAAATATGCACGCAACAGATTACCACACCCCTCGGGAAAAAAAAATGGTACTTTTTTTTTTTTTTAAATACATCCAGGAGCAACATACAATAGGCTCACAACGCACCAATAACAATGCGCAGATGATAAGCATAAGTTTTATGACCTTAGAGAAAATACTTCTCTAAGTATAAATATTTCCAGAGAGGTGTCACCAACGCATACTTCAATATTAGCAATGACACAATTTCTACATTAGTTTATACATAAATTTCATCTAAGATATCTTAACATCATGATCATCAAAGACGAAAAAACATTGAAAGATCAGCGGTGAATAAACATCAATGAACCGCTAAGTAGTGTTACAATCAATATATGATATATTCCATATGTGTACACATTTCAACATAGGAACAACTGTATCAAAGTTGTATAACAGTTATGAATCATGTGGGCATCTAGACAAAATATCTGCCATCACATTTTCTGACCCACGGATAGCTCGCACCGAAAAATGAAATGGCTGCAGAGCAATCGCGTATCGCGTTGATCTCGCGCTCTTCAGATTTTTACTCTGAATAGCCGTAAGAGCTTTCTGGTCAGTTTCCACGATGAAATGCGCGCCAAGAAGAAATCTTTGCAATTTAAAGATTGACCACACCATAGCCAATAATTCACGGTCTAGGACCGAGTAATTCTTCTCTGCGGCATTTAATTTCCGAGAAATATACATCACAGGATGCAGAGTTCCAGAGTACTCTTGCATTAGTGCTGCTCCAATCCCGGTGGATGGAGCGTCACTACGAAGAATAAATGTCTTATCCTTAGAAGGCAATATTAGGATAGGTGAAGAAGAAAACATAGTTTTAACCTTATCCAAAGAGGATTGACATTCTTGAGTCCAATGGACTACATTAGGAGACCCTTTCTTTAGCAAGGAAGAAAGAGGTGACATAATGGAGGACAGATTCGGAATGAATCGTCCATAAAATTGTATTAGACCTAAGAGACTTCGCACTTGCTTTTTAGTCTTAGGAATAGAAATGTTAAGTATCTTACTTGTATTATGGTCTTCTGTTTTTAGGAACCCATGACCAACACGGTTTCCTAAGAAAGATATTTGGCTAAAACCAATACATGCTTTCGATGGTTTCGCTGTCAGGTTATGCTCGCGTAAGATAGACAATAGTTCATTTATCCCATTATAGTGATCGTTCCAAGTATCACTGAAAAGAAAGATGTCATCAAGATACGCAATGACATCTGAGCAATGAGATAGGATTCGACGCATCATGCGTACGAATGTTGCAGGGGCGTTCATAAGACCGAAAGGCATGAAATTCCATTGGAATAGACCCCTAGGCGTCGAAAAAGCAGTAAACGGTTTGGCGTGTTCGGATAATGGAACTTGCCAATATTCCTTAGACAAATCGAGTTTAGTAAAGAAATGAGAATTCGATAGTCTCGTAAGTAGCTCTTCTAGTAAAGGCATAGGTTCAGCATCAACTTTCGTCACTTGGTTCAATTTGCAATAATCCACGCAAAGACGTATGTTATTGTCTTTTTTTCGTACAATAACCATCGGCGAAGAATATGCTGATGTGGATGGTTCAATAATTTTTAACTCTATCATCTCATCCAACTCTTTCTCTACCTGTGCTTGAAAATGTATCGGGATAGGATACGGTCTGACTCTTATAGGACTATGGTCAGTAAGAATAATGTCATGTTGAATGACATCAGTTTGACCAGGAATGTCAGTAAGGACATCCTGAAATTGTTCTAACATAGTAGAAACTTGTTTCTGCTGTCCTGGAGATAATTCTGGAGAAATTGCAACATCTTTCCATGATTCATTAGAGTGAAGAGGAATCATTGGAAAAGGTAAATTTACATCCGAGAAACTCGTTTCCTCATCCTGTATTACTGACAGAGATGAGTACTGTCCATGTTGGACTGGAAAATCGTCCGTTGCCTGGAAAACAGGTTGTAAATAATCCGGACGTTCATGGAATTCCGTGAGCATGTTGATGTGGAAGGTTTTACGCTTCCCGTCAATATCGACGATATAGTCAACATCGGAAACTTTTGATATTATATCGTACGGACCTTTCTAAGAAATAAGAAGTCTATTTTCCCTACAAGGTAGCAAGACAAATGCTTTGTCACCTGGACAAAGTTGTCGCAAGCATCTCTTTTTATTGGCAAATTCCCTTGCCTTCTGTTTCGTAAATTCAGAAGAAGCAGTTGCCAATTTGCATGCTTCAATAATCTTGTGTCTAAGTGCGATGACATATTCATAAGAGGATTTTGTGTCATCGACAATATTATCAGCAGTTATAAGATCATGAAGTAAGGACATAGGACCTCGCGGTTTCGCGCCAAAGACAAGTTCAAAGGGAGAAAATCCTGTATGTTCGTTGGCGACCTCTCTATATGCAAAGAGAGCCGCGGGTAAAACCCTATCCCAATCCTGAGGATGATCTTCTGTTATCTTACCTAGTAGGTTTTTCAGAGTTCTATTCAGACGTTCCACCATCCCATTGGACATAGGATGATAAATACTACTCAGCGATCTCTCTATCTTAAGAGTCGACATTACTTGAGACATGGTATCCGATATGAGTTGGGTACCATGGTCGGATAATATTTCTGCTGGAAATCCCAGACGAGAAAAATATTAACCAAAGAGCATCTGCGACATCAGCAGTAGTTATGCTCTTTAGAGGAACAGCCTCCGGCCAACGTGTGCACATATCAACACACGTCAAAATAAATTGGTGTCCTCTAGCAGACTTTATCTTAAATGGACCAATGATGTCTATCGCCATTTTTTGAAATGGTCGAATGGGAATGTCTGCAGCCTGAATAGGTGCATCATGGCGTGGACCTCTGGATTTAATCTCTTGAC
Organism: Oreohelix idahoensis; assembly: GCA_024509875.1. NCBI lineage: Eukaryota > Metazoa > Mollusca > Gastropoda > Stylommatophora > Oreohelicidae > Oreohelix > Oreohelix idahoensis. The sequence goes on along the minus strand of JAMPIV010015284.1, from coordinate 450,321 downwards.
ATACTTTACAAGATCGACAATAGATTCGTATGTCCTTATTCACAGCAGACCAAAAGAAAGATTCAAGAACTCTAGTTTTAGTACGGGAAAAACCCATATGTCCAGCACACTGCAAATCATGAGCGTGCTGTAAGATTTTAACTCTCATATTTTTAGGCACAAGGATTTGAGAATGAATGGACTTAGCGGAGTCTTGTACCATACGTACAAGTACACCATTCTTCATCGTAATCCAAGATTTGCGATTTGATTTCTTTTTCGGATCACCTTTTGTTGCCAGAGTAAAGAATTTCTTTAGAGTAGGATCATCTTCCTGCTGTTTTATAAAGGAATCATGGGAAATCTCCAAGGGATCATCTTGGATCTGCGCATCATTATCTTCAGAATGTGAAGATTGCGGCATATTAAGAGCTTGAGCCCTAGTGATTACTGCATTAGCAGATTGCATATTAACATTTTCCCAATTAGAAATTTGCTGTGGAGTGCATTCTTTCACTCCATGAATGCGACCGATGATAAGATCAGCGATCGGTTTCGGCAAGAGACATGCTTGCACCTCTCCTGTAAAGAAAGGCGTAGCAATATTGATAATGGCAGTGGAGTACTTCTCCAATGTGCCACCAAATGTTACACATTTGACTACATTGCCTGTAGCTCGAGAAGGATTTACGAGTGATTGCCTCACTCTGATGGTAGTGCACCCCGAATCGGAAAGAATTGATACCGGAGTACCATCTATTAAGCCTCTATTGAAAACAAGAGCACCCCTTCCATTATGCGCGATTGACGCAGGGAGAGCGGGAAGCGGGTGACCGCAGCTTAAAGTAGAAACTGTGGTTGGATCGAATAATGTTTTGCATTGCGAACACTGAGATGCTCTAGCAAAATCGAAAGCGGAATTTGCTACACTATTGGAGTCTTTTTTATCTTTATTCTGATTACCGGCGTCGTGGAACTCCTGTTGTGCAGAGTTAGCCTGGTAATAAGATTTACCATGTCTTTTGTGTTGTGATCTACCTCGGTTATAATTGTCTCTATAATTATTATTTCCTCTGTTATAACCCCTATTTGGGTTTGAATCATAATATTCATGATCATAATCATCACGCTCATTATACTGAGTATCCCTGTAATGTTGGTTTTTATGTCTCCATGAAGCACTTGGGTAGTTCCTATAGCTACTCCCTTTTCGAGAATTTCTAAAATTATGGGTACCCCTCGCGTGTCGAGGACTATCAGCCCGATTCCAGTTCTTCGAAGAAGAACCCTGATTTGAGTGGTTATCTTGGTTTTGATACTTATTCCAATTAACCTTTTTATCAAATTTATTTTTAGCTCCTTGGAATTTGTGTGAGTAATTCTGATTATATTCTGTTGCCGAAGCAACTGGCATACTCTCTTTAATGTTAGAGTTACTAAGAATCATGTCAGGGTGTGCCGTGGCATACTGGTCACAATATTCTTCCATTTGCTTTAATGTACTAGGTTTACGCTCATGTAAGAACTCTAGGAATGATTTATTTACCGAAGACATGACCTTGTCTCTTAGCAATAAATCCGTAAGACCATCAAATGTTTTCTCTATTTTGGATAATTCAATCCATCGTGAAAGTGTAATTCGTGCTTTTGAGATGAATTCTGAGAATTCTATACCTACCTCAGGTCTCATTGTTTTAAACAAAAGACGATAACCTTCCTCAGGCAGCTGATATTTCTTTATCAGAGCTGCCCTAATAGCATCATAATTATCCTTGTCGGCCTCTTCAACGAAATATAACTTACTCAGAGATTCCCCTTTTAGATTTTCAGACAACTGATTCACATACTGTGATTTGTCAACATTATGAGCTCGACAAGCACGTTCAAATCTAGAAAGCCAAAATGTTATGTCATCACTGGTAGGGTTGAACGCTGGTACCTTGACCTTGTACACAAAGGGTTTACCATTACCACTAGATGCCTGATTAACATTACTCATACTTGTCAATTTTAATTTCTCTAACTCAAATTCATGTTCTCTTATTGCTTTTCTCTCTTCAGCTTCTCTATCTAATCTTTTCTGTTCTGCAGCCGCTTCTAATTTGTTCTGTTCTGCAGCAGCTTCTAATTTCTTCTGTTCTGCAGCAACTTCTAATTTTTTCTGTTCTGCAGCAACTTCTAATTTTTTCTGTTCAGCTGCAGCAGCATCTTCTAATTTCTTCTGTTCTGCATCAAATCTCCTTTCCTCCACTTGCATCTGCAATTTCTTTAGTTCAGCAGCAGTATCAGCTTCTTTTTCTAATCTTTTTTCTTCAGCCAGAGCTTTTCTCTCTTCAGCAGCAGCAGCAGCTTTTCTGTCTTCAGCAGCAGCAGCAGCTTTTCTCTCTTCAGCAGCAGCTTTTTTCTCTTCAGCAGCAGCAGCAGCAGCTTTTCTCTCTTCAGCAGCAGCTTCTAATTTTTTTTCTTCTATTTGAAGTTTTCTCTCCTCAGCCGCAGCTTTTCTTTCCTCAGCTTGCATCTGCAATCTGAAATTCTCAGCATCTATCTTCTTTTGTTCAACTTCTGCTTTCAGTACTTCTGACTTTAATGCAAAAGCAAATTGAGCAGTTGCCCATTCTTCTAACTCTTTTCCAGTCTTATCAAGAGATTTTCCTTGTGCAATAAAGTAATCTAATGTAGACATCTTGTCTTCTTAAATCAGAAACCTGAAAAAGTAAATAAATTACCTTATTTCACTTTAATGGGAGACAAGTCTATACCATAGACTTAGTCTTAGTGAAAAACTTGTATGGTTATTTTGTTTATAATAACCAATGATAACTTGAGTACCTGTGGAAAACAATAACTGTATATCTCAAATACTGTGGGAGACAAGCCTTACAAAGGTCTTGTATACCTTAATGTAATCAATGGTCACTTGAGTACCTGTGGAAAATAATATTTCCTATACCAATCACTTTGGGAGACAAGCCTTACAAAGGTCTTGTACACTTTGTTTTATAACAATAATAATCATAAAGTACTGATCTGTACTATAATATAAGTGTATTCAACTATACCTCCTATGTCATATGTCAACTAAAGACATTACAAAGGACAAACAAGAAAAGACAATCTGAAAACATTTGCAGAGATCAAATTAAATTAAATAGGAGAAATGAAAAAAATGATCACAGAATCTGTGATGATAACTGCAATAAGATAACAAGACAAATAACGCCACAGTGTATAAACATAAGGGTGTAAAGAACTGAAATGAAAGGAAAGATGAGACCTACAATTATACAAACAAATCAAACAAAAATAAAGAACAGAAAAATATTACAAATACAAATATGAAGACAGTCGTCACAGCTAACAATTATTTGCAAACAATGTTGCATGCAAATTTCAATTAAGAAATTGCTCCCTATAGAATGCCAGAACAAGACCAATATCACTTGGTATTTCCTGTTCTAGTCACCTCCCATCCAGGCCCGCTAACACATAACAATCACACATATAAACAAATAATATATAAACATAAATACATATAAATCATAAATGTGTACATTATATACTGAAATGTGTTGCAGTTGCAGTGTATTGTAGTTGCAGTGTATTGTACTGTATGCTCAGTTTTAACAAATTAGACTACCACTTTATTGAGTAATAGATTTGCTTTCTAACTGTTACACTGTTCAATTTTTTTGAGCACATTAGAAGATCCAACGATGAAATTTGCACTTTATGTTCAACATTGCTCTTCTATTTCAGCAGGATAAACAATCACTAGTTTAGAACACTGACTGTACTGTGCCAAATGTCAACAAGTGCTGACCCAGATATTGCTACACTTGTCAGAACAGGTCAAGCTGACATTGATTGTATAGCTGTCCTACTGGTGTTGATGTGGTCAAACAAATGTTCTTGCAACTGTAAAATGTGATTCTCAACACAACAAGACTGTGTAGGCTGGACCCAGGAATCTGGCCCACCACTGTAAAGTGTCAATGTAAAGTGTGGTGTAAAGTGTGTTCTCTTTCTTCGGTAAAGCTCCACTATCAATCACTGTAGCATGTTGTTTGTGGTGCCACTACGGTATATGTCCATTGTAGTGTACCGAGTTGTTGAGATCAGGCATGCTCCAGTCTACCCAGCTGTAAATGGGTAACTCACCCTAGTCCTGAGTTAGGGAAGGCAAAGGCAGCTGTAAGCAGTAGTTTCCCTCTAAGGCTCCAGGGGAAGCAGGCCCTAAACTTGGTCAATTCAACCGACGCAGGATGGTGTATATATGGAATGGAAGTGTAGAGTGTGATTAACGCGAATGGTGGACTGTTCGTGTTCTGACCAATCTAAGCACTCATTCACTTGTGTCTACAAGGCACCAATGCAGACTGCTGGAATCTTTTTTACACAGTTTATTTAGACGCACACACTGGGACATAACGAGTAAATCATGGGTATATGATGACACATCAATTTGCAGGCATACATAGTAGATCCCATGTCATGACACATTCATATATCATGGGTAGTACATCAATAGCTTCCAATGTTATCATACATTATGGCCGCATCCCCTATCTGACTAAACGCGTCAGTGAAGGCGGATCGGTAAGTAACTAAAGTTGCTTTATGTTCACAGTTTATATCATATTATGAAACCACGATAAGGGGTTTCTATCAAAATTGAGATCTCCTTGCCACTGTCCGAATAGTAAGATACACGCCCCGTTCTCTGGACAGTGATTCAAAAATATGATGACAGGAATGTAACATGGCCGCCTTCCTGAGTTGTCGCTCACTCACTCATAGGAGGGTATATATAAGCCAAAGTTAATTTGAAATGCATATGAATAATTTCCTAAAGTTTCTCCATACAGTTCTACAGTAATCCAGTTACTTCACGTAGACATAACTGCTGTATGGAAGCCCGTCATCTTCGTCGATACAAACATGACCCTAGCGTTGCGAAGCATAATATTCCAGCTAGGTCTAACCGACATGAGATCATCAAAAATAGGGTCTGGCATTACCTGGAGTCCGAATCATACATGATACCGTACATTAGGAGAGTCTCTAACACAAACTCTAGTAGAGACACAATCTCCTACAGAAGAAAAACCACTTCATAAATCATTTTTACTTAAGAATGTACCAGCCCTTGAAAATGCGTAACCCGCCATTGTAAACGGTACATCGGAACTCATCACGACTTGTCAAGACAACTCATACTTCCGCTAGAGCGGCATAACAAGAATATAGTCCTGCCTACCAATCCAAAATATACAATATAGGACTGATTCTACTCGTACTAATAATATGTAATACATATGAATTCAGGCCATAAACAAAATAAGCAAATTAATCTATTTTCTGGCCCGAACAAATAAGTACGGACATGAGTGCCATATCCATGCGCCGAATCAATATCAAGAACGATTACTCCTATAATCAAAAGTGTAAATCAATCATGAATTATCTAGCTTTACCATAGACAGCATTTTCATACACAAATGAATGAATGTCTATATCTTTTCCATATTAAATAGCCATATCGATTTTTGTAATATGTGCGTCAAAATATGCACGCAACATATCTCCTTTTTTTTCCTTCTCCACAACACTGTCTCCCCATGTGTAAATTTCTACTGTATATGTTCGGTGAGGGTTACCCCCTATAGACTCACATTTGTAGTCTGGCAAACGCCGCACTTAACGTTTTTATATGTTTTTCGTTCCCTCCCTGGAACGTTCTCAACACAATTCTCTTCTCTTCGTGTATTATGGAGAAAAAAATATGATTTCTCCCCAAAATTTTCATAAGACTCGGCCACTGCCGCAAAAATCTCTCTTTTCCATTTACTCCATGGCTTCTCACTTCTACCTAAGTTCCTTCTAGAACTATCTCTTCTATATGTCTGTGCCATCCTTCCTGTGGCTTCTCAATACTCCCGTCACTTCTCTGTGACTCTCAATTTTCCCATACTTATTTATCCAAGCGATTCTCTTGTTTTTGCCATCTCCCATGGCCCTTAATACTCCCCGTCCAAAATCTCAATTACTCACTCTTAATTTCGCTATCTCTTATGGCTCTTCTTCTTCTCACCTAATATCCTCGTCATTTTTCATGACCTTTTATCCCTCATCTCCACCTCTACTTCACTTACTCATAAACTCCACTATTTTCGCTATAGTGACTTCCTTGTCCCCTATGCCTTTCCAACGAAATGAGTTTAGCAGTATCTATATTTTCTTTTTATTTTATTTTTCTTCTGACCTCGATCACGATTTGTCTGCTCTGTCTTTCCTGTCCACCTTTTCATGTTTGCGTCATCTATCATTTTCGTCAGAACCATATCTATTTCAATTCTTGTTTCTGGAAAGTTTGTATGATACTTTTCCTCTAACACTCTCCACACCATGCTTCTTGAGAAGTTTAAATCAGGCCGCTTTATGGTGGCTTCTATTACATTTTTCAACTCATCCATGCTTGGTTCAACTATTTTGGTAATTTCCTTCGTCTTTATCTGATTTATACATCCAAGCTCCTCTTTCCATCGTTTATCCGCCTCCCTCCATGCAGTCTGCCTGATTGTTTCTGCATGTCGCATCCACATTTCTGCATTGTCCGCTATTATTTTCTCCAGATTGTATATTGGAAACTCCCTTTCTCTACTACTATCTCCACATTTACTCCCTTCTTCCTTACTTCCTGTACTACTCTCTTCTCTTCTAAAAGTGCTTTTGTGTCTGTGACTACCGTCACTGTCCTCAGACACTACACTGTCTGATTCCGTCGACACTGATTCTGAAGACCAGCTCCGTCTACTGCTATATTCTGCTTCATTAACTGTCTGTCGACTTTTTCTCCTGGTCAATCTATACTCTTCTTTGTAATCCTCATTATCTGTGTCTTCCATATCTGTTTCTTCATCCATGATTTCGATCACAAGGTTATGAACTTCTTTTTGCCTTTTTGATAAGTCTGTATCAAACTTTCCTTCCAGCAATTTTCGGGCCTTCCTTGTCGTCAAGGTGTTAAGATCGGCTTCTTTTAAGGTACCCTTTATTTCCTTCCTTATCTCATGTACACTTGGTTCAATTATTTTGGTACTCTCCTTTATCTGATTTATACATCCAGGATCACTTTTCTCATTTTTCGGCCAATAAATTCTACGGCCTTCGTCGTCCGTTATATGCTCGAGCTCGTCCGACCTGTATCCATATTCGTCGGAGTGCATAACTCTATCCTCCTCCCCACTTGACGAATCGAATTCTGATTCTATGTCAAGCTGGTACTTTTCGTGTACTGTACTTATCTCTTCCAGTCTTGTCTTCCGTACTGCTCTTGGACGCCTATAGGATGTGTCCATGTCCTGTACTTCTTCTATCTTCTCTTTCCTATTGTTCACCTTCGCTGATCTTACTTTCTCTTTCAGTATTATCTGCATCAGTTCATCTTTCGTATTCTTAACTCGATGCTATCCCTATGCTGTGGTACCACTACTTCTTTAGCAGTTTGTAGATTCATCCTTTTTACACTGAGTGGAATCTTAGACTTTCTCGTATTGTCTAACCCATGTGACCATGTTTCATTTTCTCTCATGACGTATGTCTCATTGTGTGCTGGCCCCAAGTGTGACGCTACAGTATCAATCTCAGTTTGTGTTCCGGCACTAATCATCTTTGTTTCTGGTTCTTGTGTACCAACGCTGACCCTGTCTCTCTGTATGTTTTCATGTTTCTGGACTGTTGTCCTAACCTGACTTGTCCATGGTCTATTCCTATTACCTTCTTCCTTTATTGTGACATTTTGCTGACCAGATCCTATTATGTTTCTCCACATTCCTAGTGGTTCTACCTTCATTTCCCAACCGTTCTGTGTTCTTATCCGGCACTTCTGTTGGTTTGCTATGTTGACGTTATTTATTTCTATGGGTTTCCTTTTTCTAACTTCTCCCACAAAATCCCTGACCGCCATTCTTATTCTTCTTTTATTAAGTGTGTTCCAGTGTGCTCGAACAGCAGCTGTTTCTAGGATTTTATTTTTGTCAATATTTTCACCATCACAAGTGTGACAATGCCTTTTCCCTTTCGCATCGTATGATTTAGACTCTGGTTGAAGATCTCTTTCATTAAGTAATATGTCTAATCGCCTTCTGATAGAGTCTGTGATCAGATCAACAGATGAAAAAATCGCAATTTTAACTTTCTCCAATTCATCTGCTATTATTGACATTGCATATTTGTCAATGTCTGTAAGCCCCTTACGGCATGCGTGTGGGTCACCTGAAAATAAGTCTACATTACCTTTTATATTTGCGTATTTAGCACTGTTGTCTATCCTGGCTAATGTGTCGGTAATAGTCTTTATGAGGGCCAAAGTCTGACTGTCTTGCATGTTATACTGTGTCTGTTCGGCCTGTGCCATCATCATGCAATCTGAAAAATAGTTACTTATTTCTACCGTTAACTTAAACTAACTTGCACCTGAAAATGAACAAAAATGTTTCTATTAGTCTTGGGTTTCCTGGAAAAAAACAATGTTATGGTTACAAAAAAAATGTGTATGCATACACTGTTATAATTCAATATTAGTGAGACTACAATACTAATAATAATAAGATTGGAATTAAACAACAGTAATAATATTAATAACAATAACATTACTATAATGTGTAATTAAACTGATTAATTAAGACGTCTGCGTTGGAGTACTCGTTTGTCGCGATGTTGCCCGCGCGTGACCGTTGTTGTTGTTTTGACGACTTGATGGGTGGAGAGCGGGCACTTAACAGCTGTCCATTATTGCCTCTTCTCATTCCATCTTGGTCTACCCTGTTCAACCTGAAAGTTGGTTATAATTGGGGTATTTAGTGTCATTTTTTTTCTAATTTTGTATTCAATTTAAATATCTATTGTCTTTTGCAGTTGCTGATTTTTATTTATATTAGTATTTGTCCATTTTATTTTCTCTTTTGTGTTGTTTATAGATAACTATTGTCCTTTACACTTGGTTTTAATTTGTATTAGCATTTGTTCTTTTTGAGTTGTTGCCCTATTTTTTCCTTTACCTCGTTGTCTTTCCCTGTCCTATGAGTAGTTCGTTTTTTGTTAATGCTTTGTTAGTTCTTGCTGCTTAATTTTTATTTAGTTGGATGTTTTCCTGAAGTACTAACCTTATATGTTTTCCTTTGTTTTATGTATATATCTTTTAAGTATTGATTGGGCATCTCTTGGGGCTTCTTTACTTAAGACCTTTTCACCTGTTAAGTCTATATTGTGATTTCTATAGTAAGTTTTTAATTCAAGCCTTTGTTGTTCATACTTTTTACAGTGGATCAGGTAGTGTTCTATGTCATTCTCTTCCTGGCATTCTTGGCAGTGTGGTTCTTCTATCATAAACTATGCTGCACCGAGACGGAGACGCCACAGTTTTTTGTTCGAAGGTACCTTTAATTCTTCTCTGACCTGGCATGTCCTCGTTGGTTCTTTCAGCAGTTTGAACGCGTGTCTGCCTTTTCTACTTTCCTTACATGTTGTCTTCCATTCCTCGTTTATAGTTTCTTTCACTTGGCTCTTGATCTCCGACCTTCCCAGTCCTGCTTTTATATTGTTTTTTCTCATTCTTCCATTCTTGGCGTTCTGGTCTGCCAACTCGTTGCCAGCTATACCTATGTGTGCTGGAACCCACACTAGCCTCACACTACATCCTCTGTTCTCTAGTGATGTATTAATTGCTAGAATTTCTTCCTTTATGTCTGGCCGGCTACATTTACCTGTGTGTTCTAGTCCTTGTAGTGATGATAGTGAGTCTGTAAATATCGTAACAGCTTCTGATGGGTTATCTTCGATTATTTCTAGACTTTTAAGAATTGCTACCATCTCTGCGGTAAAAATCGATGCCCCTTCCGTTACACTGTAGCTCTTTTTTATTCCCCATTGTGGTATTAACCCTCCGGCACCTAGTTGCCCACTATCACCCTTGGATCCATCAGTGTAGACGGCCAGACTTTGTTTAGTTAGTTGCTCTATGAACTTTCTACTTATCGTTTTGGCTTCCTTATCTTCTATGTTTTGTTTGATCTTTTCAGTAAGTGAGTAATCTATGATTGGTGTTTTTAGTTCCCATGGTGGTATTTTGCTTCTGTATTTTTTACTATTTTCAATTGTGTTTGATAGTTCTTTGAACTGCATTAGGTCTTCTATAGTTCTCCACCCTGTTGGATATCTATCTTTATTTAAGGGGACGTCCCATACACTTGGTTGGTTTTTGACAAATGCTTTATGTGCTGGGTGGGTCACTTCTTGTGCTACTTTACTCAAATAATTTAATCTCAGTTCTTTCCATGACCGACTTAACACTATTGTTATATTTTTATACCATCCGGACTACACACTTTTGTCTTTTCTACACACAAACCTGTCGTGAATCGGTTACTGTAATGCACTCTATGACCTGTCTTAATACTACTTGTTGAGCGAATACACGTTGACCTGACCGTCTGCTATGATGAGTCGTCCCCGTGCTGGAAGATTTGAATGAAAACAATTTGTTTTTCCGACTTGGTGTTACCGGACAACGAATGTTGTACCTGCTGTGTCTCTGCGAACCCCTCTCGTGCAGGCGTGAAGAAAAAAAAATCTTGACCTGATTTCTGGGCTAGCGTCTTCGGTTGACCAGTTCGCAACCTGTCAGCTTCTGTTTACACTTTGTACTGTTTTCTTCGTATGTTGTGAAACTGCAATTTTGCCTTCTATCTACGTTGTTCTGCTGTCTGTGGTTCTTGAAGTCTGTCATCAACCAGTTCGTGTGTTGTACTTTGTCTTGGTGAATGACTGATTTTCAATGCTGGCTGAGGTTGGTCTCGGCTACCGAATTGTATGTGTGTGGCGTAATTTGCCTTGTTGTGGCGACTTATTCTCGTGCAGGTCGATTTTAAAGAAGAAAATTCCGACTAGGTTTCTGAGGTGGCGTTTTTGTTTGGCTGGTTCCGATACTGTTCACTTTGTTCTGTGTTTACAACTTACACTGTTGTCACTCTGTTTTTTTTTCATGTTATCAAAACGTAAATATGACTTTTGTCTGAGTTGTACTCTGCCGTCTGTAGTTGGTAAGGTCTGTCACAGATCCGAAAACGTATTAAGGTGTCTTCTGTCTGTGTTATTCTTGTATTATCATGGCTATCTGTCGTTCGTGGTTGTTGAAATCTGTTACAGCGTTAAACGTATCTATGTCTTCTGCCTGAAGCGAGAAGAGATGACAGCCTAAAGCATAGTTGCTGAACTCCTGTTTGTAAACAATGTGTGTCTGCTGTTAGAGGTTGGTTACGGCACCAAAATCATAATGTGTGGCAGCCTATGGTTGTATTATGAATCATATTATATGGCAATGTCTGTCTAGGTTCTTTTCCTCTGTGGTTAGCATTGACTTGCTGTATAACCACAACAGACACACACACACACACACACACACACAGAGCACGTGATGTGATAAAGCAATGGTAATGTGAATACTGTTTATTTACATATGAGAAGATCATTGCTGTCTGCTCTGACCTCCACATTTGGTCCATCATAGAATATATGTAAGTTCTTTCTTTCCGCACTCTCTCTCTCGTTCAGTGTGAAATCTACACCTTCTGACCTTTTAACCATCAGTGATCATGCAGGTGCTATAGTCTCTAGTTCTGTTGTTTCTTCCTTATAGTTTCTTATGTCTATTGTTATCTATCATCTCAGTGTTTAGGTTATCTATTGGTAGACCGGGCCTCTCCGGGGATGTTGTTTTCCCTTGCAACACTGAAGAACATGACTACTGTCTAAATGAAATAAAGTTCACCCTACGTACCTTCTCCTTTCTGAATAATAACTAACTCACACGGTTTTCTCCTTCTAGACAAGAATTCCCACTACTTAATATATCGGGTTAATCATTACCCAAAACTACCTCTTGTCCGTGAAATATTCATCCTATAAACTACTTCAGAACAGCCTTTATCATGGCTGCCCGCGTATATGTGGCTTCCCTCTCTACTTCACGTTTCTGGACTGCCCACTGAGAAAACGTGATCTACAAGATTATCGTTCACCTCTGTCATGCGTATCATTGTTTGCGCATCTCCTTTTTTGTACTCTATCTGAACCTTCCCATTCCTAATTCTCCTTATTCATTCCTTTTGACTATAAATCGTTCCCTAACTGCCACAGCACTTATGTCCTGTACCACTCTTAATGATAATTACACGTCCACATCGCCGGAAAAGTCTTTTATATTTGAATATGCGCCCTAATATAACCAACTAGGTTGAACGGGACTCGCCTCGCCAAAACGAGGCAAAACTTTATTTTGAAATGAAAAATGATACTGGTTGATCCTCATTAGCCGGTTCGCAGATTTTCAAACCAAAATGTTCCATGAGCGCTAACAGACGCTCTTCATCCATCTTTTCAACACACTGTATGACAAAACATACCAGTCAACGGTCAGCGCTGTTACAACGTTAATTTTCTTTTCATACCTAGGTTGTCTAGGACCTCTTTATATGTGCTCTCTGTCCACGAGGTATCCCATATTCTTCTAAATATCCACATCTCGAAGACCATAATTCTTTCTCTCAACTGCTCGTTGTCAAGAGATTGATAAAGAGTGATGATAAAAGAAATCTGTACAGAGCGCAACGAATAAGTCCCCTTCTGGACGCATGCTTCGGCCCCTGTACAGCGCTGATGGAACATTTGGGCGAGCAAATATACGAGATAACAGCATACATGTCTAAGATATTAGCATTGACAGTGATGGAGCAAATTTACGAGATAACAGCATGAATCTCTAAGACATTAGCATTGACAACGACAGAGCTAATATACGAGATAACAACATGAATCTCTAAAACATTAGCATTGATAACGAAAGACGAGATATATGAGATAACAGCATGAATCTCTAAGACAGTAACATTGACAACGCCATAGCTAATATACGAGAAAACATCAAGAATCTCTTAGAATTGACAACGACAGAGCTAATATACGAGATAACAACATGAATCTCTAAGACATTACCATTAACAACGACAGAGGAGATATACAAGATAATAACATGAGTCTCTAAGCCATTAACATTGACAACGACAGAGCTAATATACGAGATAACAACATGAATCTTTAAGACATTAACATTGACAACGACAGAGCTAATAAACGAGGTAACCACATGAAGCTTTAAGACATTAGCATTGACAACGACACAGCAAATAAGTGTTTACTGCATCAACTTGCGCTTCAAAACAAAATGTAAAAATAAATAAATTTATTCACAAATTAAAAAAGGAAATGCTTTCCTAATATCGATAACACACTGCTGTTTGTCATAAATAACTGTGCAGCTTTGCTAAATATATTTATTGCACTTCATTTAACCAGTTTAAGACACAACATGAAGATCAACACATCTAATACAGAAACTAAGAAAATCAGTGATAATACCAGATTATTTATCCTTCCACTGTTAATATTTCCTCTGTGAAGACTCGCTGTTAATATGCCACTGATAAGACGTGCGTGGTTTCTCAAATGCGCCACACAGGCTATTTCATTAAATAGGTCGAGGATTCTGAAGCAATGCGAGAATGACTCAAGCCACGCCCACACAGGGCTATTTATGGATATGAGTTACTACTGTCACACCTGCTGTTATCTTACCGAGTTTAGAATGTTGTAGTGAGTGTGTGAAGGTACATTCACACACAACACATGTACGCACATCAGAGACATGGAGCGTTGAAACTACAGGTGACAGTTAATGACGGTTTATTACACCACAACACGTTAACATCGAAAACACATAGTCAAATTACAGTTCACAGTGATAAAGTACTCCACTTCTCAGAATCATCAAGATACTACAATATCAATGGCCTCCTTAAAGATACTCCTCACATCAGCGCTATAATATAATAATGGATCCTTTAGCAAACGGTCATCATTACCGTGCTAACAACATAAATGTCCTCCTTAAAGATACTCCTCACATCAGCGCTATAATATAATAATGGATCCTTTAGCAAACGGACATCATTACCGTGCTAACAATGTAAATATGGCCTCCTCAAAGATACTCATCACATCAGCGATATAATAATATAATGAATCCTACTAGCAATTTCTCACAAGACTGCCCACCCGGCAGTTTGCAATAATCTCGCCTTCACTCATCTCAGCGCGATTATATGACAATATAAGTTAATGGATCCTTACATCTCAAAATACACACAATACTGCACACCCGGCAGTTTGCAATAATCTCATCTATCAACATGTCTTCACATCTCAAAATTATCCTCTCTCAGGAAATAATGGTGTAAAGTTTATTTCTTCTTTCCACTCTGTAAAGTTGCTTTCACACACACACTGTAAAGTATCAGTCTGTCTGCTCTGTAAGGAAGAGTGGTGTGTTGTTGAGATCAGGCATGCTCCAGTCTACCCAGCTGTAAATGGGTAACTCACCCTAGTCCTGAGTTAGGGAAGGCAAAGGCTCCAGGGGAAGCAGGCCCTAAACTTGGTCACTTCAGCCGACGCAGGATGGTGTATGTATGAAGTAGAAATGTAGAGTGTGATTGACGCGAATGGTGTGCTGTTCGTGTGCTGACCAATATAACCACTCATACACTTGTGTCTACAAGGCACCAATGCAGACTGCTGGAATCTTAGTTTACTCAATTTATTCAGACGTACACACTGGGACATACGAGTACATCATGGTTCGTTGACATATCAATTTGTAGGTATACATAGCAGATCTGAAGTCATGACACATTCAGAAATAATGGCAGTACATCAAAAGTTCAATGTCATGATACATTATGGCCACATCCCCCTATCTGACTAAACGCGTCAGTGAAGGCGGATCGATAAATAACCAAAGTTACTTGACGTCCATAGTTTTGTAGTATATATTATGAAACCACGAAAGGGGGTTTCTAGCAAGATTGAGATCTCTCTGTCACTGTCCGATAATAAGATAGATAATCTGTTCTCTTGGCAGTGATCAAAACATATGATGACTGAAATCCAACATGGCTGTCTCCCTGAGTTGTCGTTCACTCATTCATAGGAAGGAGAATATAAGCCAGAGTTAATTTATAATGGTTATATAAATGATTTCGTACATGTTTCCATACAGCTCTACGGTGATCAGGTTAATTTCACGTAACCATAACCGCTGCAGGAAAATCTGTCATCTTCGTCGATACCAAACACGACACTAGCATAACGAAGCACCAAAAGTCAAGCTAGGCCTAACCGACGAGAGATCATCAAAAATAGGAGCTGGGTTTACCTGGAGTCCGAATCATCTATATACTGACATAAGGAGAGTCTCTAACACAAACTATCGTAGAGACACCATCTCCTCCAGAAGAAAAACCACTTCGTAAGACATTTTTTTCTGACGAAAGGACCAGCTCTTGAAAAACGTACCCCGCCATTTGTAAGCAGTACATCGGAACTCCTCACGACTTGTCAAGACAACTCATACTTCCGCTAGACCGGAATACAAGAATCTAGTCCCTCCTACCCATCCAAAATATACAATATAGGACTGATTCTACTTGTACTAATAATATGTAATACATATGAATTCAGGCCATAAACACAATAAGCAAATTAATATATTTTCTGGCCCTAAAAAATAAGTACAAACGCAAGCGCAATATCCTTGCGCTGGATCAATATCCAGAACGATTACTCCTATAATCAAAAGTGTGAATCAAACATGGATTATCTCGCTTTTACCATAAACAGCATTTTCATACACAAATGAATGCATGTCTCTATTTTTCCCATAGTAAATAGCCATATCGATTTTTGTAAAATGTGCGTCAAAATATGCACGCAACAAATGGCCTACACAAATCATGGCCTCTTATCTTCAGCACTGCGCAGGCATACTCATCGAAAACACACAAGGCATGACCACTTCGGTCTATGCCCCACAAACTGACTGCCCCCGGGATCACACATCTCCCGCCTAAACAGTCCCGAGACTCGGCTGTTCATAAACACCGCTCACTCTACATACCTGCACGGGCTAGCCACAAATAGCTAAACACCCGTAGCTCAAAACAGTTCAGAGTGCATACCTCTACACAATTGAACTGACCAGCGTTCACACGCTTTCTAACTTTCAAAACTTCTCGAACATACGAGAGAATTCCCCTATCACAATCTAACCTAACATCAAAGACAATCAAGTATTCAAGCTACGTAACTCAAAATCTAATCTGTTTATCAAGCATTTTCAGGATCACTTCCCTTCCATAAGATCTACTCTCAACAGTTTGCCACACCGCCCGGGAAAAAATTATTCTATCATTTTTTTTGAAAATTTAAGTCCTAAAAATTTAGAGGTAAATGAAATTATATCATATGGCTTCCAAAAAATGTACCTATGACAATCAAAATAGTGCATCTGCAAAAAATTATCAGCAATAAATGTAAAATACCAACTAAAGCATCCAACATAATCATGCAAGCATACTAAAATTAATCTAATACAAAACCAAGCTAAGTACATTTAGTACGAGAAACAACCAATAGTAAGTGAAAGAACAAGATCAGGCAAAAGAAGAATCATCTGTAGTAAAGGAAAGTAAGAAATCGAAAAAGGAGAAACAATCAACAATAGCACATGATAACCAATAAGTAAAACAATTGCATGTAAAATAAATACAAATACCCTACTAATTACATTATATTAAGTTATATAATTAACCTAACAATACAACGAATGAAAGTATAAGTATCGAAAGAAGAAGAAGTATATAAGTAGATTGAAGAGAAACGAAGATGTAATACGGAAGTATAAACAAGATATGAACACATATCGAAAAGACAACAGAAAGATAGAATGAAATGAAGAATAGTCACCAAAGACGGATGGAAAGCAAAGGCATGAACACAGAGAAAGTCAATCACAATACATACTAATAAATGTTTAGACCAGACAACGTATTTCCAAAATAAATACAAACATGATCGCAAGGCACAAAACAGAATGTCAAAGTATATTTATACTAACACCACCAAAAAAAAAATAGTTTATAACTAAACACAGCCTAATAAGTAATTTAACTAAGTTACAAAAGTTATACATAACTAAAAATAAATTATAGACATCACACAAACAAATAATTGCAATGCGATAACTAAGTTCGACCTAGCGCCCAGTCAAGCGCTAAATAAAAATACATCATAATATCAAACAAAACAACTTTTCAACGAAGTAATATCCCTTTACATATCAATCATAGCGCATAGTCAAGCGCTGGGCACAAAAAAAAAATTACAATGCCCCCCCTCCCCCCCCCCCCCCCCCCCCCCCCCCCCCCCCCCTCCCAAAATACAATTGTTTTCTTAAAATTACCATACAAAATATTTCAGAACGATAAGTTATCACAAAAATAAAATTATTATTTTTAAGAAATTCGAAGTTATAACTAATAAACCAACAATGAAATTAGCTTTTAACAAAATGAGAGAAACATAAAATATCCTATCTCTAAACAAACACTTAAACCAAAACATGCAAATTTTTTTTTCAACAAAAAAAAATACTGTCACAAAAAAGACACCTCGGAAAAACACACTGTCGTCTGTATACCAACTTTCAAATATATAAACATAACATAATGTATATAGAGTATATATTATAACAATCTGTCCATATTCTTCAAACAAACAATAGTATCAGATGTGTCTATCAATTTTACATAAAAGTTTAATTTAACTTATAAGTTAATTCTGGCTGACAATCGCGTTGAGCTTCAGCCACAGAGTTATTTAGCTGTAAACGTATATCTTACTCAGCCTGATATGATATATACTATAAATAAATCCAAAATCTATTGGTACAATAAGATATGAAAAAGGTCCTATAAAAATATCTTCAAAGGTTTTTTTTACAAATATTTATCAAATATTAATCTGCTGCAAAAATGTTGAAAATCGTATTATTTAAATTCTTAGGTACTATTCTCTGACAAGATCAGTGTTTCACCATATGTTAACAATTCAAATAGAAGATCATTTCTGATACATGCAAGATAATTTTATAAAATCACATTTCATAACATAACAATAAATTCATATAATATCTGTATGTTAATATGTAAAACGATTATGGTATCAAAATATGGGAAAAATTCAATTTAGAAAATAAAGTTACACTCAGGACTATCTATGAAAGTGACTATAACATCGTCCCAGTAAATGAGTTTGTGCATAGGGCTGGCAATCTCATCATGACAAAAACTATCCTAACAATTACAGCTGCAAAAAAAAAAAGATAAATGATTATGATCCAAATGAGCACAGGTTTGTAACTAGCTTGTATAAATATAAACCGCTCACTGCATTTATCAAAATCTACATACAAATCATTACCAACAGACATGGTACACATAATCAAAACATAATAGTATACAAATGGCATAAAAATTGACTGGTACATTATCGAAACAGTAATATATGTCACACACAAAAAATATATATATAGCAATCAAATGATGCATAAAGATGAACATCATAATGTTTTAAAGAAATTACTAATATTTCAATACAACAGCATATAATATACTATACATAGAATACAATAACATGTAATATACTATTTAAAAAAATCAGACGCAAAAATCTCCCGACGTTTTGTAAACATGTCCTGACCCTCAACAAGTAGCACATCAAATGCTCAGTCAGACGATGTCAGGTTCCGCTTGAATGCATACATACGAGCGCAAAGGTGACCTACATTCTTCACCGATAATGTTAACAGGAGCGCTGACTCATTGCAAAGTTGAATGCTGCGAGACAATACAAATGAAAATTTCTATTATAATCATCTGTGAGATTTAATGATGAAAAAACGAAAAGTCAATCTCACAATTACCTAACCCTTGTGGTTGTGTAAAGTCCTGGCCCCTTTTTACACCTCAGCAAGCCTTTCTGTAACGCGTAGACACCACAGAAGGCTTAGAGACAACTTTACCGCAACTGAAGGTCGTCACTGCGGTAAGCTGAAAAAAGCACTACATTCACAAGAACGAGATGCTCTCTTGAAATTACAAGCATGACAAGCAATATTTGTCTCAGTTTCCCAGACTTGTGCAAATAGAACCACTATTTGCACATGTCTGGGAAACTGAGACAACACCAACAGAGTGGAGTAAAGGAATAATTGTCAAATTGCCCAAGAAGGGCAACCTTGCAGACTGCAACAACTGGAGAGGAATTACCCTCCTCTCAGTTCCCAGCAAAATACTAGGCAGGATAATCATCCAGAGAATTTCAAAAGCAGTTGACCATAAACTGAGGAAAGAACAAGCGGGCTTTAGAAAGAACAGAAGATGTGCAGATCATATATTTGCCCTCAGGAACATTATAGAGCAGTGCTCAGAATGGCAGAGACAGCTGTACATTAACTTTGTTGATTTTGAAAAGGCTTTCGACAGCATACACAGGGACAGCCTATGGAAAATTCTGAGGGCTTATGGAATTCCCAGCCGCATTGTTTCCATTATAAAAAGCCTCTATTCTAACTTTACGTGCAGTGTTGGATCGAGTAATGTAACTTTCGAAGTGAAAACAGGAATACGACAGGGATGCCCCTTATCAACAACATTATTTTTGACAGTCATAGATTGGGTGATGCGCCAGACAACAGAGGGCAGTCCAAGAGGAATTAGATGGACAACATTTTCTACACTGAAAGATTTGGAATATGCAGATGACATTGCACTACTCGCGCATTCACATCAACACATTCAAGACAAAACCGATAGACTGAATAAGTATGGCCAGCAGGTTGGCCTGAACATCAATTTGAAGAAGACAGAGGTCATGACACTAAATGTGGGCAATCCTGAGCCAATAACAGTAAGGAACCAGAAGTTAAAACAGACAGACACATTTACTTACCTAGGAAGCATAGTAACACCTGACGGCGGAACAAGCAAGGACATTAACAACAGAATGAATAAAGCGAGAACAGCCTTTGCTGTTCTCAACAACATTTGGAAGTCTTCCCAGTACAGCACAAACACCAAATTAAGGCTGTATGAGAGCTGTGTACTTTCTTTTCTTCTCTATGGTGCGGAATGTTGGAGAGTAACAGAGAAGGAAATGTCGAAACTGTCCTCCTTCCACACAATCTGCCTAAGGAAAATTCTCCGAATCTTTTGGCCAAACACCATCAGCAACCAAGAACTACTTATTCGGAGTAACCAGGAGGACATGCACACCATCATAGCTGGCAGACGCTGGAGTTGGGTTGGCCACGTCCTCAGAAGGGACCCTGATACCATCACAAGAACAGCTATGCTATGGACCCCCGAGAGAAAGCGAAAGAGAGGCCAACCAAAAAACAACTTGGCGGAGAACTGTGGAAGCTGAGATGCAAAGAATGAACCACAGTTGGGGCACTGTACGAAGGATGGTCGCCGACCGAGCAAAGTGGAATCAATTTGTTGCTGCCATACAAGACGCCACTAGGCGTGATGGCCACTGACTGCTTTGACGGTCGGCGGCTAAGGATCAAAGAAGAAGAAGAAGACCCTTCTTGTTACATTGATTGTTAATAATTTTGCTCTCATGTGGAGCACAGTTAACCTGGTTGCGATTTCTATTATTGCTGTTGAGAGCATTGTTATTTGCTCTATTTAAACAGTTGTACTGATTTAAATCCCAGTTAGCATAGTTGCGATTAACATCTCTTTTTAGAAAAAATGTCTAAACTTTCATATAATTATTTCTACTATAGTTTCCAAAAGTCTTAGGATCAAAATGTTGAGATTTGTCAAATCGTTTCTTGTTTTTAGGAAAAGAAACGTTACCGTATGATGAACTCCCTTGGTACTTTCTAACCTCAGGGTTATGTCTCCTATCAAAACTGTTTTTTTCTTTGCTTGTGGCAATGTGTTTAACAACTGGGTCATACTGCATGGACTGGGTATGACTAGTAGAAGGTTTGATAGTCTCTTTATTGTTTTTCACAACATTTGTTTCATTCTTGGAACAAGGAGTGTTATCTTTATTCCCTGTTATTAATTTTTCAGAGTTTCCAATAAATACACTGTTGGTTTTTAACACCCTGACTTGAAATTTATTACTGTTTCTTTCGTTATCTACAGGCATGGCTGTTACTGTAGACTTTCCTTTGTTGCTCTGCCGCCAGGAATCAATATTATTGGAAGCATCGGTATTGCGTGGGAAGTTATATTTTCCACGAAAAGATCTATGTCCACTATTCTTGACCTTAGAACCCGCAAAAAGTGTATGAGGCTGACTTTTTGCTTTAGTGCTCTGATGATAAGCAACTTTATGTCTATCACTGTCAACATTGACAGAAGATCACATATTTTTATTCAAGACAATGTCAAGCAGGCCATTTACTCTTCTTCTTGCTTCTGCAATCTCAATGTCTTTAAGTGCAATCTGTTCACTTATTTTTTTATTTAAACTCTCAGCTCTTAAAACTTTGCAGCTTTCCTCTGCTAGCACATTTTCAATCTTAGTGACCTTCTCTTTCTCAGCCGTCAACTCTACTAATGTCTCTTTCTCGTAATGTTCTCTATTTGCTTTCAACTGAGTCAACTCTAGTTGTAGTGACTGAATCTTAATATCGTCATTGCTATTATTAAGCTCATTAATCTTTTCTGGAATCAATGCATTCTTTTCTTCCTGTTGGAGACCAAGATTCGCAATATCATCCATTTAATCAAGAAGCGTTTCTGTATAAGACCTCTCACGTTCATTGGTCTGAATTTCTAATTTGCCACACATCTCTTTCTTTTCTTGAAGTTCCTGCATGAAATTACTAACTTCCCCATGTTTGTCTTCTATCCGAGCTTCTAACTGTTTTATCTTCAACAATGCTGAATCTAAACTTGCTTCCACATTAGCAAGTTCCGAGTTTGATTTATACAAATCGCTTGTGAGCTTAGACACTGTTTCATGTAGCCTATTCACTTCAGCAGTACTTTCCAAGAAATTCTCCCTTTGCTCTAGGGTACTCTGTTTTATGTCTGCTATTTGCTTCTTCTCTTCTAACTTC
This sequence comes from Oreohelix idahoensis, assembly GCA_024509875.1. Classification (NCBI taxonomy): domain Eukaryota; kingdom Metazoa; phylum Mollusca; class Gastropoda; order Stylommatophora; family Oreohelicidae; genus Oreohelix; species Oreohelix idahoensis. The sequence continues at coordinate 428,249 of JAMPIV010015284.1, read as the reverse complement.
CTTTTCTGATATCTCTCCTCAATATCATCAAATTGCTTCTGATATGCCCATTTTGTTATTTCAGCATAAGTAATCTCATGGACTTTACCTTGTTCACAGTATTTGTCTAAACTAGACATTTTATACGAGTTTCAACTTGACACAGTTAAATCTCTTTCAAGAAGTTGCAACTATCTCAGTTAATTATTGTACACCAATTCCCGTAAACAGAACCTTTATATAGCCACACATTACTCATGCATCAACATATCCTACAATTAATCGATATAATTATCGACAACAAAAACGACAGTTATCAACAGAATAAGCAATGTATAGTATAGGCAGGCTTGCCGACATGCACAAAGTTGCACAATTTACACACAACAAAAACACTTATCTGAAAATAATCCCGTCCTTTCCGCCAACACACTGGATATCACAAAGTTTTGCAGATAAAAACACTCCACCGCAGAAAGGTACTAGAACTAGACTCTCTTCTCTTCAGGTTCTTGCCACAGCATAGCATGTGCTCACAATGCATAAGATGACAGGAACCGGAGCACAGCAACTCCGTAACTCTTGACTTGAGGTATACGTGCAAACGGACTCTCCAAAATACTGCACATATAGCTGAACCTGTATATGGAAAGACTGGAACAGGCACTGTAACTTTTATGGCATGAATGTCGCTGGTATTGATCAAATCTTGAATAATATAATGGACTCTTGTAGTCCTCCTTTCACATGCCAACTGATAACGTTAGTTTGTTGATACACACGCCAAGATATGGGGATGGATAGCGAAGCCAACTGATACCTATATACAGTTGACTACTGGCACGGATAAGGCGTGCGTTGTTTTCTTAATTGTACACACCACACAGTTTATCATCGCGAATACCACTGATAATTTCTGATTATTTATCCTTCAACTGTTAATATTTCCTCTTTGAAGACTCGCTGTTAATATGCCACTGATAAGACGTGCGTGGTTTCTCAAATGCGCCACACAGGCTATTTCATTAAATAGGTCGAGGATTCTGAAGCAATGCGAGAATGACTCAAGCCACGCCCACACAGGGCTTTTTGTGGATATGAGTTGCTACTGTCACACCTGCTGTTATCTTACCGAGTTTAGAATGTTGTAGTGAGTGTGTGTAGGTACATTCACACACAACACATGTACGCACATCAGAGGCATGGAGCGTTGAAACTACAGGTGACAGTTAATGACAGTTTATTACACCACAACACGTTAACATCGATGTTAAACTCTTGTGTAGTTGTTAACTCATACTGGCTACTAGTTGTTGAATCACGCTTTATTTGTTAAATGACGTGAATGTCCACCAGTTGATAAATGTAGATGTTGGGACTGGTGTAGTAAAGTGTAACGATTGTCAACTCATTAAACCCAGCACAGTTTTGGTCATACAGGTCATCTTGTCCTGGAACGTGATGAGGCTCCGACAAGAATGTGAGTGTAGACAATGAGTGTGTATATGAATGTCAGAACGCGAATGGTAGAATGATTCGATAGAGTTGACAAGTTGGTAGTACATCACTCATACTCACACTGTTCGAATTCAAGAAGTACTGGAACTACGGTGGTCTTTTTATAACATTTAATGAGACGCACACTTGGACAGTACGTGTATGGTTACAGGAACAAATGTCGACATAGAGAGCATAATGTTGATCACAGGCATATCATCTTAAGTTAGCATTCATGCTTGGCAAATATCATAATGGAGCATTCGTAAATAAGCATTCAGAGTTCCATCATGTAAATCATCTGGCTTTACTGACTGGGCACGTCAGACCATAACCAATATATAGGAAGGCTCCTAGACCTAACCTCGTCTAGCGAATATCCCTTCACGTAAAGTTCAATATATATATTTTCCATAAAGATATAGGAATCCCAGACATGGGTTCTCACATGTAGCAGTGATCTCTTGGTTCATCGAGCGATAGTACAGGCATCCCTTTTTCTCACTCGATAAATACAAAGTATATGAATTTCAACATGGCTGTTCTTCTCTCGTGAGTTTCACTCACTATAGGATCCAGACCAAAATTGGTCATTCGTTAAATGTCCTCATTTCTTCATAACTTCTGTCATAGAGGTAATTGAATAATATCATATAATCTAGTGCTGATACATAGGAATGTCATCTTCCTTTGAATAAATATTCTTTTCAAAAGTACCACTGTCCATCTGTTTATCGACAACGATGGCGAAGCCCAAGTTCATAATAAATTGTGGTTTTACCTTTCTATGCGAAATATAACTTTGCCATTCCTTGGCAAAAGAGAATAAACACTGGGGTAAAGTACATACAACATGTCTAAATGACTATCACTTTTCCCCATCTACTTATGGATCACTTTTTCGGCGATAGGCCGGCTACCACAAAATTCTACATCCAGACAGGATGACAGCCATGAATCACACCCCTTGCTAGCGATACTTCCGCTGCATAGCCTTTGACCTTTTCTAGCGACAACCAACATAGTTCGACTTAGAAATGTAAAGATATCCATATATAAGACAGACTCGTCCTACTCATACAAACACTACGTATAAATTCAGGCCATAGATATACTGAAGCAAGAACAATCTATTCCTACCCAGCCAAAGAATAAATCGCAGTAGGCCTAAATTCGTCCGCGGAGTCCGATCGAAGATGACGGGACTCATTTCAAGGGATGTAACTCAAAAATGACTTCTCCTTAAGCACTTAAAAAGGAAATACTTTGTTTACAAAATATTTGCGAACATAATAAGTATATAAATGTATTATATTGCAAGATAGTAAAAATTGCCCTTTACAGTCTTACCACACCTCCCGGGAAAAAAAAAATAAAATTTTTTTTTTTAAATACATCTAGGAGCACCATACAATAGGCTCAAAACGCAAGAATACTGCGCAGATGCAAATATCAGGAATAACCATAATTCCTAATATGACCGGTGAGAATATATCTCAAAATCTGAGAGAAATTGTTTCTCTACGAATAAATGTTTCCAGGAAGGTGTGATGTACGTATAATACAATTCTGGTAATTATACAATGCATATCAAAAATTCACACTATAATCTTAAATTTATGATTTATGAAGAAACAATCATCAAAGAACAGCGGTGAATAAACATCAATAAACCGCTAAGTAGAGATACCATCATTCTATTATTAAATTACAAATGTGTATCTTAGTAAAGAAACAAAAAATAACTGTTGTAAAGTTATACATATTAAAAAGATCCAATATTTAACAGTTAAGTGGCATCATGTGGGCATCTGGACAGAATGTCCGCCATCACATTTTCTGAACCACGGATAGCTCGTACCGAAAAATGAAAAGGTTGAAGAGCGATTGCGTATCGAGTTGATCTCGAGCTCTTCAAGTTCTTACTTTGGATAGCCGTAAGAGCTTTTTGGTCAGTTTCCACTACGAAATGCGCGCCCAGAAGGAATCTTTGGAGTTTGAGAATTGACCAAACCATTGCCAATAATTCACGGTCTAAAAACGAGTAATTCCTTTCTGCAGCATTAAGTTTTCTGGATATATACATTACAGGATGCAGAGTTCCAGAGTACTCTTGCATTAGTGCCGCTCCAATCCCAGTGGATGAAGCGTCACTACGAAGAACGAATGTCTTATCTGTTGTAGGTAACACTAAAATAGGTGGTGATGAAAACATAATTTTGATCTTCTCTAGTGAAGATTGGCATTCATGAGACCAGTGAACCATGTTAGGCGACCCTTTCTTTAATAGTGTAGAGAGAGGTGCCATGATAGAGGACAGATTCGGAATGAAACGTCCATAAAATTGTATGAGACCTAAAAGACTTCGCACTTGCTTTTTAGTCCTAGGGATAGAGATGTTAAGTATCTTAGTGATATTATGGTCTTCTGTCTTCAAGAAACCGTGACCTACTCGATGGCCTAAGAAAGCAATTTCGCTAAAGCCAATACAAGCTTTAGATGGTTTTGCTGTCAGGTTATACTCACGCAAAGTTGATAATAATTCAACTAACCCTGAATAGTGATCTTCCCAAGTATCGCTGAAAAGACAGATGTCGTCTAGATAAGCAATGACATCTGACCGATACGATAGGATTCGACGCATCATGCGTACAAATGTAGCTGGTGCGTTCATAAGGCCGAAAGGCATAAAATTCCATTGGAAAAGGCCCCTGGGAGTAGAGAAAGCGGTAAGAGGTTTGGCGCGTTCGGATAATGGAACTTGCCAATATCCTTTAGACAAATCAAGTTTAGTGAAAAAATGCGATTTAGAAAGACGAGTAAGTAACTCTTCTAGTAAAGGCATAGGTTCAGCATCGAACTTCGTAACTTGATTCAATTTGCGATAGTCAACGCAAAGACGTATGTTATTGTCTTTTTTTCGAACAATAACCATCGGCGAAGAATATGCAGAAGTGGATGGTTCGATTATTTGTAAATCTATCATTTCATCCAACTCCTTTTCAACCTGTGTTTGGAAATGTATAGGGATAGGATAAGGTCTAACCCTAATTGGAGTATGTTCAGTTAGAACAATGTCATGCTCAATGACATGAGTTTGTCCAGGGATGTCAGTGAGGACATCCTGAAATGTTTGTAACATAGACGAAACTTGTCGCCGTTCTCCTAGAGACAAATCAGGAGAAACAGTAACGTCTTTCCATGATTCACTAGAATGAAGTGGGATCATTGGAAGCGGAAGATTAACATCCGAAAAACTTGTTTCCTCATCCTGTATTACAGACAGTGATGAGTAATGACCATGTTTGACATGAGAATCGTCCGTTGCCTGGAAAATAGGCTGTAGATAGTCAGGACGTTCATGGAACTCCGTAAGCATATTGATGTGGAAGGTTTTATGCTTCCCGTTAATATCGACGATGTAGTCAACATCTGAAATTTTCGATATTATATCGTACGGACCTTTCCAACTAATAAGGAGTCTATTTTCACGACAAGGTAGCAAAACAAATGCTTTGTCACCAGGACAAAGTTGTCGTAAAGTTCTCTTCTTATTAGCAAATTGTCTTGCCTTCTGCTTAGCAAATTCAGAAGAGGACGTTGCCAATTTGCATGCTTCGATAATCTTTTGTCTCAGCGCGATGACATACTCGTAAGAAGATTTTGTGTCATCGTCAATATTGTCAGCTGTTATAAGATCATGCAGCAAAGACATTGGGCAGCGCGGTCGCGCGCCAAAGACAAGTTCAAAGGGAGAAAACCCTGTATGTTCATTGGGGACCTCTCTATACGCGAAGAGGGCCGCGGGTAAAACCCTATCCCAATCTTGAGGATGATCCTCAGTTATCTTCCCTAATAAGTTCTTAAGTGTTCTATTTAGTCGCTCGACCATCCCATTGGACATAGGATGATAGATGCTACTCAAAGATCTCTCTATCTGTAGAGTAGACATTACTTGAGACATGGTATCCGATATCAGTTGGGTGCCATGATCTGATAATATTTCTCCGGGGAATCCCAGCCGAGAAAATATAAGCCAAAGAGCATCTGCAATGTCAGCGGTAGTAATGCTCTTTAGAGGGATAGCCTCTGGCCAACGTGTGCACATGTCTACACACGTTAAGATAAACTGATGTCCTCTAGCAGATTTGATCTTGAATGGACCAATGATGTCTATCGCCATTTTCTGGAATGGACGAATAGGAATATCTGCAGCCTGAATAGGCGCAGCATGACGAGGACCTTTGGATTTGACTTCTTGACATACTTTACAGGATCGACAATAGATCCGTATGTCCTTGTTCACAAAAGGCCAAAAGAAAGCCGCAAGAACTCTTGACTTTGTACGGGAAAAACCCATGTGACCAGCACACTGAGAGTCGTGTGCATGTTGTAAGATCTTAACTCTCAAATTCTTGGGTACAAGAATCTGAGAATGACTTGACTTAGTGGAGTCTTGCACCATACGTACAAGTACGCCATTCTTCATTGTAATCCAAGATTTACAATTTGAATCTTTATTCGGATCACCTTTCGTTACAAGAGTGAAGAATTTCTTAAGAGTCGGATCTTCTTCTTGTTGTTTTATAAACGAGTCACGAGAAATTACCAAGGGATCATCTTGGTTATGCACTTCATTATCTTCAATAGATGAAGTTTCAGGCATATTGAGAGCTTGAGCTCTAGTGACTACCGCATTAGCAGATTGCATATTTTGATTTTCCCAAACGGAAATTTGCTCCGGAGTGCATTCTTTGACTCCGTGAATGCGACCGATGATAAGATCAGCGATCGGATTCGGCAAAAGACATGCGTGTACATCTCCTGTGAAGAAAGGAGTAGCAATCCTAATGATAGCGGTAGAGTATTTCTCTATGGTGCCGCCAAATGTTACGCATTTGACTACTTTGCCTGTAGAATGAGAAGGATCTATGAGTGACTGCCTAACCCCAATAGTTGTGCATCCAGAATCAAAAAGTACTGAGACTGGATTGTCATTTACTAAACCTTTGTGTAAGACAAGAGAACCTCTCCCATCATGCGCGATTGACGCAGGAAGAGCGGGAAGAGGATGGCCACAGCTTAAAGTAGACACTGTGGTTGGCTCAAATAATGTTTTGCATTGGGGGCACTGAGATGCTCTCCCAAAATCAAAAGCGGCACATGCCATATTATTAGAGTCATCATTATCTTTATTTTGTTTATAGGCTTCGTGGGACTCTTGCTGTGCAGAGTTCGCCTGGTAATGAGCTTTATGTTTTTTGAATTGTGCTCTACCTCTGTTATTATTGCCTCTGTACTTATCATTGTTTCCACTATTATAACCCCTACTCGGGTTTGAATCATAGCTCCTTTGGTTACTATCATCATATTCATTATAATGAGTATCTCGGTAATTATGATCCTGTTGTCTCCATGAAGGAAAACTTGGATAGTTTCTAGAATGACTTCCTTTGCGGAAGTTCCTGTAATTATGACCACCCCTGAATCGAGGGCTGTCAGCTCTTCTCCAGGTATTCGAAGAAGAACCCTGAAATGATTGGTTACCTTGGTTCTGATAACTGTAATAGTTACCTTTTTTATTAAACCTATTTTGAGGTCCTTGGAATTTGTGAGAGTGATTAGGGTTGTATGGTGTTGCAGAAGCAACTGGCATACCTTCTTTAACCTTACTGTTGCTAATAGCTACGTCCGGATGTGCAGTGACGTATTGGGTACAATACTGTTCCATTTCTTTTAGAGACTTAGGTTTACGCTCATGTAAGAATTCGAGGAAAGGTTTATTTATACTTGACATAATCTTGTCTCTGAGTATCAAGTCCATAAGGGCTTCATAAGTCTTTTCTGTTTTGGATAGCTCAATCCAACGATCAAATGTAAGACGTGTCCTTGCAATGAATTCTGAGAATTCTACACCTGCCTCAGGCACCATTGTCTTAAACAACTTCCGATAACCCTCTTCAGACAACTGATACTTCTTTAATAAGGCTGCCCTAATAACATCATAGTTATCTTTGTCAGCCTCTTCAACCAAACTTAAACTAGTCAGAGAATCACCTTTCAGATTTTCTGATAACTGGTTAGCATATTGTGATTTGTCCACATTATGTGCTCGACACGAGCGTTCAAATCTATTTAGCCAGAATGTTATGTCATCACTGGAAGGGTTGAACGCTGGTACCTTGACCTTGTAAGTAAAGGGTTTACCATTACCACCAGATGCTTGATTAACATTACTTATGTTTGTTAACTTTAACTTTTCTAACTCAAATGCTAAAAGTTCTTTTTGGTGTTCATGTTCTCTTATTGCTTTTTTCTCTTCTGCAGCAGCTTCATCTCTTCTTTTCTCTTTTTCCATTTCCATCTGGAATCTTTTTTCATCAGTCTGTATCTGCAATTTCTTTTGTTCATAGTCTCTTTGTAATTTTTTTCCCTCAGCTTCTAATTTTTTTCTCCTCAGCTGCTAATTTCTTTTCTTCAATCAATGCTTTTCTTTCTTCAGCAGCCAATGCTTTGTCATATTGAGCAACTGCCCATTCTTCTAATTGCTGACCAGTCTTATCAAGAACCTTGCCTTGTGTGATAAAATAATCTAAAGTAGACATCTTGTCTAATAAGATCAGTAATTTGCAAAAGTAAATAAATTCACTTTCTTAGTCTTAATCAAAGACCTTGTATGATAACTTTGTAACCTGTGGAAAATAGTACTTAACTATCCCAATCACTGTGGGAAACAAGCCTTACAAAGGTCTTGTATAAATCCTTATATAATAACAGCTATAAGTTGCTGGTTCACTCTATAATATAAGTGCAGTGCACCAGAAATAGTGTTTTATATCATCAACTGTGTACCTTTAGTAATAGCAATTAACTATCAGTTGATTCTTGTACATCAATTTATATGATCAACTATATTTTAAATAGTGTATGTCGATCAGGCACAAAACAAAACAGTTATACAGGAGAACATGAAAACATTTGCGGAGATGAAATAAATCAAATGGGAAAAACAATAAAAGATAAACCGCAAGAGGATAACAAATACAAATAACGCCACAGTATATAAATATAAATTGAGAATAGAACTGAAAGATAGAATAGGGTAGACCAACAAATTACAAACAAATCAAAACAAACTAAAGAACAGAGGAATATTACAAAAAACAACAATGAGTACAGTCTTCACAGCTAACACTAATAGCAACAGCTGTCGCAGCAAATTTTCAATCAAGAAAATTGCACCTATAGAAACGCACACATCAGACCCTCTATTACGTGGGATACTCTGTTGTGTGACACCGCCCAACCAAAACAACAACCCGCTGGATACAAACAAATATCACATATAAATAATTAAACATAAATACATAAATGCATAAATAGTATGGCAATATGATGTAAATAGAGTGTTGCAGAAAGAATGTGTTGTAAAGAAGGCTCAGTTACACTGCCTAATAGTACAGTACTGTGGTACTTTATTAAACAAATACTTCTGGTCTTATTATTTTAAATTCAACACAGAAATAGAAGCTCCATCGTTGATGTGAATGATAACAATCGATGTAGGACTTCTCAGTTCAATAACATTTCCTTTCGCAAACACTGTCAAATATTCTCCAGTCCTGATGTGTAATGTTCTATGTTTCAACCAAGCTTGCTGTGTAACACTGTCAGTTGTGTGGCAAATGTCCAACGAACCAAATGTCAACAAACGCTGACCTAGTTACTGCATACTGTCGACAGGACAGGTCACGCTGACATCACTGTAGAGTTGTACTGCTGATGTATTTGTGTGTCGTAACAGACCCCAAGGAACGTCTGGTCTCAGTAGTTTACTTCTCAATATGGTCACTGTGCAGGTTGACCCAGGAAGCTGGCCACCAGTTGTTAAACTCTTGTGTAGTTGTTAACTCATACTGGCTACTAGTTGTTGAATCACGCTTTATTTGTTAAATGACGTGAATGTCCACCAGTTGATAAATGTAGATGTTGGGACTGGTGTAGTAAAGTGTAACGATTGTCAACTCATTAAACCCAGCACAGTTTTGGTCATACAGGTCATCTTGTTCTGGAACGTGATGAGGCTCCGACAAGAATGTGAGTGTAGACAATGAGTGTGTATATGAATGTCAGAACGCGAATGGTAGAATGATTCGATAGAGTTGACAAGTTGGTAGTACATCACTCATACTCACACTGTTCGAATTCAAGAAGTACTGGAACTACGGTGGTCTTTTTATAACATTTAATGAGACGCACACTTGGACAGTACGTGTATGGTTACAGGAACAAATGTCGACATAGACAGCATAATGTTGATCACAGGCATATCATCTTAAGTTAGCATTCATGCTTGGCAAATATCATAATGGAGCATTCGTAAATAAGCATTCAGAGTTCCATCATGTAAATCATCTGGCTTTACTGACTGGGCACGTCAGACCATAACCAATATATAGGAAGGCTCCTAGACCTAACCTCGTCTAGCGAATATCCCTTCACGTAAAGTTCAATATATATATTTTCCATAAAGATATAGGAATCCCAGACATGGGTTCTCACATGTAGCAGTGATCTCTTGGTTCATCGAGCGATAGTACAGGCATCCCTTTTTCTCACTCGATAAATACAAAGTATATGAATTTCAACATGGCTGTTCTTCTCTCGTGAGTTTCACTCACTATAGGATCCAGACCAAAATTGGTCATTCGTTAAATGTCCTCATTTCTTCATAACTTCTGTCATAGAGGTAATTGAATAATATCATATAATCTAGTGCTGATACATAGGAATGTCATCTTCCTTTGAATAAATATTCTTTTCAAAAGTACCACTGTGCATCTGTTTATCGACAACGATGGCGAAGCCCAAGTTCATAATAAATTGTGATTTTACCTTTCTATGCGAAATATAACTTTGCCATTCCTTGGCAAAAGAGAATAAACACTGGGGTAAAGTACATACAACATGTCTAAATGACTATCACTTTTCCCCATCTACTTATGGATCACTTTTTCGGCGATAGGCCGGCTACCACAAAATTCTACATCCAGACAGGATGACAGCCATGAATCACACCCCTTGCTAGCGATACTTCCGCTGCATAGCCTTTGACCTTTTCTAGCGACAACCAACATAGTTCGACTTAGAAATGTAAAGATATCCATATATAAGACAGACTCGTCCTACTCATACAAACACTACGTATAAATTCAGGCCATAGATATACTGAAGCAAGAACAATCTATTCCTACCCAGCCAAAGAATAAATCGCAGTAGGCCTAAATTCGTCCGCGGAGTCCGATCGAAGATGACGGGACTCATTTCAAGGGAAGTAACTCAAAAATGACTTCTCCTTAAGCACTTAAAAAGGAAATACTTTGTTTACAAAATATTTGCGAACATAATAAGTATATAAATGTATTATATTGCAAGATAGTAAAAATTGCCCTTTACAATCGAATACTATAGTCCAATTATAGTTCACAATAATAAAGTACTCCACTTCTCAGAATCATCAAGATACTACAATATCAATGGCCTCCTTAAAGATACTCCTCACATCAGCGCTAAAATATAATAATGGATCCTTTAGCAAACGGTCATCATTACCGTGCTAACAACATAAATGTCCTCCGTAAAGAAACTCCTCACATCAGCGCTATAATATAATAATGGATCCTTTTAGCAAAAGGACATCATCGCCGTGCTAACAACATAAATGTCCTCCTTAAAGATACTCCTCACATCAGCGCTATAATATAATAATGGATCCTTTTAGCAAACGGTTATCATCACCGTGCTACAATATAAATATGGCCTCCTCAAAGATACCCTTCACATTAGCGCTATAATAATCTAATGAATCCTACTAGCAATTTCTCACAAGATCGCATACCCGGCAGTTTGTAATAATCTCGCCTTCACTCATCTCAGCGCGATTATATAACAATATAAGTTAATGGATCCTTACATCTAAAAAATACTCACAAGACTGCACACCCGGCAGTTTGCAATAATCTCCTCTATCATCATGTCTTCACATATCAAAATTATCCTCTCTCATGAAATAATGGCCTACACAAATCATGGCCTCTTATCTTCAGCACTGCGTAGGCATACTCATCGAAAACACACAAGGCATGACCACTTCGGTCTATGCCCCACAAACTGACTGCCCCCGGGATCACACATCTCCCGCCTAAACAGTCCAGCGACTCGGCTGTTCATAAACACCGCTCAGTCTACATACCTGCACGGGCTAGCCACAAATAGCTAAACACCCGTAGCTCAAAACAGTTCAGAGTGCATACCTCTACACAATTGAACTGACCAGCGTTCACACGCTTTCTAACTTTCGAAACTTCTCGAACATACGAGAGAATTCCCCTATCACAATCTAACCTAACATCAAAGACAATCAAGTATTCAAGCAATGTAACTCAAAATCTAATCTGTTTACTAAGAACTTTCAGGATTACTTCCCTTCCATAAGATCTACTCTCAACAGCATCATTATTCTTCTATCTACAACTCTGCCAAGAGTAATCTTGTGCAAAGGTAGACAAATTTGAAGACCCATATTAGTTACTCTTGAGTTTTGGTCACTGTTGGACCACTACTGCAGAGCTAAGGAGAGGAAATCCGTGACAGTAGGAATAACATGTAATAATATGTACAAAACAATGTATAAATCCATACAAACATCAGAATGTCATAGAGACATATTTATACTAACCGTTTTCTTGATTTTTGTATTGCACATTTTGTTATTATGTTATTAAAATCTATTGGACGAAGTTATGTTTGACCTATTACTTATTACTTAATTTTGATTTACTTGTCTTCGACTTAAATATGTTAACATGGGGGGTCAGACTGGCTAAGAGGTATGGCGTCCACCTCGTATTCTAGAGGTGTCGGGTTCCATTCCCAGTTGAGGGAATATAATTTATGGAAACATTTTTCAGAACCAGTGGTCATAATGATGTCATACTCCCACCCTCTGGTCACGTGCACTGTGCTGATATTCACCTTGTGTGATCTAAGGGTAGAGATCGGAGCACTGATGGAGTTGTCCGTGTGCAATGAAGACATTCCTTAAAAAGCAAACCAAATGTCAACATGACATATCTGTGCAGTGTGCTATTTTAATTTTGTTGAATAACAATAGCTGAATTGTTTCAATCATTGTATCCACACGTTGTCAATCTGGTTGACTATGCATTAGAAAAAAGAATACAGACGAAGCAGTACACTGACCTCGTCGTTTGCGAATAAAGTAACCAGTGTCGGGCATGCAGTTCACCAATTGCTTTTGTGCCGTTAAACAGGCTTTTTTGAACAATTCTTATTTTTTCCATTTTGGTATTATCGACGTGATAATTCAACTGGACCTGCATTATTTTAACAGTTTTCTGGTCCGTAATCAAAACAGTAGGAAACAACTTCTGCTCCTAAGTTAACCCACAATCCCGGATCATTTGACCTATTATTAATGACAGGTTGAATTACTGGATTACCACTGTCAGAAAGTTCAGGTTTTATTTCATCAGTTCATTACAGGTTCCTGGCTCAACAATGTCCTTATCACATTTATCACTTTCGGGAACATCAGGCCTTACTTCATCACTCTGATAATTGGTTCCTGGCTCAACAATGTGCTCATCAGTGAGAGAGGATGATGCTTCAGAGTTTGTTTGACAATAGAAGGTCAATTATGGCATTTTCTCACGTGATACAGCAGTTTTTGTTTTGTTTGTCTCCCCTGCCACTTGACGTGTTCCGGCACCACTTAAGTAAGAACGGTTTATTATGTGTCTTTTCTAAATTATCGTAAATAAAACAAAGGATCTTACGTACAGTGTGATCCACTTGGTTTGTATGTCGAAAACAATCTTTCATATTTAAAAAAAAAAAAATTAATAAAAGTAAAATAAAATATTTAAAACAAAATTGGTTATAGATTCGAACCTTGAGGTCACCGAATACATTTCAACCAATTTAATGATTCAATAAGGCGTTTTTAACACGTTCACTACCTACCGTCACAAAATTTCCAAACAGAACCAAACTGCCATAAGGATAAAATAAAAAAAATGGAAGTGTTGTAATTAAATAATGAAAATGTAAAATTCTAATCAATCACGTTATTTTAAACGAAACAACAAACAAACAAAAATTACAAAAACGCGTACTTTGGGATTTTCAGAACCGTCAACAACTAATATTTGGGACAGTGTTGCCAACTGGAACGTTTTGAATAGCACTAGGTGTGTAACAAAAAAAAACTAAATGCACTAAAACTATTATTTGAAACTATTGCTTTTTAAAAACTATTTGAGTATTACTGAACTTTAATTATTTTAAATCAGAAATAAATAAGTGTTGTGAATTTTTTTTTTTTTACTGTTTTCGGGCCCTGACATTTTCTCCTCAAAAATGTATCCGTTGCTTATTTCACGGCGGCCCCTGTAAGCCTGGGACTCAAGGCCCGTGTCTAGTGGGCCTAATGAATAATCCGGCGGCGCTGATGATGGGTTTAGTTGACAGCTACTTTACCTACATTAGTTCGTCAATTTTGAAATTCACTACACATCTTTTATTATAGTGTCTCATTGGTAGAGTGGTTATATCACTTTCTTCTCAATGTAAAGTTTCCGGGCTCTTTACATGGTAGCCTTATGCTCCAGGCTACCTAGCTGAAAGTTGGTACCTGGTTTGCTACTGAGTTAGTGAGGGTAAAGGTAACAATATCTTATAAAGCTGGACCTATAAAAATGAAATATATTTTGGGACTACCTTTTGTTTTTAAATTTCTAGATATTGAATCCCTCATTCGTTGATTGTTTCATACGTGGCTGTGTGATCTGCTGGTAAAAGTAATCATACCCATAGACTTCCACACGTGTCAGCACAGAACGTGTACTTTTCTCACACATTTAATACTATAATCGAGCAACACACACTGACACCGATTTGTTCAAGGATGTTGACCTTTCACTCCAGTCCCAACAGACCTTGCTACCGAACAGTACGTAACTGAATATGATAATATGCTTGTATGAGACCATGTAACCATAATCAACGGTGTCTCGCGTTTTATAATGTTGGCCATAACTTAATTATGTAAGTCGAGAATCAGCTTCTTCATGTTAGAACAGCACAACGTCTGTGAAGTAATGAAGTTAATATCTGACGGTTTAAACCTCTCTTGGTATATTGGAGGCACTCGTACAAATGACCAAAACACGTAAGTCGAGTCCCTGTACATCCAAACAGAGAATTTCTTATGTTTGCTCTTATCTGCAACTGCTGTGTTTCTTGCCCAATATTATGTGCTCTGGTCTAGTTCCATGGTCTGGGATATTTTGTAATAAAGCATGCTCAAGACATTTATGCGATTAGGGACTGTTTATTTTCGGCAATTATAAGTGCAAGTACATTGTCATTAAAAGGATACAGAGCACGAAGTATTTGCTCTTCACAAGTTTTATTATGTAAAAATCTTTAAACTCTTTAATAATAACTACAATTAAAAAAATCAAGACGTTGCATAACATGCCAGTCTGTCTAAATAATTTAATTAAGCTCCTTTAGTCTTATAAAAGTTTGTAATATAATTAGGCATTATTGAATCAGTTTAAAAAAAAAAAAAAAAAAACCTTACTTTAAATATTTTACAAGATTATTAATTGAATTGTTTCCCTTGAATAGAAAAACCGTTATCTTCCCTAATACAATTATTGTAAAATGTACATAAATCGTACTACACGGGGTGTTAGAACTACAGCAAGCTATTTCTGCTTCGTGTATTGATGATATCACTATTTCTTCACCGTCATTTCACTCCTTTATACTCTATTTTACTTTCACTGGACCTTTGTAGTCAATTATCTGGAGGTACTGGCAATAATGCCACAGAGAAACCCTTTAAAATAGACGCCTGAAAAAAAAAACAGAATAACATTTTCTTATTCATTAAGACTAGCGGTCATACCTGGTTTAGCTCGGGTTTGATGCGAATAGGTTAGGAAGATTCGTGTATTTTTGATTTTAATTGTATTATTGCATTGATGTGTGCATATGTGGCAGATGGAGACCGACTAACAGTCAAAGGGAAGAATAAGGAGAATTATAAATAGGAAGGTTCAGATAGAGTACAAAAAGGGGATGCGCGAACAATAATGCGCAGGAAAGGGGTGAACGATAATCCAGTGAAGCACGCTTTCTCAGCAGCAGTCCAGAGGCGTGGGTAGTGTGCAGATGGCACGTACGCTAGTAGCCATGTTGAAGGCAGTACTCAAGTAGTTTAGGTGAAGAATATTTCACGGACAAGGAAACGCGTTTAGGGTAATGATTAACCCGAAATATTGAATAGTGAGAATTCTTGTCTAGAAAGAGAAACGGTGTGAGTTAGATTTTATTCAGAAAGGGAAAAGGTATGTAGAGTGAATTCTAATACATATACATACAGTAGTCCTTTTCTTCAGTGAGGAAAGGGAAAGTAACAACCTCGGAGAGGTCCGGTTCTGCCAATAGATAACCTGAACACTGAGAGGATATATATATATATATATATATATATATATATATATATATATATATATATATATATATATATATATATATATATATATATATATATATATATAACAATAATCTAAGAAATTGTAAGGAAGAAAGAACAGAAATAGAGACTTTAGCACCTGAGTGATCATCTATGGTTAAAAGCTCAGAAGGTGTAGATTCGATACTGAGAAAGAGAGTGAATGAGGGAAGGAATAAATATTGAGACAGAACTTACACATTGTATGTTCTGTGATGGACCAGATGTGGAGGTCAGAGCAGACAGCAATGATCCTCTCACGTGTAAATAAACAGTATTTCAATTACTATGGCGTTATCGCATCACGTGCTGTGTGTGTGTGTGACTGTTATAATTATGCAGCATGTCAATGCTAACTAAAGAGGTAAAAGGACCTGGGCAGACATTGCCACATAATATGATTCATGATACAGCGACCAGGCTGTCACATCCTTTAAAGAATTGGTTCCGAGACCAACCTCTAGCAGCACACACACATTGTTTATAAACATTAGTTCAGCAACTTTGCTTTATGCTGTCATATAGCCTCGCTTCAGGCAGAAGACACAGATACGTTTTGACGCTGTGACAGATTTCAACAACCGCGGACGACAGATAGCCATGATAATACCGAATAACACAGGCAGAAGACACCATAATACGTTTTCGGATCTGTGACAGACCTCACTAACTACAGACGGCAGAGTACAACTCAAACGAAATTCATATTTACATTTCGATAACATATGAAAAAAGCAGAGTGACAACAGTGGAAGTTGTAAACAGAAAGAAAAGTGAACAGAATCGGAACCAGCCAAGCGAAAACGCCACCTCGGAAACCAAGTCAGAATTTCCTTCTTTCAAACTGACCTGCACGAGAATACGTCGCCACAACAAGGCAAGATTGACATTCGCTGTTCTGTAACAACCACTCGGAAACAAATTGTTTTCCTTCAAACCTTCCAGCGCGGGGAACGACTCATCACAGCAGACGCAGAATCAAGAGACAGAACAACGTCAACAGCAAACAACGCAGCAAGAAACAAAATCTCAACAAAAGATACAGAAGCAAGAAACAGAACAACTTCGAGTAGCAACATTGTGGACAACTGGAAGTGTTGACATCGACAATCACCAGATCGACAATAAACAGAGAAGCAAGAAAGAAAATAACGTCAACAATAGACACAGCAGCAAGAAACAGAACAACTCCGAGTACCAATATTGTGGACAGCTCAACGTGTTGACATCTAGAATCACCAGACCGAATCACAAGCAAGGGGACGAAACATTTTTTTCTCTCCAACCACTTGTCCGAGAAAAGGTCATCGCAGCTGTACATCGTCACTGGTCAAGCAAGAATACGTGTGAACTCCTGTAACGTACTGTCTAGTACAAAAGTACCTGGAGCACAGCGGTTAGGAAGGTGTAGCAAATCTACAAGTGGACATTAGAAAACAAGAGCGCTCCAACGAAGAATCAACACAACTAGTTAAGGTATAGATACTGTAGGTACCATTTTAGTTAGTGATATTAGTTACGGATATAAGTGACACGGTGTAAAAGCATTAACACTACGATAATAGAAATTAATAGTTAATAAATGACCACACAGTTGTGTATTAACATTAGGTGCATATAATCTGTGTAACAGAATATTTTTTTTTTTGCAACGCCCACCCTCCCACTAACAACTAATAATAAATTTCTTTTGGTTGCAGGTATAAGACAGTTTGATATATATAAATATATGTATCATCATGTGACGTATTCTTTCCAGAACGTTGTCTCCATTACGGCTGCTCTGAACGCGTCACGATTCTGGACAATTCGACCTGCATCAGCCAAAGACAAGTTCAGACTCTCTGTGATGTCCTGGGTACACCGTCGTCTAGGTCGACCCCTTCCCCTTTTTCCAGGGACCATGCCTTCCGTCACTGTTTTTTCCAGACTATTATGTCCTTTTATATGACCGAAAAATTTCAGCTTGCTTATTGCGATGGTATTTAGGAGCCAATGTTCCTGTACGTTTAGTGAGTGCAGTATTTCTCTGTTGGTCTTTTTTATGTCTAGGGTATTCTCAACATCCTTCTGTAGCATTTCATTTCGAATGATGTAATCTTTTTTGCAACTGTTTTATTGAGTGTCCAAGTCTCGCAGCCGTATGTTGCTACTGGGAATATACATGCTCTGATCAGTTGTAACTTTGTTTCTGTGCTTGTGCCTTGCCATAGGTTTTTCATCATTCATATATATATATATATATATATAAAAATATATATATATATATATATATATATATATATATATATATATATATATATATATATATATATATATATATATATATATATATATATATATATATATATATACTGTTCAAAAAAAGAAACGCATAGCTATCCGAGGGCGCGTTTTTATGAGTTTGTAAGTAAAATTTGGTGTTAGGGTTTATAAAAGCCAACCTCAAATGTTCTTTACGGTGTCAAATGCACGTGTTGACTTGAATTGCGTTCGTTTTTGTAATCGTTACAACGCAGTGGTGAATAGTGTTTATGACGCAATTTTTGACCACCGCTCATGTTGCGCGCACGTGAAAGCAACAAAATTTGGGGTGAACACTATTCACTGACAACGCAACTGAAACCCTATAAAAGGATAATGCTACACAAACAAAATTCAGTTCATTTTGAAGCAGACATTTATGGCGTCTCTATCGATAAATTTATGGAACATTGCTATTGGCCGACTGCATGAGGCGAAAGTCAAAGTCAGGTTGCCAGGCATCTAAACGTGCATCAGAGTACCATCTACAGCGCAAATAACGCTGTGAAAACCCAAAGGCCTAATATCCGGCCTTTGGCTAGGATCATGTGTCTAGACACAAGGACCGGTACAGTGACATTCATGTGTCATTAGGTCCTTTGTGTGAGAACACTTAAGATCACTACAGTGACACATGTTGTCATTGGGTCTTCTTGTGTTGGGACATGTGGTCTTGACCAGAGCCGGGTTTGGGCGGGTACAAATGCGACCTCATGCGAGGAAAAAATATGCGACCTCATGCGAGGGAAAAAAAAAATCAGAGTACCATCAGTCGACTTTTGCACCGTTTCCAAGCCACTGGCTCAGTTGAAGACCGGTATCGTAGTGGACGACCTAGAATGACAACAACAGCGGAGGATCGCTTTATTCGGCTTCGTCACCTCAGAGACAGGTTTACAACAGCTTCCTCAACTGCCCAGTCATTGCCTGCAGAACATCATGTGTCTGATCAAACTGTCCGGAATAGACTGCATAACGCTGGACTTTGGGCACAACGACCTCACCGAGGACCTGTCCTTACGCGCCGCCATTGCAAAAATCGACTTCCTTGGGCCAACCAGCATCGTACCAGGGCAGCTGACAATAAATGGAGACTTGTCTGGTTTAGTGAGGAATCTTTCTTTTTGTTGCAGCGTCAAGATAGACGGCGTAGGGTCTACCGTAGGCGAAATGAACGTTTTGCCCAAAATTGCGTTGATGAAGCTCCGCCGCACGGTGGTGGAGGTGCAATGGTGTGGGGAATGATCAGTTACAACGGAAGGAGTCAATTGGTGCACATTGAAAGAGACTTGAATGCGCAACGATACATCAGTGAAATTCTTCGACCCCATGTCCTTCCACTTTTGGCTGCCCAAAGGTCTGTGTTTCAACAGGACAACACCAGACCCCACTGTGCACGGTTGACCACGCAGTTCCTGACTGCCAACAACATTCTCACCCTTCCCTGGCCATCCCTGTCTCCAGACATGAGTCCGATTGAGCACCTGTGGGATGAGCTGCATAGACGTGTTTGTCGCCGAGACGTTGCTCCAGCCAATCGTCGTGATCTGTTCCAGGCACTCCAGGAAGAGTGGGCAGCCATCCCACAGGCCAACATCAGACGTCTGATCGCATCCATGCCCAGGAGATGCCAGTCGCTGATCGATGCAAGAGGAGGCCACACACCATACTAATGGGAAAGCCCGTACGCCAAAAAACTCTCGTGACCCAGATGAAAAACAACTGCCAATTGATTGGTTGAACCCTAAAGTATTCTTGTGTCCAATTTGAACAATTAACTCATTAAATGGCTTATCACCATTCGTATTGCAGCACATCCAAAGAACATCTCCATCATACAGGTATATGCCCCCACTACTGACTATGAGGATGAGGCAATTGATACATTTTATGACAATTTGGATGAAGCAATTAAGAAAATTCCAAAGAAAGATCTTCTCATTGTTCTAGGTGATTGGAATGCTAAAATAGGGCCAGATGCATACGGTCACTGGGCTGGCACAGTGGGGAAATTTGGGACTGGAGAAACCAACGATCGAGGACTAAGGCTACTAGAATTTGCCAGCAACTATAAACTAACCCTTGCAAATACACTATTTCCTCATAAGTTATCAAGAAGAACAACGTGGCATGCCCCAAAAACTGAGATACATAACCAAATTGATTTTATTCTTGTATCCAAAAGATTCAAGTCCAGCATTAATAAAGCCAAGACTAGGACTTTTCCTGGCGCCGACATTGGTAGTGATCACGACATGGTATTGATGACGCTCAAGCTTAAACTCAAAAAGAACTAAAATCAAAACAGATGTTCTCAGTTAAGATTCAATTTAGACAAATTGAAAGATCCAGAAATCGCGGGAATCTTTGAGGCAACTGTTGGAGGAAAATTCGCAGCTCTCAACTTTTTGGAGGATGATATCAACTCAATCACAGAGAACATGAAAGACGTGCTCATTGAATCAGCAACAGAAATACTTGGTAAAAGAAAGAAAATAAACAAACCATGGGTTACAGATGACATTCTGAAGTTATGTGATACACGACGGGAAATGAAAAAGGTTAAGAAAGAGGTTCCTGAAGCAGCATGGCAATACAGTATAGTGAATAAAAATATTAGAAAGAAAATGAAACAGGCCAAAGAAAAATGGGTAGCTGATCAATGTGAGTCCATTAATACGGGGCTAATAAAAGGTAACAGCAAGGCAGTTTTTGACACATTAAGAAGACTATCAAAACCCCAACAGCCCAGGGTAACTGTCATAGAAGATAGCAATGGGGCTCTGCTCAATGAAAAAACAGCTGTAATGAGAAGGTGGACAGAATATTGTAAAGAATTATATAACTGTAAACTTGACACTGACTTAGGCATATTAAACAACATTAAGTGCGAAAACAGAGAACTCGGAAATGCAGCAATACTACAGGAAGAAGTGGAAGAGGCTATATGTTCGATGAAAGGAGGGAAGTCACCGGGTGTGGATAATATACCAGCAGAGCTCTTGAAATATGGAGGACCAGATATAGTAAAAATCATGACAACAATTTGCCAGAAGATATGGAGTACAAAAAAATGGCCAAAAGAATGGACGCAGTCATTAGTAATACCGCTTCCAAAGAAAGGAAATCTAAAAATGTGCAAGAACTACAGAACCATTAGCCTTATTAGTCATCCAAGTAAGGTGATGTTAAGGATACTTTTGAACAGAATAAAACAGAAATCAGAAGAAATCTTGTCAGAGGAACAGGCTGGCTTTAGACCAAAAAGAAGTACCTCAGAACAAATCTTCAATATTAGATTACTGATCGAAAAACATCTCCAGCATCAACATGATTTATACCATAACTTCATCGATTTCACAAAAGCCTTCGATCGAGTCTGGCATGAAGGTTTATGGCAAATAATGAGAAAATTCAATTTTGATACCAACATCATAGATATCATTGAAGCACTATACAAGGACGCAAGCAGTGCTGTTTTTGCAAACAATGACATTGGAGAATTTTTCAAAACAACTGTAGGAGTTCGCCAGGGATGTATCCTGTCACCAGTGCTCTTTAACATTTATCTAGAACATATTATGCAGGAGGCTCTCTACGATTATAAATCAACCATATCGATTGGAGGCCGACCTCTGTGTAATCTACGTTTTGCTGATGATATTGATCTGATAGCTGGAACAGAATCAGAACTTCAAGACCTTACCTCTAGACTGGAGAAAGTAACAAGAACATATGGGATGGAAATTAATATAGAAAAAAGCAAGATATTGGTGAATAGCCATAAGAAACATGTTCCGACCAACATTACGTTAAATGGGCAAACGTTAGAAGAAGTTAACACCTTTAAATATCTCGGGTCCACTATATGTAGTGATGGAAGATCAAATAAAGAAATCAAGACAAGACTTGAGATAGCCTCAGCTGCCATGACAAGGTTGAATGTGATCTGGAAAAGTAACATCAGTTTTCCTGTGAAGATCAAATTATACAAATCACTTGTATTATCTATTCTCTTGTATGGGTGTGAGGGCTGGACACTCACTGCAGATACGGAGCGAAGGATTCAGGCTTTCGAGCATAAATGTTACAGAAGAATTTTGCGCATTTGCTATAAAGAGCACAAAACAAATGTCTATGTTAGAGAGAAGATAAACACCTATGCAGGCCATCAAGAACCACTTTTGTCAATAGTGAAACGTCGAAAGCTTGCCTGGTTTGGGCATGTAACTCGTCATGACTCCATTTCGAAAACGATCCTCCAGGGAACAGTCGAAGGTAAACGGAGAAGAGGAAGGCAAAGAAAATCCTGGGCTGATAACATCAAAGAATGGGCAGGACACGGTTTCTCCACACTTGTACGCATTGCTGAGAATAGAGAGCAGTGGAGGACCCTGTCTGCTGATGCTTCCACCATGGCACCCCTACGACCCATGACGGGTTATGGGTTGAGATGATGATGAGATGAACTCATTAAATTAAAAAAAGTTATTGAATGTCAAAATTATGACTATGTGGGTGCCTTCAGTAGCTATGCGTTTCTTTTTTTTTTTTTTTGAACAGTATATTATTTTTGTTCTTTTGATTCTACCTGATTAGTTAGCATTAGAAATAAGTAACTATTTTTCAGATTTTATGATGGCGCAGAGCAAACCGACACAGTATAACATGCAAGACAGTCAGACTCTAGTCCTCGTAAAGACGATTACCGACACATTAGACAAGGTAGACAACGGTGTTAGATACGCAAACATAAAAGGTAATGTAGACTTGTTTTCAAGTGACCCGCATGCATGCCGTAAGTGGCTTACAGACATTGACAAATATGCAATGTCGATAAATGCAGATGAATTTGAGAATGTTAAAATTGCGATTTTTTTCGTCTCTTGCTCTGGTCACTGATTTTATGAGAAGGCGATTGGACACATGCCCCAATGAAACGTGGAAAGATCTCAAGGCAGAGCTAATTAGACGGTATTCCTTCGTGTCCGACCCACAAATTGCTTGGCATCAGTTAAGGAAGCTAAAGCAAAACAAGAATGAGACTACGCAGATGTTCAGCGATAGACTGCTGAATCTTGCAGAAGAAACATTCATGGGCCAGGAAATCAACCTCCAAGAAAGGGACAATCAGCTGGTAGGTATATTTATTGATGGCTTGAATAATAATACACTAAAGCTAATGTTGTTAAGGAAGGATTACAAGACGCTGAAAAAAGCAATGTCAGCTGCCGTGGCAGAAGAATATGTTAAAAAACGTTTAGACATTCGATTGGGACATGCAGAATCACAGGAAAAAGCAGAAGAACCGATGGAAATGGACCAGGTAGACAGAAGGAGACAGCAGCAGGGTTGGTATATGAGTGGACGACAACAAAGAGGAATATTACAAGTCACACCTAACGTTAGATGTTTCCGGTGCCAAAAGATTGGACACACAGCAAGATTTTGTGAGCAACAGGAAAGATACGAGAGACCAAGTTCACCACTGGGTCAGTACTCTTATTCTCACCAGACAGGGTCTAGATTTAGAGATAACAGAGGTCATGCTTTCTATGGTAACACCCGAGCATATACACAAAACGCCAGAGGAGTACACCACCTTATAGTCTACAACACTATTAGACAAACACAGAACTATGGTCACAAGGGGGCCGTACCAGGGAAATTGCGGACCTGTCCGATAGAAGAAACCGTTGCGGATAGGATAGGAAATAGGTCTCACAAGAAGAAAGGGGGAATAGTGCATGAGAACAGAACAATCAAAGCATAAGACAACAAAAATTCGTGGGCATACAGGAAGGGCAAAACAACTACGTAGAAAGAAATGGATACAGTACAGACCCAAGCTCATGTCTATTAAGTATAGGCGGAAAAAAGTATAGATCATTGCTGGACTCCGGGGCTAGTTTAAGCCTCGTAAGGTTTGGAATATATAAGCAGATTAGACACCTTACCAAGTTTACAAAGACAGGCATTCAGTTAACGTCGGTTTCTGGAGAAAACCTAAAAGTAATAGGAATAGCAACGATGAAAGAACTATTGGCAACATGGAAATTGAACATAGTTTTTTCATAGTAAAAGGAAGGTCACGAAACTTTATCTTGGGGAGAGATTTTTTACAGAAACACAAGGTCAGAATGTACTTTGATTTACACAAAGTGAAGATTTACGACGAATATGTCGACATGGAAGACGACATACATATAGCCTCAGTCATACGGCTACAAAGAACAGTTACCTTACCTCCGAACTCAGTCAATATAGAAATAGAAAAACTGATAAGATCCCCATACTACACGATAGGACAAACAGTGAGAACTCTAGAATTTCCTGACACCGATATAGCAGATGAACCGGGAATATTACTAACGGAAGGAATAGCTAACATAGAAAGTAGATACCGCTTCCCAGTAATGCTTGTTAACACGGCGGCAAAAACAATAAGAATACCCAGAAGGTTTGTGGTCGGCAGAATACAATATATACAAGATAACTGTCACGACGAAAACAAACAGGTATATCCCAATAAAAGGAGAGGGGCACAGGTAATACGTCACAACAAGTGGAAAATAGCTGGACATAATCAAGAAGGGAGGACATACCAGATAGGGAATGGCTGGCAGGGCTCAACAGCCAAGTGGCAAAGTGAGAATATGGGTCGGTGTAGGAGAGAACAGCCACAGCACAGACGTAACAATGAGGAATGGAAAAGACAGGGTCTCGCATGTTGCAAGAAAAAACGTGAATACAGTGTAGCAACACTACACGGCAGGCGAATAGATGAAAAACAGAATACACACGCGGAAGGAATCAATAGTGTTGGTACGTGCATGAGGTATAAAGGACGACAACGGAAAGCAACGCATACCAACATGAACGAAAGGATTATAGAATTAAAGAAGCAAATTATAACGACACCCCAACACAGGAGAATATTTCAAGATTTCATTGTTGAAAATCAAGATGTTTTCGCATTGAGTGACATGGAACTCGGCAGGACAGATACGGTAAAAATGGAAATAGAAACAACGACAGACACACCTATCCACAAGGAACAATACAGGACACCATTGAAAAATAGGCAATTTGTAGAAAGAGCCATAGAGGATATGTTAGCAGCCGGGATAATTGGAAGATCGCGAAGGAATGGGCATCGCGTATAGTCATAGTCAGAAAGAAAGACGGGACACACCGCTTCTGCTTTGACTACCGGGCCCTCAATACGATTACGAGAACAATATCATACCTAATTCCCCGCATCGATGACATCGTAGGCACTTTGGGGAAGTCCCAGTGGTTCACGACATTGGATGCAAGATCAGGGTTTTGGTGCATTCACATGTCGGAAGACGCAAAGAAGAAAGCTACCTTCTGCAACCATGTAAGAACGTTTGCTTGGAATGTCATGCCGTTCGGGCTGAAAGGAAGCCCCGCAACCAATATTGCCCTCATGGATGAGGTGCTAAAAGGCATGCAGAAATTTGCGTTGGCATATATGGACGATATTCTTGTGCACACACCGGGATCCATACAGGACAACTTGCAACATGTCAAAATGGTGTTCGACAGACTTCGCCAGCATAACGTAAAACTGAAACTCAGCAAATGCAATTTTCTGAAGCAAGAGACAAGATACTTAGGCTTTGTCATAAACAGGGACTGAGGCCGGATGAGGAGAAAGTAAAGGCGATAAGACAGATACCACCACCCACGAACGTCCGCCAGGCGCGCGGATTCTTAGGCAAATGCGGATATTTTCGTCAACATGTCGTAAACTTCTCTCAGGCAGCAGAAGCCCTTATAAATCTAACAAAGAAGTATGCTAGATTCAGATAGACAGACGAATGTCAGCGGGCATTTGAATATCCGATAAACTCCCTGACGAGATACCGTATTTGGCACACCCGGACCCAGACAGGACAATGATACTGTATACAGACGCGTGGGACACGACAGTCGGTGCATGTTTAGTTCAACCATCCTTACCAAACGAGGAACCCATTTTACCGAACATCCGAGATGAGAAACCATTTGTATTTCTGTCGCATAGGTTCAGTAAGACGCAGAAAAATTGGGCCACAATAGAGAAAGAATCTTTTGCTATATATTTCGCAGTACAAAAGTTAGACTACTATCTGAGAGGGAGCACCTGCGAAATAAGGACAGATCATCAACCATTGATACATTGGCACAGACATATAGAAGAGATAGTTCTAGAAGGGACGTGTGTAGAGGTGAGAAGCCATGGAGAAAATGGCAAAGAGATATTTTTGCGGCAGTGGCCGGGTCTTATGAAGACTTTGGGGAGAAATCATATTTTTTTTTCTCCGTAATACAAGAAGAGAAGGGAAAAGTGTTAAGAACGTTCCAGGGAGGGAACGAAAAACATATAAAAACGTTAAGTCCGGCGTTTGCCAGACTACAAATGAGAGTCTGTGGAGGGTAACCCTCACCGAACATATACAACGGAAATTCAGAAACAGGGAGACAGAGTGTTATCGAAAAGGAAAGAAAAAGGAGATAGCACAAAGAGAAGTTCCAGAGAGGGAACGGACATTGAGAAGCCAAACGAAAGAGACAAAGAAGAAAAAGAGAAGTGAGAAGGCACAGGAACATGATACAGATATGGAGTACTAAAGAAACAGTGACAAAAGAAGAAATATGGAGAAACCATGAAACAAAGTGATAAGGAGTGGACGTAAAAATAGATTAAACAGAAATGGACGTAAGTAGGAAAAGGAAGTCAAGTGACAGGTCAGCAGCAGAAAAACACGCAAGTAGGTAAAAACGACAAAATAGTTTAAGATGGGTAGACTTAAGAAGTTTCAAATATTTTAGCGTAGGAGACTAAGGTTAGAGGTCTAGTTAAAAAAAGGGTGTACAGGAAGATGGCAATTCAGTGTTGCCATGATAGTAAATGGCTCACGTCACCATGAATTATGTATATACAAAGACACGACAGACGACATGTTTGGGCTTTATATGAGAGAAGAAAAAGGCTAAACAATTCACACTAGGTGTGTGGTGACGGAAAAGAATACAATATGATGAATTTACATGTATGACAATAGGAGTGACTGGATGAGTAAAAGGAAATAAACTTTGTATGTATATGTACAGAGTTGGTAGAATGTGAGAGCGAAAGACAAGGGTTAAGAACAGTCATAAATGTGAAGAGGAAAGTTCACTTAAGAAAAGTGACGGGATAAGAGTAATTCCTCAGTTTTGTTATGATAATATGTTGTAACATAAGAAAATAATGACATGTTAAGTGATATATTTTTTTTTTTAATGAAGACCACTAAGGAAGTGGAATGTATTACATGTCAAAAGTATGTATTTGAAATCATGTAACATGAGCAAATAAGAATTGGTAATGTGCTGAGCTAGGGTTGTAACAGCACATAGCTAAGGATATTTTTTTTTGTTTTTGTTTTGATACATAGTTAAGTACAATAATGGTTGGTACTGTCATTAAAATAAATTTTTTATCCTACGGATAAATAATTTATTTTTAGGGGAGATAATGAGATATATGTGGCAGATGGAGAACGACTGACAGTCAAAGGGAATGAATAATGAGAATTGGAATGGGAAGGTTCAGATAGAGTACAAAAAGGGGAGGCGCAAACAATAATGCGCATGAAAGGGGTGAACGATAATCCAGTGAATCACGCTTTCTCAGCAGCGGTCCAGAGGCGTGAGTTAGAGAGTGCAGATCGCACGTACGCGAGTAGCCATGTTGAAGGCAGTACTCAAGTAGTTTAGGTGATGAATATTTCACGGACAAGGAGACGCGTTTAGGGTAATGATTAACCAGAAATATTGAATAGTGAGAATTCTTGTCTAGAAGGAGAAACGGTGTGAGTTAGATTTTATTCAGAAAGGGAAAAGGTACGTAGAGTGAAATCTGATACATACATAGACAGTAGTCCTATTCCTCAATGATGAAAGAAGGGAAAAGAACAACCATGGAGAGGTCCGGTCTACCAATAGATAACCTGAACACTGAGAGGATATATATATTAATAATCTAAGAAATTGTTAGGAAGAAAGAACAGAAATAGAGACTAGCACCTGAGTGATCATCTATTGTTAAAAGGTCATCCTAAATATTACTTAAATAATAAAATAACAAAAAAGTACAATAAAATAAAATCCCAACATTGTAACAGTACAATAACAGTTACACAGATTTACAGATGCGTATCATAATTTATACTAAACAGGACAAAATTAATTTTAAAACCTACATATGATGTTATGTAATTATTTAAGAACATAACGAAATTAGGGTGGCATATAATCTGCACTCATGATGTATTTGAAAAGTCTGTGATTGAATGAATATGGACTAAGAGTATTTTTTAAGTGGTGTGGAAGAGTATTCCACAGATGAGCAGCAGAAAAAGCTAAACCTTTCTTGAATAAGTCGAGCCTAGGCTTGGGCATGTGTAATTTATTTAAGCGATGACTGCGTCTTCTGCTGTATTTGAAAATAGGCCACAGATACGTTGGAGCATTCTGTGACAAGATTTTGTGAATAAATTTGGCTTTGTTGAAGAGAAGGCGCTTTCTTAGTGGTAATATGTTAAGATATGTATATGCGTCTCACACTGTGTGAGGTTTTTGTCTGAAATTAGGCGCACTGCACGTTTTTGTAATGAATATAGTCTTTTAGTGTTGGACATGGTGCAGCCATCCCAAATTGTAGAACAATAGTCTAGATGTGTTTGTATCTGGGATGTGTAGAACATTTTTCGTGTCTCCTCATCTAGGAAATGTTTAATTTTAGCTAACTGGTAAACTTTTTGTGCCGTTTGTTTGGTCAGTGCTTGTACATGCGAATTCCAACTTAATGTTGGTCAATTGTGAGTCCTATTGTTTTATATTCATTTACATTTTCAATTAAAGAGGTTCCAATGTAGAGCTGAAGTGTTGTTTTCGGCGAGTTTTGTAATTTTTGTCTAGTTGATATTATCATACATTTTGTTTTAGTGATATTTATTTGCATGCAGTTTTCATTGCTCCACTTAATAAGATTGTCTGTGTCGCTTTGTAATAATATTTCTAGCGTGTTGCAACTTTTATCACTAGTATAAATGATACAGTCATCGGCAAATAGGTCGCAGGATGAGTGCTCGATGTGCAGAGGAAGGTCATTTATGTAAATGGAAAAAAGTAGAGGGCCGAGAATAGAACCCTGAGGAACACCGGTGTCAATAATAGTTGGGCTTGACAAGGAGTTATTGTACCACACTACTTGCTGTCTGTCAGACAGGAATGATTTAAGTAATGTCACTAGTTTAAAGTTAACTTTCATTGTTTCTAATTTTCTTGATAAAACAGCGTGATCAGAGAGAAAGAGAGAGAGAGAGGGAAGGAATAAATATTGAGAAAGAACTTACACATTGTATATTCTGTGATGGACCAAATGTGGAGGTCAGAGCAGACAGCAATGATCCTCTCATATGTAAATAAATAGTATTTCAGTTACCTATGGCGTTAAGTCATTGCTCGCTGTTTATGTAGCTGTCATAATTATTCATCACGTCATTGCTAGCCAAAGAGGCAGAGAACCGGGGCAGGCAGGTGGCCATACATTAGAACATTGATACTACGACACCGCCGGCCTTATGATAGAAGTGACAACAGGCAAGCCGTCTGATAAGGGTGGATTTGTGCTGAAGTGGTAACTTGCCACCCTTATCGACACCTGGTGTTAAAGTGTAAGATGTAGGTGTCTTCTCTGATTTAGGATGTTGCTGTGTATGTGGTAGTGGAACAGTTCACAGGGTTATCACACAGGCAACATGACGTGTAGAGTCATAGAAAGGGTAACTTCGTTGTATAAGTTTCTTTCATTTATTGCACGCCACAAAACAGTCATGATACTTATGACATCAACATGGTTAACGAGTTCAGCAAGATGATATGGCACATTGAAAACAATTTCTGTAGTCAGCAATGATAGCTGTTGTATATATGCGTCATAAGACATCACAGTTCAATAGATTCAGAAATTCATCAATCATCGAGTGCTAGTTCGTGAAGCTGTATAAATAATAATAATTTCTATAACTTCTGCAACAGTGTCAGCTACAGATCTTCAATGTTCATAAACAATAATAAATGCTCCCATTCTGATGCTAGCAGATCAGTTGTATACAATAAGTCCGTTCACTGTCTGCACGTGAATAGCATACATGGGCTACAGGTCAGCTCGACCTTTATAATGTTCCTAAGTCTAACCATCTGACTTGGACGTGATCTCTGATATAACGAATCCTGGAACACAGACAACAGTCTTGTTGGTCTAGAGCGACCCATATATATTTAACTAGTTCAGGTATACAGATACCGGTGACTTAATCCTAGTCAAAGTACCTCTCCATTTTTCATCACAGAGGCGAGCAAATAGGCGACAAAATGACGAACCTCTAGATGATAGCATAAAGTTCGATACAAGAGGAATTACCTTATTTCGGAAAATCAACCATGAACATATGCCTCCAGGCAGGCTGCATAATACTGGGAAATAGTCTAGTTAGCTAACTAACTCACTAAGACACTGTATTTCCCTCAGAGAATCACAAGACGCAGTTGCGTCTGCTCGCTTCTTAAACCATTTCTAAACTCCCCAACTGGGCGGAACACACAGAACGAACTCCCGGTTTTTGACATGCGCAGAACGACAATCTCTGAGTTGCCGTTCACAATAAGACGATTCGAAGAACATTCGAGATAAAAGTCTTACACAGTCGCGCCTTTTATGGTCATGAAAAGAAGCGTTAAGAAAGGTTTCAGACATCTACCATAGTTGACTGATACTACCAAATAAGGAGATGTGGTCACGCTTCGTTCAAGAAATTATAGACCGAACGTGTCTCTATACAAGAGAAGGCAACTCCTAACAAATTGTAGTCTCGATAACTCGGATTATGTCCCTTTGACCATAGAAAACATAATACACACTTCAGTCAAAAAAAAAAATGATCATACATATGAAAAAATGTTTATACAAACGAAAAATAATAATGATCCGTGCGTAACATTACCGCACCCTCCCTGGAAAAAAAAAAAATGAAACTTTTTTTTTTTTTTTAAATCCTGGAGCCGGAAAAAATCTAGGCTCCTAACGCACGTATGATGCGTGGATATATACCTAACAAATTAGCTCAACGCATGGAGCGACACTGAGATCATATCTCAGATCCTTAGAGAAAAAATTTATCTAAGTATACGCTGATATATTCCAGGAAGGTGCAACCAACACACGCCACAATGATGGCAACAACATAATGACAATCAAATTATACTCATACCAATATATGAAATTAAATATATTATGTGTTATCATACAATGTGTTGCAAATAGCGGTGTAATTTACTAATATACCGCACTATATTATTACATTATATAAAGTAACAGTAATTAATAAGTAATACATGTGTTGCTCTTCGGTGACACAAAACATTCAATAGAAGAAGATGTGGACATCATCCGCTCCCAATGTAGGACAGGACTTGATATCCTCAAAGTTCCACAATGGACATAAACTCGCAGACTTCAATGATGTGCTGCGAAAATATCAATAACACAAATCTTAAAGACAACTGGTAAATTTCTTAATACAATCCTGAAAATAATTTATTTAAATGTGGCCGAGTGATCTTTTGGCCCGTATATCACTAACTAAGCCTTCTTAGATAATTACATGGTACAATGTTATAAATTTCCCTCAAAAAAAAAAAAGTGAGACAAAATCTACTAACATGTCATTATAACATTGGACTGTATATCAGGAAATATATATATATGACAGAAGAATCATGTGGAATCGTGTGGACATCTGGACAGAATGTCTGCCATTACATTATCCGAACCACGGATAGCTCGAACCGAGAAATGAAATGGTTGAAGAGCTATGGCATAACGAGTGGACCTCGAGCTCTTCAAGTTTTTGCTCTGAATAGCAGTAAGCGCTTTCTGGTCGGTTTCCACAATGAAATGTGCGCCTAGAAGAAATCTTTGTAACTTCAGAATAGACCATACCATAGCCAATAACTCACGGTCTAAAACCGAGTAATTCTTTTCTGCAGCGTTTAATTTCCTAGAGATATACATCACCGGATGCAAAGTATCAGAATACTCCTGCATTAGTGCTGCCCCAATCCCTGTTGACGAGGCGTCACTTCGAAGAACAAAAGTCTTCTCAATAGTAGGTAACTTAAGAATAGGTGGAGATGAAAATAGGGCTTTAACCTGGTCCAATGAGGATTGACATTCTTTAGACCAGCGGATCAGATTAGGCGACCCTTTCTTCAATAAAGTAGAAAGCGGTGCCATAATGGAGGACAGATTCGGAATGAATCGTCCGTAGAATTGAATCAAACCTAATAGACTCCTTACTTGTTTCTTCGTCTTAGGGACCGAAATGTTAAGTATTTTTGAAACATTGTGGTCCTCTGTCTTTAAAAGACCATGACCAACCCGATGACCTAGGAAAGAAATCTCGCTAAATCCTATAAAGGCTTTAGAGGGTTTTGCAGTCAAGTTATACTCGCGAAGAGTAGACAGTAATTCGTATAAACCCAAATAGTGATCTTCCCAAGAATCACTGAATAGACAGATATCATCTAGGTATGCTATGACATCTGTACGATATGCGAGAATTCGCCGCATCATGCGTACGAATGTAGCAGGGGCGTTCATAAGACCAAAAGGCATGAAATTCCATTGGAATAAACCCCTAGGTGTAGAAAAAGCTGTAAAAGGTTTGGCACGTTCAGTTAGCGGGACTTGCCAATAACCTTTAGACAAATCTAGTTTGGTAAAGAATCTAGAATTAGAAAGTTTATTGAGTAGCTCTTCTAATGAAGGCATAGGTTCAGCATCGAACTTCGTAACTTGGTTCAATTTGCGATAATCTACGCAAATGCGAATGTTATTATCCTTCTTTCGAACAATAACCATAGACGAAGAGTATGCTGAAGTGGATGGTTCAATGATTTCCAAACGTATCATTTCATCCAACTCTTTTTCGACTTGAGACTGGAAATGAATAGGTATTGGATATGGTCTGACTCTGATAGGATTGTGATCAGTTAGCACAATGTCATGTTCTATGACATGTGTGTGTCCCGGGATGTCTGTAAGAACATCCTGAAATGTTTGCAACATCGAAGAAACTTGTCGATGTTCCTCAGCGGAAAGATTTGGAGAAACGGTCACGTTTTTCCAAGATTCCGTAGAATAAAGTGGGACCATAGAAAGAGGAAGATTGACATCAGAAAAAGTAGTTTCCTCATCCTGTATAACTGACAGAGATGAGTACTGACCACGAGTTGCTTGTGAATTGTCCGTAGCCTGGAAAATAGGCTGCAAATAGTCAGGTCTTTCATAAAATTCTGTGAGCATATTTATGTGGAAAGTTTTATGCTTTCCATCAATATCGACAACATAGTCGACATCAGAAATTTTGGAGACTATTGCATATGGACCTTTCCATGCAATTAGAAGTCTGTTCTCCCTTGAAGGAAGTAGAACGAGAGCTTTGTCACCTGGACAAAGTTGTCGTAGACATCTATTCTTATTTGCAAACTGCCTTGCCTTTTCTTTAGCAAATTCTGAAGACGAAGTTGCTAGTTTGCATGCCTCGATGATCTTTTGCCTAAGAGCAATGACGTACTCATAAGAAGATTGAGTCTCATCGCTAATATTATCGGCAGTGATTAGATCGTGAAGTAAAGACATAGGGCCGCGCGGTTGCGCGCCAAAGACAAGTTCAAAAGGGGAAAACCCCGTATGTTCATTGGGGACCTCTCTATACGCAAAGAGAGCCGCGGGTAAGACCCTGTCCCAATCCTGAGGATGATCCTCAGTTATTTTACCAAGTAAAGTTTTCAGAGTCCTATTTAAACGTTCGACCAACCCATTAGACATTGGGTGATAGATACTGCTGAGAGACCTTTTAATGTGTAGCATAGACATTACCTGTGACATAGTGTCTGATATAAGTTGAGTGCCATGGTCTGACAATATTTCTCCGGGAAAACCCAAGCGAGAAAATATCAGCCAAAGAGCGTCTGCGATATCAGCAGTTGAGATGCTCTTGAGAGGTATTGCCTCTGGCCAACGTGTGCACATATCGACACATGTAAGGATAAATTGATGTCCTCTAGCCGACTTAATTCTAAAAGGACCGATAATATCTATTGCCATTTTTTGAAAAGGGCGAATAGGAATGTCAGCAGCCTGGATAGGCGCAGCATGTCGTGGTCCTTTAGATTTGACCTCCTGACATACTTTGCAAGAGCGACAGTACATTCGTATGTCCTTGCTCACAAATGGCCAAAAGAAAGCCGCAAGAACCCTCGACTTTGTACGGGAAAAACCCATATGTCCAGCACATTGCGAGTCATGAGCATGTTGCAATATTTGCAATCTCATGCTCTTAGGCACAAGAATTTGTGAATGAGTGGACGTAGTCGAGTCTTGTACCATACGTACAAGTACGCCGTTCTTCATAGAAATCCAAGATTTCCTATTAGTGTTCTGATTAGGATCACCTTTTTTTGCTAGAATGAAGAATTTTTGTAAAGAAGGATCTTCTTCTTGCAATTTGATAAATGAGTCACGTGTAATAGTCAAGTGACTATCTTGGTCATTTACTTCATCATTATTAGTTAATGAAGTTTGAGGTGGATCCAGAGCATGTGCTCTTGTGACCACCGCATTGGTAGCTTCAATGTTTTGCTCTTCCCAAACAGCAATCTGCTGTGGGGTACATTCCCTAACTCCGTGAATACGACCAATAATAAGGTCCGCAATAGGGTTTGGAAGTAGACACGCGTGGACCTCTCCCGTGAAGAAAGGAGTAGCAATGTGTATTATCGCAGTAGGATACTTTTCTAACGTGCCACCAAATGTGACACATTTGATGACTTTTCCTGTAGCACAGGATGGATCTACAAGAGATTGCCTAACGCCGACAGTAGTACATCCAGAATCAAACAACACTGAGACTGGATTACTATTTACTAGCCCCTTATGTAATATAAGAGAACCTCTCCCATCATGAGCAACATTAGCAGGAAGAGCGGGCAAAGGATGACCACAGCTTAAAGTACTAACGGTTTTCGGATCAAATAAAGTACTGCATTGGATACATTTATTTGCCCTACCAAAATCAAAAGATGAGCATCCGATAGCATTATGGTCTTTATCATTATTAACCTGTTTATCTGCTCCCTGAGATTCTTGTTGAACAGAGTTTGTCTGTTGATATCTTTTTCTCTTATGTTGCGATCTACCGCGACCATTATTGCCTCTGCAATTATCATTAAAGTCCCTACTGTAATTTTTATCCTGGTTTGAGTTCCAGTTTCCATAACTGTCATTACTATCTCTATGTTGTTGAGAACCTCTATTATCTTGGTATTGAGGTCTCTGCATAAAATATTTTCCTCTATACCGATTACCTTTGTGAAAATTTCTAAAGTTAACCGGAGTAGAATAACGTGTAGTATTAGGTTGTCTCCAGTTCTGGGAAGAAGAATCACCCTGGAATTGATCACTATGGTTCTGGGCATAATTACGATTACTCTTTTTATTGAAATTTTTCTGGCTACCCTGAAATTTACGCATAAAATTTGGGCCATAAGGTGCTGCCGAAGCAACTGGCAGACCTTCTTTCACCTTAGAGTTACTAATGGTTATGTGCGGATGCGCAGTAACATACTGGCTACAGTATTCTTCCATTTCTTTTATGTTTTTAGGCTTACGCTCATGAAGAAAAGATAGAAAAGCTTCATTAACAGAAGACATAACCTTATCTCTAAGTAGTAAATCCATAAGAGCTTCAAATGTATTTTCTGTCTTAGACAACTCAACCCATCGTAAAAAAGTAAGACGGATGCCTGAGATGAATTCAGAGAATTCAACTCCAGTTTCTGGTAACATGGTTTTAAATTTAAGACGATATCCGTCCTCGTTAAGTTGGTACTTCTTTAACAATGCCGCCCTGACAACCTCATAGTTGTTTTTGTCAGGCACATCTACCATACTCAACAAAGTCAAAGCATCACCTCTAAGTATCTTGGACAGATGATACACATATAATGTTTTATCTATATTATGCACATTACATGCACTTTCAAATCTATCTAGATAAAATGTTATATCATCGATTGAGGGATTAAATGCTGGTAGATTAAGCTTGAAATCCTTAGCATTAGTCTTATTTGACACCTTATTTGCCTCATTAGCATTACCAGTGTTCAATAACTTTAACTTCTCTAACTCTAAAGCTAAGACTTTTTCATCATGTTCCATTTTTGCTTTTCTCTCATCAGCCTCTCTTTGTAACCTTCTTTCTTCAGCCTCAGCCTGTAACTTTCTTTCTTCAGCCTGGGCCTGTAACTTTTTTCCTTCAGCCTCTATTTCAAGTCTCTTATTTTCAGCTTCTTTTTCAAGTCTCTTATTTTCAGCTTCAGCCTGGGCCTGTAACTTTTTTTCTTCAGCTTCTTTTTCAAGTCTCTTATTTTCAGCTTCAGCCTGAAGCCTCTTCTCCTGAGATTCTGCTTCTCTTTTTTTTGTTTTTCCATTTCCATTTGAAATCTTTTTTCCTCCACCTGCATCTGCAGTTTCTTTTGTTCTATTTCAGCCTCTATTCTCTTTTGTTCAGTTTGTTCTTTCATTTTCTTTTCTTCCGACTTCAATGCCTTGGCATATTGAACAGTCGCAAATTCTTCTAATTTATCACCTGTCTTCCCAAGGGCTTTACCCTGCTCAATAAAGTACTCAAATGTAGACATGATGTCCAAAATGTGAGTACAGAACCTGAAATAATTAATTATCTTATTTCAATGTTAAATAGCAACAAGACTTAATAAAGTGCTTGTATAATCTCTATGTTGAACCCAATCTCTGTGGGAAACAGGAGTTGACACCAACTTGTATTATCAAATGTATAATAATATCACAAGTCACCTCTTAATTAACAGTGCACTACCCAAATCAGTGCATAATCATCAGTTATTTATCATAACTGCACTACAATAGTGCATAAGCAAAAAACACCAGTTTGTTATGATAAGTGCACTATAGACCAATAGTGCATGAGCATATATCAACAATAGTGAAAGCTAACTATGCAAGAACTATGTAAACAATAACAAGACAATGTAAACAATAGCAAAGGTCACCAACAATGTAAACAATAACAAAGATCAAAGTCAATGTAAACAACAACAAAGATCAGAGTCAATGTAAACAATAACAAAGATCAGAGTCAATGTAAACAATAACAAAGATCAGAGTCAATGTAAACAATCAACAAAGATCAAACAATACGAAAACATTCGCATAAGTCAAATACACAAACAGCAAAACTAAAAAGAAATATGCGAAGATATGACTAACAAATGACGCTACAGTGTATACACAAAAATATACGTAAAGAACTGAATAATAGCAAAGGGGAGACCTACAAATACAAACAATCGAAATCGAAACTAAAAACACAAAGAAAGAGAGAGAAGAAAAAAGAAAAAAAATATATATATATATACAAGAAACAAAAATAAAGCACAACTCGTCACAACTAAACAGATATAGCAACGATTGTCGCTAGCAAATTTCACTGTAGGAAATTCGCACAGTCCCTAACGAAAACGCTAACAGTAGAACCTCTGTGACGTGGTATCTTCTACTGCAAGACTCCGCCCAACCGAGAAAACCCGCTGAAATATAAACATATAAATATACAAATAACAAATAACATATAACATATAAACATGTATCATGAAAACAATAGGAGAAAGTGTGAAAGTACAGAAGGCTCAGTTAGAACATAAGGGCACAGTTCACAAACAAAACAGGCCACTTAACTTCTATAAATCCAGCGTCAGCACGGTGCAGAACAGGATGTAATCAGCATTCTGAGGATAATGATCCAACGTTGATTAACTTCTGCTCCCATAAACAGCCATGACGAAGGAAAAGAGCTTCTAATACTGCAACAGTTATTACGGCACTTGACCTTCTGAATCTTCTAAATTGATTTAACCGGCACTTGACCTTCTGAACCCGCAGCAGTACCCCTGAGACCGGAACAGTTGTTACGGCACTTGTCCTTCTTTTCACCAGATCAGGAAATCCATTCGCTCGGTACTTGTCCTTCTAATTTTACATAAACTTCAATATTGCCGAGCAGCGCCGGGTAGTTTCAAAATCAGCAACTGTCAGAAAATCCGGATACTTTCAATAAAATTTCTTGTAAGGTGGTAGTTGATGCTGTAGTTGTATCTAGTATGATGATGATGTCTGGGTTTGCTCCCCACACAGGCCACCAAAAATGATAAGGGTGGATTTGTGCTGAAGTGGTAACTTGCCACCCTTATCGACACCTGGTGTTAAAGTGTAAGATGTAGGTGTCTTCTCTGATTTAGGATGTTGCTGTGTATGTGGTAGTGGAACAGTTCACAGGGTTATCACACAGGCAACATGACGTGTAGAGTCATAGAAAGGGTAACTTCGTTGTATAAGTTTCTTTCATTTATTGCACGCCACAAAACAGTCATGATACTTATGACATCAACATGGTTAACGAGTTCAGCAAGATGATATGGCACATTGAAAACAATTTCTGTAGTCAGCAATGATAGCTGTTGTATATATGCGTCATAAGACATCACA
Source organism: Oreohelix idahoensis (assembly GCA_024509875.1). Classification (NCBI taxonomy): domain Eukaryota; kingdom Metazoa; phylum Mollusca; class Gastropoda; order Stylommatophora; family Oreohelicidae; genus Oreohelix; species Oreohelix idahoensis. Next base: position 389,157 of record JAMPIV010015284.1, on the reverse strand, counting down.
GTTCAATAGATTCAGAAATTCATCAATCATCGAGTGCTAGTTCGTGAAGCTGTATAAATAATAATAATTTCTATAACTTCTGCAACAGTGTCAGCTACAGATCTTCAATGTTCATAAACAATAATAAATGCTCCCATTCTGATGCTAGCAGATCAGTTGTATACAATAAGTCCGTTCACTGTCTGCACGTGAATAGCATACATGGGCTACAGGTCAGCTCGACCTTTATAATGTTCCTAAGTCTAACCATCTGACTTGGACGTGATCTCTGATATAACGAATCCTGGAACACAGACAACAGTCTTGTTGGTCTAGAGCGACCCATATATATTTAACTAGTTCAGGTATACAGATACCGGTGACTTAATCCTAGTCAAAGTACCTCTCCATTTTTCATCACACAGGCGAGCAAATAGGCGACAAAATGACGAACCTCTAGATGATAGCATAAAGTTCGATACAAGAGGAATTACCTTATTTCGGAAAATCAACCATGAACATATGCCTCCAGGCAGGCTGCATAATACTGGGAAATAGTCTAGTTAGCTAACTAACTCACTAAGACACTGTATTTCCCTCAGAGAATCACAAGACGCAGTTGCGTCTGCTCGCTTCTTAAACCATTTCTAAACTCCCCAACTGGGCGGAACACACAGAACGAACTCCCGGTTTTTGACATGCGCAGAACGACAATCTCTGAGTTGCCGTTCACAATAAGACGATTCGAAGAACATTCGAGATAAAAGTCTTACACAGTCGCGCCTTTTATGGTCATGAAAAGAAGCGTTAAGAAAGGTTTCAGACATCTACCATAGTTGACTGATACTACCAAATAAGGAGATGTGGTCACGCTTCGTTCAAGAAATTATAGACCGAACGTGTCTCTATACAAGAGAAGGCAACTCCTAACAAATTGTAGTCTCGATAACTCGGATTATGTCCCTTTGACCATAGAAAACATAATACACACTTCAGTCAAAAAAAAAATGATCATACATATGAAAAAATGTTTATACAAACGAAAAATAATAATGATCCGTGCGTAACACCGTCACACTAAACAAGGGGGGATAATCAAAGACCGTCCGCTTGCAAGAGACAATTCTCTGATGCCGTTTCGGCATAGCTAGGGAGGAAACCGAAGAATCTTTTTATCTCGTGAAGCCAGCTCGCAGATTTCTCACGAAACGCCCAAGATGTGACTTTTGACATCCTTCAGAGAGATCACGCAGAATTTGTATATATACTGTCTACACATTTAGTCCGTATCAAGCCTTTCAAGAAATTTTGGATAATCTTAACGCGCACGCTAGAACCTATGTGAAATAGTGCTTAATGGCCTTCGCGGGGATTATTCGGTTAATTTGGTAATAATAATATAAGTTGTGCTTAAGTATTAAATGTGTTAGAGAGTTACCTTGTTATACACTGAGTCCTAAGGGTTAAGAATAGCGGAATAGCAAACTTATATATATTTTCTTACCAGTGGTTCAGATTAATATCAAGAATCCATTAACTAATTTTCACTAGAGTATACGGCTGAACTGACAAAATAAATGCTTTGAGGGACGGATAAATTGACAGAGAAAAATGCGAATTATATCTTCATTTGTGTGTAATTATATAGTGACTAGCATTAAATATCATGTGGGAAAGAGAAAAAAAAAACGATAGCAGCCGAGAATAATCAAGCTAGAAATGACAGGCGAGTTTTACAAGGAACCGAAGTCATAACTGAATTAAAACTGTCTTGCGGAGGTAGAAAAGCTGCATGCTTTTATCAAACCCGTACTCGTCGAGCGACGCGCGATAGTGTAGATTAATACCCCATATGCCTTAAATTTAATTTAGTGGCGGAGGAGTTAGGAGATCATTCCCTACGCTTGATAGCCTAGATTTTTTCATGTTAGAAATGCTTTGTTTCTTCCTAAATACAGAACTTGACAAAAAACCCAGCGGCTGGCGGTTTCCTATTTGTGGACGTTTCCTCAGTTACTGAAGTACTAATAGTGTCGTTTTCCCTTTGCGTTCGCCCGTATTAGTGTGAACAGGAATGACCAGGGCGACACAATAACATTCTTTGAACTGTAATTGATCAAGGGGACTGACAAAATACCCAAATAATTTTCCCATTTTATTTTATCAGCCCGGTGTGGTCATATACCTAATTAAATAAATTAAGGGGCTGCTGTAAAACTGGTAAGGAATATAAGTTTGTAAACTAATAAAACGGTATTGAATCAGTTTTACAAATAACAGTTCACATGAGATAAGGGAAGTTTCGGGTTTTACCCTTTGTCAGCCACAATCAGGTGACAACGACAAGAATTACATATAGTCCTAGGTACTACAAAAACATACGATGATAAGAAACTCATATACCTAACAAGTCTTCCCGACTTCTGACAGTCGTTTACACCCGTGGAATTTACCCAAGATAAAACACTGTTCATAATCGGTACTCACCAAGAGCAAGCGGATAATAGTATCATCAGAATTAACAATAGTTATTTGTACAATCATATGTTTTTCCTGCTGTTTACTGAGTAATGGCATATCTCAGAGTGTTCCGGCACTAACCAACCTAGTGGACAAACTTGTGTATCCAGAAACATATCACTAATTACGCGTTCCCCGTGTACAGTTTAATTCTTATCGGAGGAACTGGGGCCTGATACGGATGATACCAATTACTGGACATTATATGCATTTTTCCAAGGATTATTTGTCAACACAATTGTTTTTCAACAGAGTAGGTAAGGAGCGAATGAGTGGCCAAGTATAACAGAGAAAGAGAGAATAATAATTTTCATTTGTTACAGAAAACATTGTACCTGCAAACTTTGGTTCTTTTTGTGGTAGGGTGGGCGAGATGATGATGATGACTATATTGTGATGTGTGATCACTCTCTTTCCACACTCGCACCGACCCGAACAACAATAAAAACTCTTGATTCTGAGGCAGGGGCTGTATTTATTTTTACAACCCTATCAGTGACTGAGAGCACACTGAAGCTGACATTAAACAAATAAACCAAACAAACAAAACAAAACACCCAACAGTGCCCGATTGCTAATCTGAAGAAGCAAACAAAGCAACGAATAGTTAAAATCATAGTAGTTAAATAATCATACTCTCACCTGCCAAACAGTCATTCCACGCCACCTGACACCCTCAACTATCACACACGCACACACTCATGCGTGTCGTCCAGTGCGACTAGTAAGGTGTTGTGCATGAGGCTGGCAATCTCACCGTGTAACATCGGTTGCTACCGAAACCACTACTGCAAGAGCACACACTCAGCTATCACACACACACTCATGCATGTCGTCCAATGAGACTAGTATGGTGTTGTGCATGAGGCTGGCAATCTCACCGTGTAACACAGATTGCTACCGAAACCATTACTGCCCTAGCATATGAATACTTAATATGGAGGCAAACCACACTGTTGGCCACATGCTCCCTCAGGAGCGGAGAAGAGAAATATATATCTCCAAGTGAGCCCACGTGCTCTCACAAACCATTCTACACATAACCATAAATCATAATAATAACATGGACATAAAATAATATTCAACGATATGTACAACAAATACTGTCCTTAATGAGAATAAACCACCACCTCGCAATTGATCAATATTCGTTCTGCACTCTGAAGCATGTCGTATGTGACGACTGATGCGCCTGGCAACAAGCGTGTCGTATATGACCCCTGATGAGACTGGGAATCTCATCACATGAAACACATCGTTACCAAAACAAATCACTGCCATAGCATATAAATGCTTCTTGTCGGCTTGTGATGGACACCAGCCGCATTGGTGTTTCCATGCTCCACAAGGAGCAACCAGAGAAACACCTGTCTCAACGTGCCTTACGCCTTATGCAAGCTCTCCAGAAATCTAAATATATATATCAAAGTAAACCACTAAAGATATACAGTAGAATAATCAATAAACGTGAAATACACTAAATTACTCTTACAATAAAGAATAAAATATAATTACTCTTGACTTTAACAAAACTGGAATTAACACGAAAACTATCTCTTTCCTTTACTGGGGAAAATTATCTTAATCTGCTTCCACCCACGTGTCAATTCACACAATATAACATAGCGTAACATACAGGCTTATAACAAGCTAAGAGTGTCACCGCAGACCCCTTGGCGCCTTCTTTATTCACCGCGCCGCCTTTCATGACCACGTGGCCGCCATCTTGATATTTTGCTAACAAGTCAATATCATCTAAATTCAAGTAATAAATGCTTCTCTGTCCAGTTTCATGTATAAAACACTCTCCTACTAAATTTGCCCGGTCTGATGGATGAAATACTTGATACTAAATTCTTACATACGTGATTTGGTCTTAACACTAGTGAAATTTATCCACACATTATTTCCACTCAATTATATTTCAACACTAAATTATCAGGTCCTGGAAACACATTCACTTTTTCATTTAAACATTAGAACAGACACGCTGAATACTAATAATAAAACTACAGAATACTAAAGCTAATTTAAATTAACTCACGTGCTGAATATAATTTCAGACTTATAGAACACGAATGCTAAATTCTACAAACTGCGCTTAAGAATTACAACTCACGTGCTCTGGTCCATCTGCTACCTACACCGGTCACCTCGTCGTTTGCTCTCTCGTGTGGGCTGAATCTTCAAATAGGCCTTTTGCCGATCGCTATTTCTTTATATAGGCGCTAGGCTAATCACTCAACTTACTGCGCGCTAGGCGTATTAATTTAGCCACATATACAACACTCGCGATATTTTGCTCTAGAAGGCATGAAAACACAAATATACACAACTATTTCTAGAGCAAAAAACACAATTCTACACCACAACTTAATTTTAAGGCATTATTATGGCCTTTTCATCAAACTTGAAGAATTTTCACATCCCAGAATGCTTCGCGCACATCGAAAATATGTGGGCGATAAATCTGCCTAGAAACAGGTAGGGGGCGGGTGTCTTTTCCGCCCCATCACATTTTCTTTGCTAACCATCGTGTAATATATTTTTCTTTACTGGCTGGCACTGTAGTGGGACTTGTTCTTTACTGTACTGCATATTCTACCCCTAGTGCAAATCTTTTGACCTGTTGGGGTCATTTACTTCTTGAGGGATCCTTTTCTCAACAAGAGGGAGAGCATTATTGGGTTATCTTCCTATGTCTGTACACGATTCTTTTATATATATATATATATATATATATATATATATATATATATATATATATATATATATATATATATATATATATATATATATATTGTTCAAAAAAAGAAACGCAACCTTTTTGGTGTTACTTTTATAAAAGATATTCGCTGATTGTACATCAGTCAACCTATTGACTGTGTCCACCTGGTCATTAACTTCTCGTGGTTGCCTGAATTGTACTCACCTCATAATTCGTGAGGTCATGAAAGAGGTCAAGTTTAAAACAACATTTTTGACAATAACTCGTGACAGGCTCATGAGAATCCCGTGAAACTTACTGAACACAAAACTCTCTGACGATGTTATTGAATGCCTATAAAAGATTGACGCTCCTCGAATAAATTCAGTTGAAAATTCAATGCGCAAGAATGGCTCATCTCACTACAGAACAACGACTCATCATCATTGGACGTTTACAGACTGGAAAGTCACAAAGTGTAGTGGCCAGACAATTTAATGTGGTTAGAAGCACCATTAGTCGCCTTTGTAGGCGATTTCAAGAAACTGGCTCAGTGGCAGACCGGCCACGCAATGGAAGACCCAGAGTCACAACTCCTGCCGAAGACCGCTTCATGCGGCTGCGTCACCTTAGGAATCGACTTGCATCTGCGTCCTCCACAGTCCAGTCAATGTCAGCAGCTCGTCGAATTCCAGATCAAACGGTCAGGAACCGGCTGCACGACTCTGATCTTTGGGCTAGAAGACCCTACAGAGGTCCTGTACTTACGGACCGGCATCGCCAGAACCGACTGCAGTAGGCAAACCAGCATCGTCAATGGACCGTTGGGAATGACTGGAGACGGGTTTGGTTTAGTGATGAATCAATTTTTGTGCTCCAGCGACACGATAGACGGAGAAGAGTTTACCGCAGAGTCCATGAGCGCTACGCCCAGAACAGCGTTGATGAGGCACCTCCACATGGTGGTGGAGGTGTACTGATGTGGGGGACGATCAACTTCATGGGAAGAAGGGACCTGGTGCAAAGTGAAGGACGCCTGAATGCCCAACGATACGTTGCTGAAATTCTTCGTCCGCACGTTCTTCCACTTCTGGCTGCACGAGGGTCGATTTTTCAACAAGATAACGCTCGACCTCATGTGGCACAACTCACCAACCAGTTCCTCGCTGGCAACAACGTCCAGACCATTCCGTGGCCAGGCATGTCATCAGACATGAACCCCATAGAACACTTATGGGACGAACTCGACAGACGTTTCCGCCAGCGAGACGTGGCTCCAGCCTATCTCCGACAGTTGTCTCTTGCACTGCGGGAAGAGTGGGCAGCCATCCCACAACAACAGATCCAACGGCTAATCGGATCCATGGCAAGGAGATGTCGTTCTCTGATAGAGGCCAGAGGAGGTCATACACTTACTGAAACGGAGGCCTCAGTCGTAAAGAATAAAAGTCCAAACCAAATTTAATGAAATCATTTCATTGCTAAAGTCTGAAAGTTTCTTCATGCCAAGATTGAAACATAAATTCCGTAAAATAAAATTTTGGTACAAGTTTGAAATTTGGTGTCCATTACCACTGCAATAATGTTGCGTTTCTTTTTTTGAACAGTTTATATATATATATATATATATATATATATATATATATATATATATATATATATATATATATATATATATATATATATATATATATATATATATATATATATATATATATATATATATATATATATATATATATATATATATATATATATATAACAACTGTAGTTTCTTGTACATAAAGTTCTTTTAATGTTGATGGTTATGGCCACCACTGTTAAAAGTATAACCTCTTTGTGGTCAAAACTCAATAATATAAGAATAGTATGGAAATGAAATGGTGTCTAATCAGAATACAATCAATAAAAAAATAATATTCATGTTAAAAAGGTGCATGAAAATGAACCAACATAATATCTTAAAGAAATTATATCATATCTTAATACAATACTATATAATGCACTATACTATATAATATAATAATATCTACTATCCTAAAAAAGTTAAATAGGAAATAACTCCAGCGGTCTTGAAACATCTCATAAACTTGAAAAGGTAACAGCATACAATTCGGGGTCATCATGCTGACTGGCTTCACTTGATCAGTCACACGGGCGCAAGGTGACATACGCTAAGTTGAAGAGTAATAGACTAATCGTTTAACATGGCAGCTCTAATTCTCATCGACAAGCCGTTGCTGTGAAAAAACACAAATGAAAATTTGTTTGGTAAAGGTAGGATTTAATGAGGAAAACAGAAAACATAACTTTACATTTACCTATCAACTGTGGCTTTGTAAACTTCCGGCCCCTTTATGGTGAGCAACAAACCTTCCTCCGTCACGTGTAGACAACACAGGGAGAGTATGACAGCAACTCAAGTTTGTCCCCGCTGTAGGGTCGAACAAAGTTCTGCACTCAAGACAACGAGATGCTCTCTCGAAATCAAAAGCAGAGCAAGCAGTAGCATTTGAGAGAATATTACCATTCTTATTACCTTGATTATTAATAATTGTGGGCTCATGATGAGAAAAGTTAACCTGGTTATGTAATATATCAGTTAGAGATCTACCGTCATAGCGCTATCTGTCACAATTATTATCTCTATTGGAACTATTGCTTTTTCCTCTATTGCGACCATTGTTATGTTTAGAACCCCATGTAGCAATATTGTGATTAATATCTCTCTTTGGATAAAAATATCTATTACATGGATTTTGTTGTGTCCGAGGAAAATTTGTGTAATGTTGATAATCTCTAGTGTGGTTATTTTTACCATAATTTCCAAAATCTTTAGAACCAAAATGTTGAGATCTGTTAAATTGTCTCCAGTTTCTTGGAGGAAGAAAATTACAACTTGATGAACCCCCCTTGGTACTGTCTACAATCACGATTATCTCTCCTAGCAAAATTGTTTTTATTTTTTTCTGTGGCAATATGCTTACCAATTGTATCATACTGTCTGTGCTGAGTATGACAAGTAACAGGACTGATAGAATCTTTATTATTCCGCACATAATGGGTTTCCTTTTGGGATTGAGTACTAGTAGTTTTGTTCCTTGTTATGAATTTATGAGAATTTCCAAAAGTAGATACACGGTTGTTCTTTGGAGCCTTGACCTGACATTTATCAAAGTTTTTACCTTGGTCTACAGGACTGACTATTACAGTAGAATTACCTTTGTTGGCCTGACGCCAAGAATCACTACTATTAGAAGCATTATCATTAGTATGTGGGAAATTGTATTTGCCATGAAAGGATTTATGTGCACCATGTTTGACGTTGCTGTTAGCATTGAGTGCATGTGGCTGACTCTTTGCTTTTGTTACTTGTTGATAATCAACTTTCTGTCTAACAATGTCCGTAGACCACATCTTGTTGTTCAAAACAATATCTAATAGGCCATCAACCCTTTTCCTTAATTCCAAATTTTTTACATTTTTAAGTGAAATCTCTTCACTTTGTTTCTTATTTAAGTTATCAAATGTCAAAACTTTGCACCTCTCCTCTGCTAGTGATTTCTCAATCTTAGTCATTTCCTCTTTCTGCATCTTTAACTCTTCTAATCTCTTTTCCTAACCCTTTTCCTTATTTGCTCTCAACTGTGTCAATTCCAGTTGTAGTGCCTCAAGCTCCCTATCATGGCTAATCGTAAGCTTATGAATCTTCTCCGGAGATACAGTATTCGTCACTTTAAGTTGGCGACCAAGAATCTCATTATCACCCAATACAGCAAGAAGCATTTCTATATAAGACTTCTCACGTTCATTGGTCTCAACTTTTAATTTCTCCCACATCTCTTTCTTTTCTTGAAAATCCTGCGTGAGATTTCTAACTTCACTATGCTTATCTTCCAACTGAGCTTCCAACTCTTTGATCTTACACAATGCTGAGTTCAATGCAGCTTGTGAACCAGAAATTTCCAAGTTCAATTTGTGTAAATCCCTTCTAAGATTAGACACTGTCTCATGTAGTTCACTCTCCTCAGCAATACTTTCTAAAACATTCATCCTTTCCCGTTCACTTCGATTGTTGCCTTTTATTTGCTCCTCTTCAACATTGTCATCGCGTATAACGCGGTGTATGTTATCTAGTATGTGACCCTGTGGTACGTGGAGGTATGTTGATAGAAAAAAACGAAGGTGGAAACGCATTAACTCTGTCAGTTCCTTAGCAATAACTATGTGAGGAACAGACCGAAAATTAATATTCACAAATTCCTCAAGATATCTGATACTATATAAACTAAGAAACGGTTTAACACAAACTCCTCAAGATCTGGGCCTTGTTCTCCATAATCCTTACCCTCCTGGAGAATATCATCAAGCGTTGACATTATGTCTGATGTAGACATTTTATATGAGTTTCCAAATCAAACAGCCAAATATCTCTCCAACAATATTCAAATTATTCGTTAGTTACTGTATCACAAGTTCTTGTGCATAGAAATTTTATAAATTCACATCAATATGAGGGAAGTCAATATTATATCATTATGTAGCCATAAATTATTTATGCATTAAAAAATCATATAATAAGTCACAAAGAATTGACGAACGATATAGACACTAAGAACAACAGCTACGAAGACAAGATACTAGAGAACAAATGATAACGTCCGCAGAATCAACTGAACAATAAAGCAGAACTAAAGAAAAAATTATTGCAAAGCTTGCAATGACAGCTGCGAATAGAATAACAAGACAACACAGTGTATAAATGGAAAATGTGTATATAAATAAAAGATAGGAAAGAGAGGAAGACACTCACGAACAAATTAATCAATAAACTAAGGTACAGAAAAATTACTACAATAACAACAATGAAACGTTACGTCACACCTAAACACTTATTGTCGTAAAAGGCAAATAGCGATCTAAACTTCGGCAAGACTTTTAGCCTTGAACCGGAATTATCGCTCAATTGACACTCACAAACTAAATCCTATAGAACGCTTATGAAGCGCTGGGTAAACTGGGATGTTCCCTTCATAAGTCACCACTCCAACCGCCCACATAAACATCAAATATAGAACATAGAACACTCAACAGAATACGTAATGCATAATATGGGAAGGCTTGTTGACATACATAAAGTGGCACAGTTTACAGAACAAAAACCACTTATCTTGCAAACTAAAAAAAATCCCGTCCTTTTCCGCCAAAATGATGGGCATCACACAGTCCGAAAAGAAAAACAATCCACCGTTGAAAGGTACTGGAACTCGTCACTTCTCACTCTCAGGTCCTTGACACTGTATGATATGTGCTTGAACACCGCACAGAAAAATAGGAACTGGAACACTGCAAGTCTTGACTTGTAGCACACGTGTAGAAGGACTGGTTATACCGCAAATATACACTTGAACTCCCTCTATACACCGTCTGTCAATCACACCGTATTTTTGTTTCACCACTTGACATTAGTGGGGAAGCCAAATGTTAATATAATTCCCTTATATACTCATGTAATCCGAATCTTCTGGGTATCACACCCTGTAAGACTGGCTCATCACTGTAACACCTCGCGTTCTCGGCAACATTGTAATGTGAGTCTTGTAGAACAACTTGTGCATCATTTCATAATAGCCCCATATCACTGTCGACCACTGTAACAACTGTAGTTTCTTGTTGTACATACAGTTCTGTTAATGTTGATGGTTATGGCCATCACTGTTAAAAGTATAACTTCTTTGTGATCAAGCATGGAGAGAATGGCCACCACTGTAACAACTGTAACACAACTGTTAATAGTAAACTGTTAGAACTGTATATGGGTAAAGTATTAAAATATTATTTCTTTAACCCGCCACACAGACTATCATAAATATGTGCTGCTGTTCTGTCACTGTATTTAGAATGTTGGTGGGTGTGTAGATATCAGTGAACGCGAACGCCGTGTAGTACTAGAATAAGTCAATAACAATCACACACACCAAAGCACATGCAGAAGTCAGGAACCGTTGTAACTCCAGGTAACGTTCTACACTGTTTATTAACGCTACAACACAGTCACGTTGACACCAGAGACACAGTTTACTGCAAAATATGAAGTATCGGATAAATGAATCCGTAAAGCTCAATTACTCCATAGAGCTCAATTACAGCACATCGCGGCGCACTTCTCATAGAAAATGCACAGCAACAAAATTCCTCAAAAGGATTGCATATACTGCAGTTTACAATAATCCATGGCTTGAAAATATGAATACTCCAAAAAGGACAGCGTACACTGCGGTTTACAATACTCCATGGCTTGAAAATATGAATACTCAAAAGGCTGCATACACTTCAGTTTACAATACTCCACGGCTTAAAAATGTATCAATATCTATTCAACTGACTTCACAAAAATCCACCCGTACACACAGCGAAAAACATCGCTAACTCCCTTCACCAAACACTGGTCAGGAACTCACTGTCTCGAGATTACCGTATCTCAGTACAGCTCAGCCAATAACACATGCGCGGGCTAGCCGCGAGAAAGCGAGAGAATATCGCTCAGCTCAAACCATAACATTAAGAACCTTCGAGAACTTTCGAACAGATTACTTATCATATTTTTTTAAAACAAACTAACGCTAGTCAGTTTACAAGCGTGATAACCAAAAACCGACCTGTACATACGAGCCTTTTAACGCTTAACTCCCCTAGATTAATATATGACTTAACTATATATATATATATATATATATATATATATATATATATATATATATATATATATATATATATATATATATATATATATATATATATATATATATATATATATATATATATATATATATAGATGTTATGAAGAGTTATATGATAATAAACTTAACAAAAACTTAATTACTTGTGTCGGTCAGCTCAGCCCATACCCATACTCCATTTACCATAGTTTTCACGTTTATGTGTCTTGTGGTCACCTAGCTGTGTGTGTGTGTGAATAGTTAAACTTACTTATTTACTTAGTCGTTCCCCTTCTACCGTGAGGTGTAGAGGTGAATAGTTAAACATATATGTTAATTGTATGGAGAGTAGTATTGTCTAATAAGAAATTACAGTCGTAAAGATAGGCTGGATCAGAGCATCTTCTAAATCCAGAGACAGATTCTACCCTTACACTATTTACTCGTGGAAGCTATCTCTTACACCTTCATTCTCATCTACTTACCAATAGCACCTCTGCTCAGACTGGGCCTATTAACTCCTGATACCTATCTTTAAAACATTTACAACAGCCACCTAGAAATATGGGGACTTGTAGGTTAGCAACAAACTGCTTCTACTTTGCTCTGTCAGTGGCCATCATTCGTGTAGTGCCCCAGTTCTGGTTCATTCTTTGCATCTTGGCCCATAGTTCTCCGCCAAGTTCTTTTTGGTTGGCCTCTCTTTCGCTTTCCTTCAGCGGTGCATAGCATAGCTGTTCTTGTGATGTCATCAGGGTCTCTTCTGAGGATATGGCCAACCCAGCTCCACCGTCTACCAGCTATAATGGTGTGCATGTCCTCTTGGTTGGTGATGGTATTCGAACAAAAGATTCGGAAAATTAAGGCAAGAAATAGATTGACGACAAAGCCACAGTCAAGTAAACAGGAACTCCACATCAAAACTAAACTCCGACAACTGACTACACACCTGCCAGTTATATAAATATATAGGCAGGAAAATAAAGCACTCAGTTCTCCACCAACGAAACAAAGCGTAAAGCAATAGCGATAGATTATCACTGACACATCAAATAAAACAGGACAATGGAAGAATGCAATGAACGAATAACTAATTACAGTTTTAGAGGTCCTACGACCAATCATCATCAACAAAGTCATAAATCAGCTGGAGCTAGGAAAGATGACACTATCGGCAGACACAAGTGGTAAACACACAAACTGAACCAACCAAAAACACACATACATCTAAATTTCTCTTAGTCGACCTTTTAAGTACGTTTCCTTTTCAGAGCTGCCGTGGAATCAATAATAAAAGCTGTAGAAATAAAAGTAACACACTTGCAAAAGTAAATAAATACACACATTTAATACGTAACAATGCTAGAATAAACGCACCCCGTGACGACTATAGGCAACCAACGCACGGTCCTTTACACGATTAGCCCTTTTCAGGGCTTACAACAATGCTAATAAATAAATAAAACAAATTAAAAAAAACGACTGAGATAACAGTCTAGCGGTTACAACTTAATAGCAATTAGAAAAAATACGCCCATTATAAGCGAAAGATCACACATCTGGTCAGATTGGACGGTGTAGTGGTTTTTGATGTTATTGTATGATTATTATGTTACCTAGTGTACTGTATGAGGTCAGCTGTGAGGGCTCCTGATGATAAAAGGTTATGTGAGTACAGAATGCCTTTCCGCTACCACTTACGACCTCACACAGACCTATTCTGCTATTATGTATGTTAGCTACGTTAAAAGTCTAGGGTACTGAAATGTAATGTGTAGGTAATAAAATACACAAACACACACATGTAAATTCTAAGTCTATTAATGATAATAAACTCTATAATACACTGAACTAACTCTGGCTGTTAAAGTTTAAGTTTGAAAATCTTTTAAATTTTATTAGTCCTGAACCAATTGTTTTTTTTTTTTTTTTGGTCATAACATAGGAAATAATATGTAATTTTCAATGAAATGCATATATATTTATTGCATAATCAAATGTAATTTTTGTACATAGGTATATTATTACAATAGTTAATATTAATAATATCTACAGTGTCCTGGGAAAAAACTAGCACTGGGTGTTTAGTTGGGGTGGCGTCATCATTCCCAATCTATGGTTATAAAGTTCATTGTCCTTGACATATGGACTGATATTAATGTTTATATTGCACGCTTTTATGTCTTTATTTATGGTGGAAATAGTTTAGGAATCTCCAGCAGGCCAGGTTTGCACTTTACTGGCCTGTAATGATGTAGTACAGAATTCTTGTGGCCCACTCCTCTCAGTAGCTGGAGTAAAATGTTAGGCTGTACAGACACCCGCTTTTGTACTTCTACAAAAGCATCTGGCACAATCGTAGTATCAGATCAGCGACTCTGAAACAAAAGTTGTGCCATGTGTCAACACTCTATTTACTGCGCCACTCTTACACACAACACCACAAAACAACATTACATAGATTGGGTCAGATCTCTCTGACCAACTTAGCACATCTCACCCAGTTGTTATCAAATAGTACCAGTTTCCCAAGACTGTATTGCATCCGAAATATGTTCAATAGTTACCTCTTCCATTTAATAAGGTGGGTGATATGTTCCCACTGATCTTCAAATATAGATCTGTCTTCTATAGTCGTAGATAGGTTTTCATATTTTATTAGTTTGTCTCTAGGCCCTGGACTGCTGCTGGGGACCTAGAGCACACACTCACTTGTCGTAATCATTTTTCATGATATGGCAGTATCAATCACTCAAAATATTAAAATATACAAGATCAATGCTTTTTTTCCTTACCACAATTCAGAATTGAGAACACAGTTACTTAGTACTAGCAAAACTCAGCTGAGCTGCTGGCTATAGTATGGCGTCCCACTAAGAATATATATATATATATATCTTCTGGAAAACACTCATTTAGCATACACGAACTGTGTTACAGGACAGTCTTTCAAAAATGGCACAAGCGTGCGTCTCTCATTCAATAATATAAATGCTTTTGTCCAATCAGCGGACTTCCCCTCTAACTTTTTCAAATATTCAAACTAAAAGTCAAATTTCAGTCAAATCTCAGTCTAGTGTGTAGTATTTTCTGTTAGTCCGTCTGTCTTAACTTGGTTTTTTCCCTAAATTTCACTTGTTTCTTGGACCAACTACATGCAAAAACTACACAAACCTGCCCCACTAAGTTATTTTTAGCTACTATCCTCCGACTTTGCCCCTCTAGTTCATTGCAGTTTGATTCTTGCATTTTTAGTCTTCAAGGACGCCAAAATGTAACTCTAGTGAAAATATGCACAAATAACTGTTTGCTAATCTGATTGGAACAATACGGTCTTTCGTCAATATCTTCCGTGTTATCTGTCCGTCTGTATATTTAAAAGTATATTATTTCTCTGCTCAAGATGGGCTATTAAACTAGCTAGGTTTTATTTTCATAACTTTATAATTAAAGAAAACCCTACTTTTCTCAAGGTTAGTTTTTGAAATTTGTTTTTGAACCTTCGTTCACGCGTTTGCCGCTAGATTCAAACTACAAGACTAATTACCGTAAAACGTCAAAGATACAACTATTTCTAACAAGAGCTAAGGTCGTTTTTCTACCAATTCCTTACATTGTGTCAACTAGTGGCGTAATTTTTTTCCTTTAAACTACAAATTGCGTCTTTTTGTATTTTAGATTCAAATACGTGTTCAGACCGTCATAATTTTTTCCTTATCTCCGTTTCCCTCCCGTTTAAAAGGGTAAACCGTTTAGTCTGCATGTTCCAACTAGTTAGTTTGAATGGCGGTAGAAAGCGCTGGCGTAGGCGAGAATGTACCCTCGTATAATTTTATCTCTACATGTTATCTTACCCGTTATCTTTATAATTGGAGGTATTTTAACGTTGAATCAATGTATTTTTCACCACACATCTCCCCACCTGAAAACATGCACTAATGCAAGTTCCAAAACCAGTGATACACATAGATAAAATAAACTCCTCACGCCTGCCAACTACTCTAATTTTGATCACAGGGGTGCCTACTGAGGAAATCTGCACCGATATTCTGTGACCCCGGGATATATTGAATATTAAACTGATAAGGGTGCAATAATAAAGACCATCTTAACAATCTTGCATTTTCATGCTTGGCCTGAGATAAGAATACTAGCGGCTGATGATCCGTCTGGACCACAAAAGTCCTACCATACAGATAGATTTGGAACTATTTTATTGCCCAGATTAACGCTAAACATTCTTTTTCGCTTGTGGAATATCCTTGTTCCGCTTTATTCAACTTGCGGCTTGCATAAGCGACTGGGTTCAGTTCCCCATTTGTTGAAGAGGACCCTTGCAACAGAGCCGCCCCCAGGCCTACATTACTTGTATCTGTTCTCACCACAAAGTCCTGAGTCAAATCAGGCAATTTGAGAATAGGCTTGCTAGTAAGTTTTTCCTTTAACTCCTGAAATGCCAATTCACATTGCGCGGACCAAACAATTTTATCTGGATTTCCCTTGCGACTCAGATTAGTCAGCGGAGCACATATAGAGTTAAAATTTTTGATATATCTTTGGTAAAACCCACATAACGACACGAATGATCGCACGTCATTTTTTGTTTGTGGTCTAGGTGCTCTCTGCAGTTTTTCCAAGTTCTTGTGGTCAGGGGTCATGTTACCCTGATATACAGTATGTCCCAAGAATTCCAACTCTTTGCATCCAATACAACATTTTGTTGGTCTAGCAGTTAAGTTTGCTTCTCTGAGCCTATCAAATAACATATTCAGAGAGTTAATGTGTTCTTCAAATGTTTCTGTGGCGACTAGAATATCATCCATGAAATTCGTGATACATGGATTATTCAAGGGATCCAACAATTTGCGCATCATCCTAGAAAAGACACTCGGAGCATTTTTCAGTCCGAATAATAGCATGTTGAATTCATAATGTCCTTCCGAGGTGCTAAAAGCTAAATAAGGTCTAACTTCAGGCTTCACTGGAATCTGGTAATAGCCTTTGCTAAGATCCACCTTCGAAAAGTATTTTGCCTTGTTCAATCTGGCAAATAACTGTTTTGTGTCTGGTAATGGATCCACTTGTCCTTCTGTGACAGCATTCAGTTTCCTGTAATCTATGCACACTCTATGTTCCTGTTGCTGAGTTATTTGCCGGTTGAAGATCATGCACTGAGTATGGTTACTTTAGTGATCTCTTGTTAATCGTGCTTTGTTTAGTATTACGCGAATTAGGGTGAAGGTGTTCATACAACTCAGTAGCATGGTATGAAGAAGTAGTTCATGTAACTTGAACTCAGCAACATTAATGAAGTAATTAATGCCTTCAGATTGAGTCCGTAATATTTAATCACATGTACACACAGGATGATCATTTCAAATAGGAACAGAACATAAGTCCTTATAAGTCATGCATAAATTAATCAATAACGTAGACTGCTGGTTTACGTGTCAATGTCCGTTTAAGGATACAGTGCAATATTGTCGTCAGAACATCACAGCTATATGCACGCGCAGCTAGACATGGCTACCTGCCGACAGTGAGACTGCGAGTCTGAATATTTCATACGAATTTGACGATTATTCTCCTCCTTCTGAGAATTCTAGTTAAATACTAACCTCCATACATTTTCCTCTCATATAGAGTTCTAGGACTGACCCTGGTCCATCAAAAATGCACATATAAATGGCTATATCATGCCATTGAATTGGAAGGTTAGAAAAACGCAGCTATTCAGCTTGGCGGTCAAGTAACAAAGGGTAGCGTCTCCTAGTTACCGACTGTGTCCTAAACAACGCTAGACACGTCATAATCGATCGTGTATGGAGCGTTCAATAATTGAAACATCTATCGCAATATATTAAATGTCTTAACCTTTACATTTGCACGTCCGCTAACCTTTAGCAGACGGCGTTAATATCATATACCGTAACAATTCCCTGTACACCGGGGGAAAAAAAATCGATAGATTTTTTTTCAAGATCTATCCGACTTAACAATTTTTCAAAAAAAAAAATTTAACACAATCGTGACATATGGCCGACGATGTTCTGAGTAGAACCGTGTCGCGGTCATGTCAACTAACTATTTGTCATAGTCATCTAACATTAATCATATTATATATCAATATTATACATATTATTATATCAACTAAATAAAATGTCCAATGTTAATAGTGAATGATAGAATTAAATTAAAGTAAGGTCTGTCGTATTAGTATGTCATATAGGAATTAATTTGACTAATTAAAATTAAATTAATTAATTAAACTAATAGTTAAATTATTAAGGTTCTAATGTAACGCGATGTTATGAGAGAAGAAAAGACAAAATAAGTGAGAAGAAATAGAAAGAAATTCGAATATAAGTTTAACTTAATTGTGTGTGTTAAGTGTTAGTGAATAATAACTATCTAATTTAACTAACTAAATAATGTATAGGTACATTTAAAAAAAATATTAATCTAATACTTGTGTGAGATTTATTTTCTCTTTTCATAATTTCTTCTTTTTATATTTCGTTCTCTTTTTTTGTTCTTTCATTTCATTTTTTTCTCACATTTCATTTTATTGATAATAATTCAATTAAGAAGTTAAGTTAACTAATTAATTAGTATAGGATATGATGATCCATCCGTAGTCTTGATCCTGATGAATTCTTTTAGGCAAAAATGTTCAACGTTTACGTTGGAAAGAAATGTCATTTATCCCAGCATCCAAGAATTAAGTGCACATAGGATAATAAGTTCGACTTGTCGTCAGATATTGTTCCATGATTGTTCAACGAATATTCATACATCGTGTATGGACGTTAGACGAAGTTTCAATGTCAATATGTATACCTTGATTGTCTTTAGTTCAATTCTGTGATGCATATAGTGTTTATAAAGTTTAAATTGAAGGCAAGGTTAGTTCCCTTATAGTTGATATGTTTTAGGAATGTTAATGTTGATTATTCGTCGTCAATAGGATTACGTGACAACGCATCCGCCACAATGTTTTCAGTGCCAGGAATATGTTCAATGGAGAATTCAAATGGCTGTAGGATGATTGCATATCTGGCGAGTTTTTGGCTCTTATGGTTAGATCGACGCAAAAATGCTACAGCACGTTGGTCCGTCTGTATGGTGAAGGGAGCACCAAGCAAGAACTTTTCAAGTTTAGTTATTGCCCATATCACTTATAAAAGTTCCTTGTCCACTGTGGAATACTTTGTTTCTGCCGGCTTTAGCTTTCTTGAAATATATAAGGTAGGATGTAGAATGCCATCATGGTTCTGGAGCAGGCATGCACCAATGCCGTAGTTACTAGCATCTGTTCGTAAGAAAAATCTTTTGGAAGCATCGGGAAGTCTTAAAATTGGTTCATGCGAGAACAAATTTATAATTTTGTTGAAAGTTTCATTGCATGTACCAGTCCATGTCACCTTCACCGGCATGTCTTTTTTTAACAATGAAGACAATACAGCCGTGATGGATGACAAGTTTGGTATGAATCTACTGTAATATTGAACAAGTCCTAACAAACTCCTGACCTGTTTCTTCGTCTGAGGAACTGCTATGTTTAGAATTTTGGAGACTGTACTAGGTAACGTTCGGATATATCCCGATCCAATGATATGTCCCAAAAAGGTTATCTCATTACACGCGATTTGCACCTTTGTAGGTTTAGCAGTTAGATGATAATTCCTTAGAGTGTCGAAAACATATCTAAGTCCCGAAACATGTTCCTCAAACGACGAACTAAACAAGCATATGTCGTCAATATATGTAATAACGTCTGGTCTACCTGATAAAATTTGTCGCATCAGGCGAATGAAGGTAGCTGGCGCATTAACAAGCCCAAAAGGCATCACATTCCACTGGTATAGACCTTGTGGAGTGGAAAATGCGGTGTAGTACTTAGCCTTTTCGGTCAGTGGTATCTGCCAATAACCTTTAGTTAAGTCTATCTCACTAAATATAGTTGCGTTGGATAGACGTGGCAGTAAGTCGTCGATAAGTGGATGTGGTTCGCTGTCAACTATAGTCTTAGCATTTAATTTTCTATAATCAACACATAGTCTGATGTTATTGTCCTTCTTCCGGACAATCACTAATGGAGAAGAGAATGGCGAATTACTAGTCTCAATGATTCCCAGAGACAACATCTGTTCAAGTTCCTTAGTAGTTTTAGCAAGAAAATGTAAAGGAACCGAATAGGGATGTACACGAATAGGTGTATCATCATTGAGAGTAATGTCATGACTGATAGCCGATGTGCGACCCGGGACGTCGGTCAATACATCTGGATAAGATTGTAATAGATTAGCAATCTGTAGACGCTGTTGCGGTGTAACCGTTGAAGAGATGGTTACATCCCGCCAAGATTCAGTAGGTTGAACTACTGGTACCGGTAACGGTAACTGTACCTCAGGAAAAGAAGATTCTTCTTCCTGGATGACAGATAAGTTAGAATAATAACAAGTAGATACTGTGTTGTCATCTAGTTCATGAAAAATTGACTGTAAGTGTTCAGGACGTGTATGAAATTGCTTGAGCATGTTAATATGAAATATCTTTTTGTGTCCCTTGATATCTAAGACGTATAAGAATAAATGACCAATAAGGAAAAGAAATGATGACTGACTAGAGCTGAGTCATCAAGAAATAAGACACAAGGGTGAGCGTACACCATTATCTGCGTGGCGCAGAATCAGGTACTAATTGTAACTTTAGATAACGGTGATGAAAATAAACACCATTATCACGCTCGATTACCCAACGAGCGTCTCGATTGTTACGAAATGTAACCATCGCCTGTCTATTCTGCCCATTGCATGATGGCAGAAGACGAACAAACTTAACGTTTGCTGTATAATCAAAAAAAATTCTAAGTGCCTGCCATGTAGTATCCTGCGGCAGATTTCGCACTAACACTGTGCGAGAATACGCACTTTTCCCAATATATGTAGTATCATTGTCACGAAATAGTGGACAATGATGATATGTATTCTTTGTCAAAGAATTAACCTTCCCTTTCAACACCGACATTGTCTTTCTGTTGGATGTCGTATCATCCTGACTGGACTGAGGATGATACCTATCATCACCAAAGGTATTAAGTTTCCTACATGTCGTAGACATGTCTTTGCTGGGCAAAGTAAAAACTTTTTCATCATAATTATTTGTGTTAACTTTATGTTTCCTTTTAAGTCCAGCATTATTATTTAACCTATTATTCTTCCTCATAATGTTTTTGTCAATGTTGACAACGTCAACAGTTTTATTAGGATCAGTTATATCCTTAGTATGTTGTCCAATAGATCTATCATCTTCATCAATTTCCAGGATAGTACTGAGAGTGAAGTTGGAAACTGCTGTGCCACATGTATTTATGTTGTTGGCACGAAGTGTAGCCATATCAACAACAGCGTTAGCGTTGCTAAAAGAATGCAAATTTTTTTTTCTCCCAATCATTAATTTCTTTAGGAGTGCAATCTTTTCTCCCATGTATGCGTCCTAATGTAAGATCAGCTGATGGATTCTGTAGCATGCACACCTTGACATTACCTGAAAAAAATGGTGTATTAACATGTACTATGGCAGTGGGGTAGTACTCAATAGTACCCCCGAAGGTCATGCACCGGACATAGTCCCCTGTTGCATAGCTAGGATGTACCAAAGACTGCCGAACTCCAATGGTTGTTGATCCAGAGTCTTTTAAAACTGAGACCACCGTACCATTGACTAATCCTCTATTGAACATCAGGGTACCCTTGCCATCGTTCGCTGAAAGACCAACTGCTGTATGAAGGTGTCCACAATTCAGCACCGTTTCCTTGGCCTTCTGAAAAATAGTATTACAATCTTGGCAACTATTTGCCACATTATAATTAATAGCAAAACATGCAGCAGAAGACTGTGTTGTATTATTGTCAAGTGGGACCTGAGCTATAGGGGTAGTATTATTTGTAACTGCCGCCCCTGTATTATGGTTGTAATGAGATGATCCCCGAGAATGAGATCGATTCCGAGTATAATTGTTAGAATTATCTCGTCGTCCTCTATAGTAACTATTATCTCGATGTCTCGAGCCATGATTATTACCATTCCAGTTATTATTATTATTGGGAGTATGTGATCGATTATAATTAGTGTTATGTTGACCATTGTGGTAGTTTTTTTGAGGTGAATAATTTCTATCTCGTGATCTACCTCTGTTGAACTCATTTTTATTGTTGAAATCATTATTATGTCCCTTCTGAAAGTTAACATTGTGATTTCTTTGGAACCTGCTTCTGTCTACACTGTGATGTCTTTGTTTGTTATTATGATTGTAGGCCATATTAGACGCTACAGGTAGAGGTTCTCTTAATGAGGAGTTAGAAATGGTTGCATTCGGATGTGCCGAACAGTAGTTTAAAGAAATTTTTTCTAACTCGTCCATAGTACCTGGTTTACGCTCCTGCAAATATGCAAAAAATGGCTGGCTAACCGAAGATAATACCTTATCCCGTAGTAGTAAATCAACTAATTTGTCGTATGATTTGTTGACTTCTGCCAGTTCAACCCATCTATTAAATGTATTGCGTATGTTCGCAATGAATCCTGCAAAATCTTTTGGAGATTCAGGTAAAATTCCCTTAAATTTCAACCTACAGTGTTCCTCGTCCAGGTGAAACCTTCGTAAAAGCAAGGACTTAATAGCACCGTAGTTATTTGCTATTGATGGGTCAGCATTTTGAGAAGCCGTCAGTGGTTCTCCAACCAAGAATTCATTTAACTTGAGTACCCATGACTCTTCAGGCAAATGGTTTGTTTTGCAAGTCTGTTCAAAACGTGACAGGAACGATGAAAGGTCGTCCACGTTTAAGTTGAGAGTGGGTAATTTAAAGTTGTAGAAATGTTTAGTTTGGCTGGATGATGATCCATTTTGTGCGTTATTATTCTGGTTTGCATCAGCACTTTGTGTTTGTAATCTTGCTGTCTCCAATTTAATACGCGCCAATTCCATTTCTTGTTGTAAAATAATTTCCTCTCGTTTCAATTTATTCTCTTCTTCCTGTTGAGCAATTTCTCTTAATCTATTTTCCTTGGCAATTTGCTTCATCTCACGTTCCTCTTCCTCTTTCTTTAATGCAGCCTTTTTCTCTGCTTCTTTTCTTTCACGTTCCTCCATTTCTGCTTTATGTTTTTCCAGTTCTGCCTCAGCAAACTGACGAAGTTCTTGAGATTTATAACCATATTCCTTACCGATTTTAACGAAATGGTTTATAGTAAGCATTTTGACTTTTATCTGTAAGTAATTATTGATAATTACTGATTAAAATAGTCAATAGTAGCTTCAGAGTAATTATTATACTTACTCAGCTTAGGAATATTCAATATAAATAATCACAATAGTACTGAACTCTTATGTCTAAGTTCAACTAATAGACAATATTTTGTAACAATATTGTATCTAAATACGAACTATATCATAAATAGTTATGATATCTGTTAACTATAATGTAATTACATCACACAATTAATCTCAATATCCAATAATGTTGGGTATGATTCCTAGTAATTATATTGTTCAATGTACTAAGTCACTCTCTTAGTACCAGAAAAGTATATTAAATAATATACAATGGGTCTATTACCTCAAAGGTAGACTATAAGATTATTTTATTTGGTCAATATATATATTATATTATTATGCCCTAGGCATCTCTTATAAATTGTAGTGCTACTTTCTTGGACTATCACTGCATAATTATGCAATGTCCCATATTAACCTTAAATATCAGAAAAAATTAATTAAATTAAATTACAAGTGTATTATTGCATATAATATCATATTATTAATGTAGTATTTAATATATATCATGAGGACAAACAAAACAATGATGCAACTAAAGGGTACAAACAATGTCAAGACGCAAACAAGACATTTTCACAATTAAAAATGAATTTATGAACTAAATAAAACAAGCGGAAGTGTCACAAGCCAAATGAAGGGTCAAGGTCTGACCCGAGGTCAACTTAATATTCAAAGTACACCAAAAAAAAATGACTGCAAAAAATGATGACATCACAGGACTCATAACGGACGACCATTTAACAATCATCAAATAAATGATAGTAAGAGGAGACTGGACGAAATAGTTAACGAACATGATACAAAACTGAATAAAATTGTGAACTGAGTACGAATAAAATACACCAGTTATCTACGGAACGGTACAGCTAACACAAATCGTCAAACGACAGCAGATTTGGACAGACAGTCCAATGGCAAACCTCAATGGGGCTTCCAAAAGTGCAATCGTTTAACTGCCCTAAGAAACGACCGAAATCAATTCAGGCATCGTGAGAGCCACAGAATCTAATTTCGGTTCATCCTCCCTACCTCCCACTAATTAACAACACATTAAAACAACCCAAAAAAATACATGAAACACATTCAGAAAAGACATGCCTATGCAGGCAAAAGGCATGGACTCAGTATTACTGTTTGCAATGACGACAGTATTAAAACAACTAGACTTATCTTTTCCGTTGCTTAGATCAGTGCTAGAGGTCGTCAACAGCTAGGCTAATGCCCCTGACTGTCTGCTCCTGTAGTCCATATCGTGTGTTTGCTTCAATGGCTCATGTTTCCCCTGGTTAGACTTAGAAACGGCTTTGGTTTCTCCGACAGATCACCTACACGACTTTCAGTGACGTCACGTTGTTAGGCATTAGAATGAGTAAGACGTCATCTTCGACTGGATCATGTGATCGAAACTTGATCATAAATATTATGGTTAACATGTGCGTAAGGAACAGAAGTTTGTTTCTTTTTTCTGTCGTTCCCCGCATTCGGCCGCCACTTTGTTGCTGAGTTATTTGCCGGTTGAAGATCATGCACTGAGTATGGTTACTTTAGTGATCTCTTGTTAATCGTGCTTTGTTTAGTATTACGCGAATTAGGGTGAAGGTGTTCATACAACTCAGTAGCATGGTATGAAGAAGTAGTTCATGTAACTTGAACTCAGCAACATTAATGAAGTAATTAATGCCTTCAGATTGAGTCCGTAATATTTAATCACATGTACACACAGGATGATCATTTCAAATAGGAACAGAACATAAGTCCTTATAAGTCATGCATAAATTAATCAATATCGTAGACTGCTGGTTTACGTGTCAATGTCCGTTTAAGGATACAATGCAGTATTGTCGTCAGAACATCACAGCTATATGCACGCGCAGCTAGACATGGCTACCTGCCGACAGTGAGACTGCGAGTCTGAATATTTCATACGAATTTGACGATTATTCTCCTCCTTCTGAGAATTCTAGTTAAATACTAACCTCCATAAATTTTCCTCTCATATAGAGTTCTAGGACTGACCCTGGTCCATCAAAAATGCACATATAAATGGCTATATCATGCCATTGAATTGGAAGGTTAGAAAAACGCAGCTATTCAGCTTGGCGGTCAAGTAACAAAGGGTAGCGTCTCCTAGTTACCGACTGTGTCCTAAACAACGCTAGACACGTCATAATCGATCGTGTATGGAGCGTTCAATAATTGAAACATCTATCGCAATATATTAAATGTCTTAACCTTTACATTTGCACGTCCGCTAACCTTTAGCAGACGGCGTTAATATCATATACCGTAACAGTTCCCCAGAATGTTTCCTCAACAAAACTACAATGGAGCTAAAAGAAGATTCACTGTGTGAAAAATCCCTTCTTTCAACAAATAATCTATTTCCTCTTTCAATGCCTTCTCCTTAGCGAACGGAACAGAATAGGCTCTCATACAGATTGGGTTTG
The DNA here is from genome assembly GCA_024509875.1 of Oreohelix idahoensis. NCBI lineage: Eukaryota > Metazoa > Mollusca > Gastropoda > Stylommatophora > Oreohelicidae > Oreohelix > Oreohelix idahoensis. The sequence goes on along the minus strand of JAMPIV010015284.1, from coordinate 363,441 downwards.
AGTCTACCAGCTTCATGTCATACTGTAGCAAATTTGTATGTCCTGGTTTATCTGTTAATACATCTGTATGTTCCTCCAGAACCTGTTGAACTCTCTCCCTCTGATTTTTAGTCAGGTGTTTACTGACTTTTACTTGTGCGGCTGTCTCACAGGGATGTAATGGGTATTCATGTGAGGTGAGTGGTTCCTTTTTAATTTTAGTTGCGATAGCCAAGGTCAGTAAGGGGGTGCTTTCCTGGAGTGGTCTGTCCAGATACTTCTTTAAAAGGTTTACATGATATACCTTCTCCTTCCCCTTTTTGTCAACTTTATAATTTGTTCTAGACACCTTCTCTAGAACCGTATATGGACCTTGCCATCCAATTTGCAACTTATTCTGGCTGCCGGGTAGTAGAAGAAGCACCTTCTCTCTCACAGCTAATTCTCTGTCCTTTGCCTTTCGATTAAAATAAGCTGCATGTTTCTTCCTGGCTTGTCTCAAATTATCATTTGCCAGTTTCCATCCAGCTTTCAGACGAGTGGTCAGCTCGTTCACATATTGATATGATGAGGTAACAGTCTCTTCTGCCTTCTCATCTGTCCAGGTCCTTAATAAAGCTTCTAATGGACCTTTTATGGGCCTCCCAAATAGCAAGGTTGCATGAGCCATCCCGGTTGAACTATGTGGTACCTCCCGATACGCAAACAACGCGGCGGGCAGAAATTGATCCCACATATCAGGTTTTTCATGTGTCAGCTTCCTCAGGATAGAAATGAGAGTCCCATTGAACCTCTCTACCTGGCCGTTCCCTTGTGGATGGTACGGACTACAGTGAAAGTGTCTGGCTTGAAATAGCTTAAAAACTTCTTCCGTTAGTTTCCCCTTGAACTGTGAGCCATTATCAGTCAAGATTTGATGCGGGAATCCTAATCTTGTGAATATTGTAAGTAGCGCCTCTGCTACATGTTTCGAATTAATTGATGGCAGGGCTACCGCCTCTCCCCTCATAGAACAAGTGTCCACCAGAGTAAGGATGTAACTGTTCCTCCTCTTGGTCCGAGTGAGAGGTCCCACAATATCCACTGCAACCCTCTCAAAAGGTGTTCCCACTATGGGCATTTCCCCTAGAGTTGCAGGAGCAGTCCAATGCTTTGGAGCTACCCTTTGACATTCTGGACAGGATTTGACATATCTTTTTATATCCTCCGTTATCCCTCGCCAGAAGTAATGACAAGCTATACGCTGTCCTGTGACGCTGATCCCCATGTGACCACTGAAGGGAATCGCATGCCCTAGTTCAATCACTTTATCCCTATATGAAGCGGGAAGAACCAGCTGGTTGTGACCATTTGTTCCAGTTCCGGCCTTCCTGTAAATCAATTTGTTCTTCATAAAGTACTCTCCCTTGCTTGGAGGTGTGTGACATTTGGGCAATTTCTTAAAACATGGCTTGAGTGTCCTATCCTCAGCCTGCGCCTTCCTCATCTCTTCTGGATGAGCATTTATAGGTTCACCTTCTTCCTCCTTTTTCTGTGACCTGGTCTGCACTGTCGCCATGATCACAGGTCTCTCGGGATTCCCCAAGAAGACGTATCTACACCCCAATATCAGAGGGTAGATTGGTTCATCTATCACTGCTGCTCTGATTTCTCCTTCCACATAGCGAGTTTTCACCGTTATCCTTGCGATGGGAAGTGTCATGAGTGGTATGTCCTTAGTCGCCCCTTGTATTTCCACTGTTTCTGTGGTATACTGACTTGGGTCCACTATGCTAGACTTCACAACTGAATCATAATCCAAACCTGTATCATATAGGCACCTTATGGTGACCCCATTACAAATAACATCCTCACAAACTGAGGGGTGATAAGGTTCCTGCTGTCCATTAGGATTAACCTTTAATCTTTGTTTCCCCGATTTCATTGCAGCAATGTTTGAAGGTTTCCTTTTACAAAATTCGGTGTTATGGTTGTCTTTCTTACACCATTTGCACCATCTCTTTCCTTGGTTAAACGGTTTTTTTTTCATTATATTTTTGGTCATTGAACTGTGAGTTTCTATCACGATAATCATTTCGTGGCCTATCAAAGTTTGTCCTGCCTTTATTACCTTGTTCTCTGGTATCAAATTTACTACATTGCTGTGGAGCTTTAAAATTTTCTATGTGCTTCTTTTTAGTGCCACTTACCTCTGCCTGGGCTGCCTGATACCTCTCAGCGACATTTAAAACCTCCCCCAACCTCTCTGCACCTTGCTCCATGAGATATTTTCTCAGGTCTGGAGCCATGGACTCTCTTAATTGCTCAATCATGATCATCTCTTTGAGATCTTGGGTCTTCCCCAGAGCAGTCCATTTCTCCAAATAGGTTTCCAGTCTGGCAGAGAATTGGTGGTATGTCTCCACAGACAACAGTTTGGCATTTCTAAACTTCTTACGATAAAATTCACCATTCTTTTCATATCTCAATAGCAAAGCCTGCTTTAGCATGTCATAATTGTCTTGGTCGTCTCTATGCATCTTAGCAAAAACTTCATAAGAAGTAGCTCTAAGCCCTTAGAATAACTTAAGACTCCACCTCTCTCTCTCTCTAACCCATACGTAGTAGCCAATAGTTCGAATCTACTAAGAAACCCCTCGATGTCATCGTCTTTCTCAACAAAATGGTCTAAATGAAACCCCATAGCTGAGGTTGAGGCTCCCTGACTAGGCGTGGCATCTGAGGCAAAGGGGCTCGCACCATTTTCTGGAGCATGGCCTTGAAATTCCAACTCCCTTAGTCGTAACTCGTGCTCCCTTTGCAATCTTTTCTCCTCCTTTGCTGCTTCCCTTTCGGCAGTCAATCTCTTTTCTTCTGCCTCCCTTTGCTGTCGTTTTTCTTCTGCCTCCATTGCCCTAACCTCATTTTCAGCCTCAATCTGCATCCTCTTAAGTTCTTTGTCAGCCTCAATTTGTAACCTCTTCTCTTCAGCTAACCTCTTATCTTCCCTTTCAATATACTCCCCTGTTCACAAAGTTCCGGGACTCATTTTTTTTAATTCGAATAAGTGGACTTACATACTATTTGGTTCTATCTCCTTCAAAGTAGTTCCCTTGTGAGTGTACACACTTATTCCAATGTTCCTGCCACTGAAGGAAGCACCTCTGGTAGTCACTTTGCGGAATAGCCCTCATTTGTCTCGTCGCGTTGGCTTGAATCTGCTCAATGTAATCGAATCTACGACCTTTCATTGTTTTCTTAAGTTGCGGGAACAAGAAAAAGTTACACGGAGCAAGATCGGGTGAGTATGGAGGATACGGGAGCAATGGAATGTTGTGTTTCGTCAAAAATGCGTTTGTGGTGACAGACCTGTGTGCAGGTGCATTGTCATGATGAACACGCCAATGGTCTGTGCGCCACTTCTCAGGGCGATGTCTGCGCACAGCGTCGCGGAGGCGTTGCTGGACTGTTTTGTAGAATTCAGCATTGACACTCTGTCCTATAGGGACGTATTCATGATGCACCAGGCCATCAATGTCGAAAAACTCTATTAACATAGTCTTGACATTGGACTTGACCTGTCGTGCCTTCTCCCTTGACGGGGGCCATCTTCAAAGGATCGGAGTCCACTTTTGAAACGGGAATACCACTCAAATGTTTTAGATCTACTTAAACAGGACTCTCCAAAGCTGTTTGCAACATTTCGAGAGTTTCAGAACCAGTTTTTCCTAGACGAAAACAGAAATCAATACACACACGTTGTTGAATTTTGCCGTCCACTTTTGAAACGCGACGAACACTATTACGTCACATCGCTTATACGCTACCACACAGCGCATGCGTGAAATTACAAATTTCAGGTTTGGTACATATAGTGGCACGTGGTTGACACGTGCACTGTGTTAATATCACCTAGCTCCTTATAACGGTTTTCCGGATAAAAAATGAGTCCCGGAACTTTGTGAACAGGGGTGTACTTGTCACATTCTGACGTTACATATTGAACTAAAACCTGACCATCCATGTTCATCTCCTTCGCCGTCAGCACAGCAGCCGATCTAAATTTTGCTAGATCTGCCATACTAAATCACACAATTTAACAATGACTAAGGTAAATTTCAAGTATATAATTACTAAGGTAATATATTAATTAATTAATTAATTACCACTGGCTGTGAAGATTCATCAACTTCTATTTTCCACTTTTTATTTTAAGGTACACTTTTAAATTTATACAACTCTGTCCCCACTATTTTAATTCCCAGACCAGGAGACCCTAATATCTTTGATAACTTAATCCCCGGACAAGACCCCAATATTTGTAGTGGTTTTTGATGTTATTATATGATTGTTATGTTACCTAGTGTACTGTATGAGGTCAGCTGTGAAGGCTCCTGATGATAAAAGGTTATGTGAGTACAGAATGCCTTTCCGCTACCACTTACGACCTCACACAGACCTATTCTGCTATTATGTATGTTAGCTACGTTAAAAGTCTAGGGTACTGAAATGTAATGTGTAGGTAATAAAATACACAAACACACACATGTAAATTCTAAGTCTATTAATGATAATAAACTCTATAATACACTGAACTAACTCTGGCTGTTAAAGTTTAAGTTTGAAAATCTTTTAAATTTTATTAGTCCTGAACCAATTGTTTTTTTTTTTTTTTGGTCATAACATAGGAAATAATATGTAATTTTCAATGAAATGCATATATATTTATTGCATAATCAAATGTAATTTTTGTACATAGGTATATTATTACAATAGTTAATATTAATAATATCTACAGTGTCCTGGGAAAAACTAGCACTGGGTGTTTAGTTGGGGTGGCGTCATCATTCCCAATCTATGGTTATAAAGTTCATTGTCCTTGACATATGGACTGATATTAATGTTTATATTGCACGCTTTTATGTCTTTATTTATGGTGGAAATAGTTTAGGAATCTCCAGCAGGCCAGGTTTGCACTTTACTGGCCTGTAATGATGTAGTACAGAATTCTTGTGGCCCACTCCTCTCAGTAGCTGGAGTAAAATGTTAGGCTGCACAGACACCCGCTTTTGTACTTCTACAAAAGCATCTGGCACAATCGTAGTATCAGATCAGCGACTCTGAAACAAAAGTTGTGCCATGTGTCAACACTCTATTTACTGCGCCACTCTTACACACAACACCACAAAACAACATTACATAGATTGGGTCAGATCTCTCTGACCAACTTAGCACATCTCACCCAGTTGTTATCAAATAGTACCAGTTTCCCAAGACTGTATTGCATCCGAAATATGTTCAATAGTTACCTCTTCCATTTAATAAGGTGGGTGATATGTTCCCACTGATCTTCAAATATAGATCTGTCTTCTATAGTCGTAGATAGGTTTTCATATTTTATTAGTTTGTCTCTAGGCCCTGGACTGCTGCTGGGGACCTAGAGCACACACTCACTTGTCGTAATCATTTTTCATGATATGGCAGTATCAATCACTCAAAATATTAAAATATACAAGATCAATGCTTTTTTTCCTTACCACAATTCAGAATTGAGAACACAGTTACTTAGTACTAGCAAAACTCAGCTGAGCTGCTGGCTATAGTATGGCGTCCCACTAAGAATATATATATATATATATTCTGGAAAACACTCATTTAGCATACACGAACTGTGTTACAGGACAGTCTTTCAAAAATGGCACAAGCGTGCGTCTCTCATTCAATATTATAAATGCTTTTGTCCAATCAGCGGACTTCCCTCTAACTTTTTCAAATATTTAAACTAAAAGTCAAATTTCAGTCAAATCTCAGTCTAGTGTGTAGTATTTTCTGTTAGTCCGTCTGTCTTAACTTGGTTTTTTTCCCAAAATTTCACTTGTTTCTTGGACCAACTACATGCAAAAACTACACAAACCTGCCCCACTAAGTTATTTTTAGCTACTATCCTCCGACTTTGCCCCTCTAGTTCATTGCAGTTTGATTCTTGCATTTTTAGTCTTCAAGGACGCCAAAATGTAACTCTAGTGAAAATATGCACAAATAACTGTTTGCTAGTCTGATTGGAACAATACGGTCTTTCGTCAATATCTTCCGTGTTATCTGTCCGTCTGTATATTTAAAAGTATATTATTTCTCTGCTCAAGATGGGCTATTAAACTAGCTAGGTTTTATTTTCATAACTTTATTATTAAAGAAAACCCTACTTTTCTCAAGGTTAGTTTTTGAAATTCGTTTTTGAACCTTCGTTCACGCGTTTGCCACTAGATTCAAACTACAAGACTAATTACCGTAAAACGTCAAAGATACGACTGTTTCTAACAAGAGCTAAGGTCGTTTTTCTACCAATTCCTTACATTGTGTCAACTAGTGGCGTAATTTTTTCCTTTAAACTACAAATTGCGTCTTTTTGTATTTTAGATTCAAACACGTGTTCAGACCGTCATAATTTTTTCCTTATCTCCGTTTCCCTCCCGTTTAAAAGGGTAAACCGTTTAGTCTGCATGTTCCAACTAGTTAGTTTGAATGGCGGTAGAAAGCGCTGGCGTAGGCGAGAATGTACCCTCGTATAATTTTATCCCTACATGTTATCTTACCCGTTATCTTTATAATTGGAGGTATTTTAACGTTGTATCAATGTATTTTTCACCACAGACGGGACATCGGAAATAAAGTAAAAAGATACTTAACCACGTGATGCTGTAAGCAGAGGCTGAGTCCTTCACTAGAGCGACACAGAAACATTACAAACACAACTGGACTGTGTAATTACAACGCCTTGAGGATGAATTAAAAAATGATAGAAACACTGGAGCAAGGGAAGAAACAAGTGACGCTTGTCACACACGACATTAATATTTTACATAATTCTCTCCCGTTATCAATGACTAGTTAGGGGAGGCAGCTTGTTTGCTTTCTGTCACGTAGACATTTATGATCTATAAATTGCCTATAACTTCTTCTTTTTCGTTCACCCGTATCCTCTATTTTATTCACTCTTTTAATTTTTTGTGTTTTTCGCATTCGTTCGTTTGCGACTATATACATTACTATTTTCCCATTCTAACTTTCGCCGGGTTTAGTTTTTCATTTAGAAACGCATTTCTGTGCTGATAAACGAGTAACTTCTTACGTAACGCGTTAGTCCCTCACCAGACGATTGGCGTTGAGAATGCATTCGGTCAATTGCAGCAGATTGACGAAATACCTGTGAATATTTGGCTATTCTCAGACATAGGGCCGACCTGTCGTCTGCATTCTCACCTGTCAAAACGTAGTTTCTCGGTGAGCGCTGAGGTGAGGCGTGAATCCCGACATCTCCCCGGCGGCGCACTTCCAGACATTTGTCTGGTAATGTTGCATCTGACACGTAGTTTCAAGGATAGATTCTCAGTGTCAGGTAATATGACACGACACTCACTGTGGGCCATGGTCAGTGTGAGTTGCGAAAACTGCCTCGGCATGGGAGTCAGTCTGTCTGAGACTCGCAACTGACACGCACACTCTCGGTCAGTAGGTGGCAGTACGACATGCGTTAAGCTTACGTAAGTGTTTTAGACGGAAAGGGGTGATTGTTTCGTTTCGCGAAATAATCGTTCACCTCTTTGTCTGTTGGATAGATATTAACCAGAAGTTTAAAACTTTCTTGTCATTCTCCAGCTTGCAGTAGACAGGATCACTCGCGCTAGTGAATAAAGCTTGTATAGCGAAGTCATCAGTTTCTCGTCAAAGTTTGCCGAGTTTCTAAATACCTATCTAGTGAATTATCCTAGTCGTTGTGAAACTGTAATTCTGTTTGGAGGTGGAATATCATATATTATTATCTAGTATTTTGTGAAGTGTTTAAAGTGTTAAATCGCTTATTTTATTTCACTAGTTAGATTTGGTGCAGAGCGCTAAATACATAAGTCTGTATTAGTTTCTAGTGACGTGGTTCAGTGGAAAGCAGAATAAATTACAATTTCTAGCTTAAACAACAATGTAGCTATAATGAATTTAATTTTACTGCTCAAATATCAGACGAGAACATATTTTTCTAAACTAACTTATAATGCTAGAAGCCTCATGAGTGTTGACGGAATACGCTCGTGTTCCTAATTCATGAGGATTGATGATTTTTTTAAATATAACTTACTTCACGGGAAGTTTTAAAAGATAAGACAAGCTACGCTTGCAGTTTAAATTATCAGTTATAGTATGTATAAGTATTTATATGTGTTCTTCCATTTTTATATAGTGAACTTTGGTACCCAAACTTTGCCAGTGATTTAGTAAAGAGTTAACTCTGTGAAGAAAACAACAACCATTCTTACCTTAAAGATTTGATGTATAAACTTTTTTTGCAAGAACTTTAAGAGATTAAAGAAGTAACGGGTCAACGAACCTGGTTTGATTCTTCCTGAGAACACTCTAGTCATTTTCCAGCCTTCGCTGCAAGTAACATATTTCAATCAGTAACTTTCCCGACCCTGTTGACAAGTGGTGGTGTGAACAACTAAATCCCTATACTGAGAGAAGGTGCCGACCTGACATTCCTCATCCGACCTGACATTCCTCATTCGTTTTAATCTAAGATGCTGACACTGTGCTCGCTATAAACGCTCGTGCCTGAACAATTTTATGTGATTTAACAGACATCCAAAACAATAGTATTCCCAAGAGAACGGTCCCGGAAGTAGTGAATTCAATCCGCCTTTTTGGACCTGGGGTTTTCTTGGCCAAGATTACCAGTGAGGATTCTGTCTGGGCAAGTCCTAAAATATTGTTTTTTTGTTCCCGAAGCGGATACCAAAGCTGTGAGTATGTGTAAGATGCACGTGAGCTCAGTTGAATGAATAGAGTGAATGCAGGACTGAGCGATCCTTGTATGGTAGTAATTTGACACCCATCCATTTTTTTCTGTCATAACATTTCTGTATGCAAGATATTTGCTATATATATATATATATATATATATATATATATATATATATATATATATATATATATATATATATATATATATATATATATATATATATATATATATATATATATATATATATATATATATATATATATATATATATATATATATATATATATATATATATATATATATATATATATATATATATATATATATATGTATATATATATATATATATATATATATATATATATACATTCCCTTAAACTAGATCAGAGTATCCAGTCTGTTCATACCTGGGGGAAGAATTTTAGACTCAGTCATATGTATCTGGGACTCGTTGTGCTATCATCTTTTTCCTAACGGGACTGTGGGCTATCCATCGAGGGAAGAGCATAACTGTGGGTCTATCAGTTCTTGTAGCCTTCCTTGATTTGTTTATGACTTTGTGTATATGCCTTTTTGATGTAATTTTATATGTTGTGACGTAAGTTTACCATGATAAATAAACTTAACAATAAATTAATCAGCGTGTTGGTCAGCTCGTTCTAAATATCTATATAATCATTGTTTTAGTTTTCCCACGTCTGTGTGTCTACCTGTCGTCACTTAAATGTGCGTGCACGTGAGTGGGAATATATATATATTTAATATATATGTGTTAGACTGTCTGACTACTCTAAATCTGTCGTAGAAGATAGGTGAGAGAGATAGAAGATTTTTTTCCGCTCTCAGAGACAGCCTCTATCACTATTCTACCACCTCACTCGTGGAAATCTATTTTTTGTATTTCTATCTCACACTGTGACTATCACTCATTCCAACCTATTCAGAAGGGACCAACCTAAGTCTTAATTCTCCTATCTAAAGTCTACGACAAATGGTCGCTCGTTACCGGAAATTGAACCCAAAATCCTGAGACGATACGATAAATGTCTATCGGGATTTTGAACTTTGAATAGGACGACGAGACGACAAATATCAGCTCGTCTTTAAGATTCTTTATTCTGATATAGAGTAAGAGTGTGATGTCTTGTGAGTTTTGTATCTTTTAAAAATAACTATCCCCTAGACATAACGATCTGTTTATGGGCGTGCTGACCACACGGCTAATAATTGTTTTTCCACAGCATTAATGAGCATTATACATTTGGTTTACAGGTTGATTTTGTCGGAATATATGTTAATTACTGATTTTGTAATACTAAGCGCTGGTAAAGTTTTGTGAGTGTATAACATTCACAAGGGTTCTGAAGCAGGAAGGTGTTTGAACTAAGTTAAGGAGTGCGTTTCGGACTATTTGTCCAGATTAATTGCCTCCCTTACCCGAACTGTCTTCAGGGGTAAACTTGATAGTGGATTAAAAATTAAGGGGTTTTTTTTTCTCCGAACTTTTTTGCAATAATTATTTTGTTTCCACTGTAGCAACTTATTTTTCAGTGAGTAATCTTAACTACCATTTATTTGGCGTAGTCGTCTGCATTAGGTGCTTTATTGCCGATTAATAGCAGCGATAGTTAGATACTATATTTTTGCAGGAGGTATCCCAGGTTATAAGTATATCTTTTTTTTCGTATTTTCTCGTAAGTGGTAGGAACCAGTGTATCCTCTCTTCATTTCTTTCTGGATTATATCTCAGCCACTGACTTATTATGGCAGAAAGGGCAAAGCTTAGACAGATGCTCAGGGACGAGGCAAGAGAAGAAGGTTTGGACGGAGATGAAGCGAAAGCTTTTGTCAGGGACGAACTGGAAAGATATGACGCGGAGAGGAAAGCAGCAGAAGCTAGAGCAGAGGAAGATGGATGAGGAAATGGAAATCCGCAGGGCGAACGAAAGAGAGAAGGAGAGACAGCAGGAGGAAAGAGAGAAGGAGAGGGAGGAACGAGAGAAGGAGAGACAGCATGAGGAAAGAGAAAATGAGCAACGACCACAGCATGAGCTGGCGCTTAAAGCTTTAGAGCTCCAAAGTCGTGGTGCTGCCTCTACCTCCAGCAATGGAGAGTCTTCTCCTCATTCTTCCTTAACTGACCCTTCTAACACTCAATCTCTTCAACTCAACGCTATGTCTTTCACTCTTGAGTCCTTCCCTTGTCCAAATGAGAAGATTGACACATGGCTAGAAAAATTTGAGAAAATTGACACCTTATACGGTTTAGAGAGTTCGCGTTGGTGTATGAAACTTTCCTAGGCCCTTAAAGGTTCTGCTTATGACGTTTATTCTAAACTGGAAAGTGGCCAACAAGACAACTATGATGTGTTGAAGAAAGCTTTGCTCGAGCGTTTCGAAATGAATGCTTGCAAATTTTTGCAACTCTTCCGCAACAGAAGGAAAGAGAGCTCGGAAACTTTCCAGCAGTTCTCTTCCCGTCTAAAGGGATAATTGACAAAGTGCCTTGAGCTCTCACAGCTCCCCTCTACCTAAGAATGTCTGGAGGAATTTGTTATTACAGAACAAATAAAGAACACTTTGTCTGCTGATACCCGGAGATTTCTAGCTGAACAGGGGGCAAAAAAGCTTAAAGACATCTTAGAAAAGTCTGAGCGTTATCACAAGGCGCTGGCTGAACTACCGGCCACAAAACGTAAACCGACAGAAGAGCATTTTCGGAAAAATAATCTAGACCAATCTTCTCATGCTTCTCATGCGTCTAATCTGAATAACCACAGAGAAACTGGACCTCAAAACCCCCCTCCGGAAAAATCTAAGTTCTACAAAAACCACAGTAAACAGTCTAATCAACCAGACCGCCCTTCATGGCAGCGTGGCCAGAAAGGTCAAGGCGGCAAAGGGAGAACCCCTGAGCACGGGACTAATGATCAGAGTGAGCACACGGAGCCAAAACGCATCGGATGCTTATTAACAGTCTCGCAAGGCGGAATTATTGACAGTGATTCCCAACCAGTTGGGGATACACCCTCAACGCGAGGTACTGTTACTTTGAACGGTTCTCAAACTTTTTGTTTATTTGACACGGGGCTTTCTTATGATTGCATTGTCGCCAGAAACCTGGTTAAACCCGGTCAAGAGACAGGAGAGACCGTCCAATTTTGTGGAGTTTCTAAGAGTGATGCACCTACAGCGCTTCCCATCGCATTGGTGGAGATCCACTCTGATTTTGTCAGAGGCGTGATCAAAGCGGCTGTTATGGATGATCCCATCTACCCAGTCATACTTGGTGGTAGATACGTGTCTATTGGGAAACCGGAAGAGCCGATTGTGGCAGCAGTAACTACAAGAGGGCAAACCATGAAGGAACGGGAGCCTGCGCCTAACTTGTTACCTATGGAACTTAAAGAAGCGCAATACAAGGACCCTACTTTGGCACCCTGCTTTAGGAAACTGCCCATGGCTAAGGAACCCACACAGCACGGGGACATTTTTTCTAAGGATGGCGTACTTTATCGCAGAACGGGCAAGCCTGACCAAGGTTACAACCAGCTCCTAGTACCGAAACAGTACAGAAGCCAAATCCTAGAAATGGGTCACGCTCTTCCCTTCAGCGGACATATGGGACAGAACGCCACAAACCAACGGATAACCACTCATTATTGGTGGCCAGGAGTAAATACTGATATTATCAGATATGTCAAATCCTGTGCCCAGTGCCAACGTGTGCCAGCCAAGCAACGGGCACCCCCAGTCTCTTTGGGTGAAATGCCAATAGTGGGTACACCATTCGAACGGGTTGTGATCGACATTTTAGGGCCTTTCGAAAGGACTAAAAGAAGGAACAGGTTTATCCTGACCTTAGTCGATACATGCACTTTATGGGCAGAAGCTATACCGCTAACATGCGCAGATGCCAAGCATGTCGCAGAAGCCCTCGTGCAGATTTTCACTCGGTTGGGATTCTCTCAGCAAGTGCTGACGGATAACGGATCCCCATACCGAAACCTGGTGATGGATGAGATCGTGAAGATCTTGAGGACCAAACACATCTACACAAAGCCTTATGCTCCGGCCGGAAATGGGCTCGTGGAACGTGTTAATGGAAACCTCAACATGATGTTAAGTAGACTGGCACAAGTGAAACCTGAAGATTGGGATTGTTGCATTTCGGCAGCTTTATTTGGCTACAGAGAATCTCCTCATACTTCCACAGGATTTCCGCCAGCTACGCTTTTATTCGGCAGACCCATTAAGGGCCCGCTTGAAGCCTTACTTTGGTCGCTGACAGACCAGAAGGCTGATGAGACAGTTGTCTCAGCCAGTAAATACGTATCGGATTTAAAGGATAGGTTGAAACTAGGATGGGACCTAGCAACGACTAACTTTAAACGAGCACGCACAAAGCACGCAAACCGATACAGGAAAGTCGCGAAAGAAAGAGAACTGGAAGCAGGAGAGAAAGTTTTGGTGTTACTCCCTACCGGAAACAACCAACTGAGGATCGGATGGCAAGGGCCGTTTACCGTCCTGAACAAGATTTCTAAGGCTAACTACCAGATCTCTATTCAAGGGAAGGAAAAGGTTTTCCATTTAAATCTGTTAAAGAGATACTTGGAAAAACCGGCGCCGACCTCCGACCATCTCCTGACGATCGCCAAAACTGACGAAGATGACGATAGTGGCAGGGAAATTCCACTGCGCACACACGAAATCTTTGAAAAATGTCAGAAGCGGCGACGCTCTTTCAAGCACGCATGGGAGACATTCCAGAGAAAGGAAACTTTGGGAGTAGACGTGAGTAGGAATTGGAGAGAGATGGAGGGGGAGATGAGAGGGAAGAAGACAGACACCCTGAAGCTACGGATATAGGAAATTTATTTCCATAACGTAGACATGGAGTGATTCCATATCTTAAAGGGGGGACGTTCTGTCACGTAGACATTTATGATCTATAAACTGCCTATATCTTCTTCTTTTTCGTTCACCCGTATCCTCTATTTTATTCACTCTTTTATCCTTTTGTGTTTTTCGCATTCGTTCGTTTGCGACTATATACATTACTATTTTCCCATTCTAACTTTCGCCGGGTTTAGTTTCTCATTTAGAAACGCATTTCTGTGCTGATAAACGAGTAACTTCTTACGTAACGCGTTAGTCCCTCACCAGACGATTGGCGTTGAGAATGCATTCGGTCAATCGCAGCAGATTGACGAAATAACTGTGAATATTTGGCTATTCTCAGACATAGTGCCGACCTGTCGTCTGCATTCTCATCTGTCAAAACGTAGGTTCTCGGTGAGCGCTGAGGTGAGGTGAATCCCGACATCTCCCCGGCGGCGCACTTCCAGACATTTGTCTGGTAATTTTGAATCTGACACGTAGTTTCAAGGATAGATTCTCAGTGTCAGGTGATATGACACGACACTCACTGTGGGCCATGGTCAGTGTGAGGTGCGAAAACTGCCTCGGCATGGGAGTCAGTCTGTCTGAGACTCGCAACTGACACGCGCACTCTCGGTCAGTAGGTGGCAGTACGACATGCGTTAAGCTTACGTAGGTGTTTTAGACGGAAAGGGGTGATTGTTTCGTTTCGCGAAATAATCGTTAACCTCTTTGTCTGTTGGATAGATGTTAACCAGAAGTTTGAAACTTTCTTGTCATTCTCCAGCTTGCAGTAGACAGGATCACTCGCGCTAGTGAATGAAGCTTGTATAGCGAAGTCATCAGTTTCTCGTCAAAGTTTGCCGAGTTTCTAAATACCTATCTAGTGAATTATCCTAGTCGTTGTGTAACTGTAATTCTGTTTGGAGGTGGAATATCATATATTATTATCTAGTATTTTGCGAAGTGTTTAAAGTGTTAAATCGCTTATTTTATTTCACTAGTTAGATTTGGTGCAGAGCGCTAAATACATAAGTCTGTATTAGTTTCTAGTGACGTGGTTCAGTGGAAAGCAGAATAAATTACAATTTCTAGCTGTAAAGTGCAATCTTTACTATCTTGCAATATAATACATTTATATACTTATTATGTTCGCAAATATTTTGTAAACAAAGTATTTCCTTTTTAAGTGCTTAAGGAGAAGTCATTTTTGAGTTACTTCCCTTGAAAGGAGTTCCGTCATCTTCGATCGGACTCCGCGGACGAATCTAGGCCTACTGCGATTTATTCTTTGCCTGGGTAGGAATAGATTGTTCTTGCTTCAGTATATCTATGGCCTGAATTTATACGTAGTGTTTGTATGAGTAGGACGAGTCTGTCTTATATATGTATATCTTTACATTTCTAAGTCGAACTATGTTGGTTGTCGCTAGAAAAGGTCAAAGGCTATGCAGCGGAAGTATCGCTAGCAGGGGGTGTGATTCATGGCTGTCATCCTGTCGGGATGTCGAATTTTGTTGTAGCCGGCTTATCGCCGAAAAAGTGATCTATAAGTAGATGGGGAAAAGTGATAGTCATTTAGACATGTTGTATGTACTTTACCCCAGTGTTTATTCTCTTTTGCCAAGGAATGGCAAAGTTATATTTCGCATAGAAAGGTAAAACCACAATTTATTATGAACTTGGGCTTCGCCATCGTTGTCGATAAACAGATGCACAGTGGTACTTTTGAAAAGAATATTTATTCAAAGGAAGATGACATTCCTATGTATCAGCACTAGATTATATGATATTATTCAATTACCTCTATGATAGAAGCTATGAAGAAATGAGGACATTTAACGAATGACCAATTTTGGTCTGTATCCAATAGTGAGTGAAGCTCACGAGAGAAGCACAGCCATGTTGAAATCCATATACTTTGTATTTATCGAGTGAGAAAAAGGGATGCCTGTACTATCGCTCGATGAACCAAGAGATCACTGCTACATGTGAGAACCCATGTCTGGGATTCCTATATCTTTATGAAAAATATATATATATTGAACTTTACGTGAAGGGATATTCGCTAGACGAGGTTAAGTCTAGGAGCCTTCCTATATATTGGTTATGGACTGACGTGCCCAGTCAGTAAAGCCAGATGATTTACATGATGGAACTCTGAATGCTTATTTACGAATGCTCCATTATGATATTTGCCAAGCATGAATGCTAACTTAAGATGATATTCCTGTGACCAACATTATGCTGTCTATGTCGACATTTGTTCCTGTAACCATACACGTACTGTCCAAGTGTGCGTCTCATTAAATGTTATAAAAAGACCACCGTAGTTCCAGTACTTCTTGAATTCGAACAGTGTGAGTATGAGTGATGTACTACCAACCTGTCAACTCTATCGAATCATTCTACCATTCGCGTTCTGACATTCATATACACACTCATTGTCTACACTCACATTCTTGTCGGAGCCTCATCACGTTCCAGGACAAGATGACCTGTATGACCAAAACTGTGCTGGGTTTAATGAGTTGACAATCGTTACACTTTACTACACCAGTCCCAACATCTACATTTATCAACTGGTGGACATTCACGGCATTTAACAAATAAATATGATTTAACAACTGGTGTGCCAGCTTCCTGGGTCAACCTGCACAGTGACCATATTGAGAAGTAAACTACTGAGACCAGACGTTCCTTGGGGTCTGTTACGACACACAAATACATCAACAGTACAACTCTACAGTGATGTCAGCGTGACCTGTCCTGTCGACAGTATGCAGTAACTAGGTCAGCGTTTGTTGACATTTGGTTCGTTGGACATTTGCCATACAACTGACAGTGTTACACAGCAAGCTTGGTTGAAACATAGAACATTACACATCAGGACTGGAGAATATTTGACAGTGTTTGCGAAAGGAAATGTTATTGAACTGAGAAGTCCTACATCGATTGTTATCATTCACATCAACGATGGAGCTTCTATTTCTGTGTTGAATTTAAAATAATTAGACCAGAAGTATTTGTTTAATAAAGTACCACAGTACTGTACTATTAGGCAGTGTAACTGAGCCTTCATTCCAACACATTCTTTCTGCAACACTCTATTTACATCATATTGCCATACTATTTATGCATTTATGTATTTATGTTTAAATATTTATATGTGATATTTGTTTGTATCCAGCGGGTTGTTGTTTTGGTTGGGCGGTGTCACACAACAGAGTATCCCACGTAATAGAGGGTCTGATGTGTGCGTTTCTATAGGTGCAATTTTCTTGATTGAAAATTTGCTGCGACAGCTGTTGCTATTAGTGTTAGCTGTGAAGACTGTACTCATTGTTGTTTTTGTAATATTCCTCTGTTCTTTAGTTTGTTTTGATTTGTTTGTAATTTGTTGGTCTACCCTATTCTATCTTTCAGTTCTATTCTCAATTTATATTTATATACTGTGGCGTTATTTGTATTTTGTTATCCTCTTGCGGTTTATCTTTTATTGTTTTTCCCATTTGATTTATTTCATTTCCGCAAATGTTTTCATGTTCTTCTGTATAACTGTTTTGTTTTGTGCCTGATCGACATACACTATTTAAAATATAGTTGATCATATAAATTGATGTACAAGAATCAACTGATAGTTAATTGCTATTACTAAAGGTACACAGTTGATGATATAAAACACTATTTCTGGTGCACTGCACTTATATTATAGAGTGAACCAGCAACTTATAGCTGTTATTATATAAGGATTTATACAAGACCTTTGTAAGGCTTGTTTCCCACAGTGATTGGGATAGTTAAGTACTATTTTCCACAGGTTACAAAGTTATCATACAAGGTCTTTGATTAAGACTAAGAAAGTGAATTTATTTACTTTTGCAAATTACTGATCTTATTAGACAAGATGTCTACATTAGATTATTTTATCACACAAGGCAAAGCTCTTGATAAGACTGGTCAGCAATTAGAAGAATGGGCAGTTGCTCAATATGACAAAGCATTAGCTGCTGAAGAAAGAAAAGCATTGATTGAAGAAAAGAAATTAGCAGCTGAGGAAAAAAAAATTACAAAGAGAGGATGAACAAAAGAAATTGCAGATACAGACTGATGAAAAAAGATTCCAGATGGAAATGGAAAAAGAGAAAAGAAAAGATGAAGCTGCTGCAGAAGAGAAAAGATTACAAAGAGAAGCTGAAGCTCAAGAGAAAAAAAGCAATAAGAGAACATGAACACCAAAAAGAACTTTTAGCATTTGAGTTAGAAAAGTTAAAGTTAACAAACATAAGTAATGGTAATCAAGCATCTGGTGGTAATGGTAAACCCTTTACTTACAAGGTCAAGGTACCAGCGTTCAACCCTTCCAGTGATGACATAACATTCTGGCTAAATAGATTTGAACGCTCTTGTCGAGCCCATAATGTGGACAAATCACAATATGCTAACCAGTTATCAGAAAATCTGAAAGGTGATTCTCTGACTAGTTTAAATTTGGTTGAAGAGGCTGACAAAGATAACTATGATGTTATTAGGGCAGCCTTATTAAAGAAGTATCAGTTGTCTGAAGAGGGTTATCGGAAGTTGTTTAAGACAATGGTGCCTGAGGCAGGTGTAGAATTCTCAGAATTCATTGCAAGGACACGTCTTACATTTGATCGTTGGATTGAGCTATCCAAAACAGAAAAGACTTATGAAGCCCTTATGGACTTGATACTCAGAGACAAGATTATGTCAAGTATAAATAAACCTTTCCTCGAATTCTTACATGAGCGTAAACCTAAGTCTCTAAAAGAAATGGAACAGTATTGTACCCAATACGTCACTGCACATCCGGACGTAGCTATTAGCAACAGTAAGGTTAAAGAAGGTATGCCAGTTGCTTCTGCAACACCATACAACCCTAATCACTCTCACAAATTCCAAGGACCTCAAAATAGGTTTAATAAAAAAGGTAACTATTACAGTTATCAGAACCAAGGTAACCAATCATTTCAGGGTTCTTCTTCGAATACCTGGAGAAGAGCTGACAGCCCTCGATTCAGGGGTGGTCATAATTACAGGAACTTTCGCAAAGGAAGTCATTCTAGAAACTATCCAAGTTTTCCTTCATGGAGACAACAAGATCATAATTACAGAGATACTCATTATAATGAATATGATGATAGTAACCAAAGGAGCTATGATTCAAACCCGAGTAGGGGTTATAATAGTGGAAACAATGATAAGTACAGAGGCAATAATAACAGAGGTAGAGCACAATTCAAAAAACATAAAGCTCATTACCAGGCGAACTCTGCACAGCAAGAGTCCCACGAAGCCTATAAACAAAATAAAGATAATGATGACTCTAATAATATGGCATGTGCCGCTTTTGATTTTGGGAGAGCATCTCAGTGCCCCCAATGCAAAACATTATTTGAGCCAACCACAGTGTCTACTTTAAGCTGTGGCCATCCTCTTCCCGCTCTTCCTGCGTCAATCGCGCATGATGGGAGAGGTTCTCTTGTCTTACACAAAGGTTTAGTAAATGACAATCCAGTCTCAGTACTTTTTGATTCTGGATGCACAACTATTGGGGTTAGGCAGTCACTCATAGATCCTTCTCATTCTACAGGCAAAGTAGTCAAATGCGTAACATTTGGCGGCACCATAGAGAAATACTCTACCGCTATCATTAGGATTGCTACCCTTTCTTCACAGGAGATGTACACGCATGTCTTTTGCCGAATCCGATCGCTGATCTTATCATCGGTCGCATTCACGGAGTCAAAGAATGCACTCCGGAGCAAATTTCCGTTTGGGAAAATCAAAATATGCAATCTGCTAATGCGGTAGTCACTAGAGCTCAAGCTCTCAATATGCCTGAAACTTCATCTGTTGAAGATAATGAAGTGCATAACCAAGATGATCCCTTGGTAATTTCTCGTGACTCGTTTATAAAACAACAAGAAGAAGATCCGACTCTTAAGAAATTCTTCACTCTTGTAACGAAAGGTGATCCGAATAAAGATTCAAATTGTAAATCTTGGATTACAATGAAGAATGGCGTACTTGTACGTATGGTGCAAGACTCCACTAAGTCAAGTCATTCTCAGATTCTTGTACCCAAGAATTTGAGAGTTAAGATCTTACAACATGCACACGACTCTCAGTGTGCTGGTCACATGGGTTTTTCCCGTACAAAGTCAAGAGTTCTTGCGGCTTTCTTTTGGCCTTTTGTGAACAAGGACATACGGATCTATTGTCGATCCTGTAAAGTATGTCAAGAAGTCAAATCCAAAGGTCCTCGTCATGCTGCGCCTATTCAGGCTGCAGATATTCCTATTCGTCCATTCCAGAAAATGGCGATAGACATCATTGGTCCATTCAAGATCAAATCTGCTAGAGGACATCAGTTTATCTTAACGTGTGTAGACATGTGCACACGTTGGCCAGAGGCTATCCCTCTAAAGAGCATTACTACCGCTGACATTGCAGATGCTCTTTGGCTTATATTTTCTCGTCTGGGATTCCCCGGAGAAATATTATCAGATCATGGCACCCAACTGATATCGGATACCATGTCTCAAGTAATGTCTACTCTACAGATAGAGAGATCTTTGAGTAGCATCTATCATCCTATGTCCAATGGGATGGTCGAGCGACTAAATAGAACACTTAAGAACTTATTAGGGAAGATAACTGAGGATCATCCTCAAGATTGGGATAGGGTTTTACCCGCGGCCCTCTTCGCGTACAGAGAGGTCCCCAATGAACATACAGGGTTTTCTCCCTTTGAACTTGTCTTTGGCGCGCGACCGCGCGGCCCAATGTCTTTGCTGCATGATCTTATAACAGCTGACAATATTGACGATGACACAAAATCTTCTTACGAGTATGTCATCGCGCTGAGACAAAAGATTATCGAAGCATGCAAATTGGCAACGTCCTCTTCTGAATTTGCTAAGCAGAAGGCAAGACAATTTGCTAATAAGAAGAGAACTTTACGACAACTTTGTCCTGGTGACAAAGCATTTGTTTTGCTACCTTGTCGTGAAAACAGACTCCTTATTAGTTGGAAAGGTCCGTACGATATAATATCGAAAATTTCAGATGTTGACTACATCGTCGATATTAACGGGAAGCATAAAACCTTCCACATCAATATGCTTACGGAGTTCCATGAACGTCCTGACTATCTACAGCCTATTTTCCAGGCAACGGACGATTCTCATGTCAAACATGGTCATTACTCATCACTGTCTGTAATACAGGATGAGGAAACAAGTTTTTCGGATGTTAATCTTCCGCTTCCAATGATCCCACTTCATTCTAGTGAATCATGGAAAGACGTTACTGTTTCTCCTGATTTGTCTCTAGGAGAACGGCGACAAGTTTCGTCTATGTTACAAACATTTCAGGATGTCCTCACTGACATCCCTGGACAAACTCATGTCATTGAGCATGACATTGTTCTAACTGAACATACTCCAATTAGGGTTAGACCTTATCCTATCCCTATACATTTCCAAACACAGGTTGAAAAGGAGTTGGATGAAATGATAGATTTACAAATAATCGAACCATCCACTTCTGCATATTCTTCGCCGATGGTTATTGTTCGAAAAAAAGACAATAACATACGTCTTTGCGTTGACTATCGCAAATTGAATCAAGTTACGAAGTTCGATGCTGAACCTATGCCTTTACTAGAAGAGCTACTTACTCGTCTTTCTAAATCGCATTTTTTCACTAAACTTGATTTGTCTAAAGGATATTGGCAAGTTCCATTATCCGAACGCGCCAAACCTCTTACCGCTTTCTCTACTCCCAGAGGCCTTTTCCAATGGAATTTTATGCCTTTCGGCCTTATGAACGCACCAGCTACATTTGTACGCATGATGCGTCGAATCCTATCGTATCGGTCAGATGTCATTGCTTATCTAGACGACATCTGTCTTTTCAGCGATACTTGGGAAGATCACTATTCAGGGTTAGTTGAATTATTATCAACTCTGCGTGAGTATAACCTGACAGCAAAACCATCTAAAGCTTGTATTGGCTTTAGCGAAATTGCTTTCTTAGGCCATCGAGTAGGTCACGGTTTCTTGAAGACAGAAGACCATAATATCACTAAGATACTTAACATCTCTATCCCTAGGACTAAAAAGCAAGTGCGAAGTCTTTTAGGTCTCATACAATTTTATGGACGTTTCATTCCGAATCTGTCCTCTATCATGGCACCTCTCTCTACACTATTAAAGAAAGGGTCGCCTAACATGGTTCACTGGTCTCATGAATGCCAATCTTCACTAGAGAAGATCAAAACTATGTTTTCATCACCACCTATTTTAGTGTTACCTACAACAGATAAGACATTTGTTCTTCGTAGTGACGCTTCATCCACTGGGATTGGAGCGGCACTAATGCAAGAGTACTCTGGAACTCTGCATCCTGTAATGTATATATCCAGAAAACTTAATGCTGCAGAAAGGAATTACTCGGTTTTAGACCGTGAATTATTGGCAATGGTTTGGTCAATTCTCAAACTCCAAAGATTCCTTCTGGGCGCGCATTTCGTAGTGGAAACTGACCAAAAAGCTCTTACGGCTATCCAAAGTAAGAACTTGAAGAGCTCGAGATCAACTCGATACGCAATCGCTCTTCAACCTTTTCATTTCTCTGTACGAGCTATCCGTGGTTCAGAAAATGTGATGGCGGACATTCTGTCCAGATGCCCACATGATGCCACTTAACTGTTAAATATTGGATCTTTTTAATATGTATAACTTTACAACAGTTATTTTTTGTTTCTTTACTAAGATACACATTTGTAATTTAATAATAGAATGATGGTATCGCTACTTAGCGGTTTATTGATGTTTATTCACCGCTGTTCTTTGATGATTGTTTCTTCATAAATCATAAATTTAAGATTATAGTGTGAATTTTTGGTATGCATTGTATAATTACCAGAATTGTATTATACGTAGATCACACCTTCCTGGAAACATTTATTCGTAGAGAAACAATTTCTCTCAGATTTTGAGATATATTCTCACCGGTCATATTAGGAATTATAATTATTCCTGATATTTTCATCTGCGCAGTATTCTTGCGTTGTGAGCCTATTCTACGTTGCTCCTAGATGTATTTTTAAAAAAAAATTTTATTTTTTTTTTCCCGGGAGGTGTGGTAAGACTGTAAAGTGCAATCTTTACTATCTTGCAATATAATACATTTATATACTTATTATGTTCGCAAATATTTTGTAAACAAAGTATTTCCTTTTTAAGTGCTTAAGGAGAAGTCATTTTTGAGTTACTTCCCTTGAAAGGAGTTCCGTCATCTTCGATCGGACTCCGCGGACGAATCTAGGCCTACTGCGATTTATTCTTTGCCTGGGTAGGAATAGATTGTTCTTGCTTCAGTATATCTATGGCCTGAATTTATACGTAGTGTTTGTATGAGTAGGACGAGTCTGTCTTATATATGTATATCTTTACATTTCTAAGTCGAACTATGTTGGTTGTCGCTAGAAAAGGTCAAAGGCTATGCAGCGGAAGTATCGCTAGCAGGGGGTGTGATTCATGGCTGTCATCCTGTCGGGATGTCGAATTTTGTTGTAGCCGGCTTATCGCCGAAAAAGTGATCTATAAGTAGATGGGGAAAAGTGATAGTCATTTAGACATGTTGTATGTACTTTACCCCAGTGTTTATTCTCTTTTGCCAAGGAATGGCAAAGTTATATTTCGCATAGAAAGGTAAAACCACAATTTATTATGAACTTGGGCTTCGCCATCGTTGTCGATAAGCAGATGCACAGTGGTACTTTTGAAAAGAATATTTATTCAAAGGAAGATGACATTCCTATGTATCAGCACTAGATTATATGATATTATTCAATTACCTCTATGATAGAAGCTATGAAGAATGAGGACATTTAACGAATGACCAATTTTGGTCTGTATCCAATAGTGAGTGAAGCTCACGAGAGAAGCACAGCCATGTTGAAATCCATATACTTTGTATTTATCGAGTGAGAAAAAGGGATGCCTGTACTATCGCTCGATGAACCAAGAGATCACTGCTACATGTGAGAACCCATGTCTGGGATTCCTATATCTTTATGAAAAAATATATATATTGAACTTTACGTGAAGGGATATTCGCTAGACGAGGTTAAGTCTAGGAGCCTTCCTATATATTGGTTATGGACTGACGTGCCCAGTCAGTAAAGCCAGATGATTTACATGATGGAACTCTGAATGCTTATTTACGAATGCTCCATTATGATATTTGCCAAGCATGAATGCTAACCTAAGATGATATTCCTGTGACCAACATTATGCTGTCTATGTCGACATTTGTTCCTGTAACCATACACGTACTGTCCAAGTGTGCGTCTCATTAAATGTTATAAAAAGACCACCGTAGTTCCAGTACTTCTTGAATTCGAACAGTGTGAGTATGAGTGATGTACTACCAACCTGACAACTCTATCGAATCATTCTACCATTCGCGTACTGACATTCATATACACACTCATTGTCTACACTCACATTCTTGTCGGAGCTTCATCACGTTCCAGGACAAGATGACCTGTATGACCAAAACTGTGCTGGGTTTAATGAGTTGACAATCGTTACACTTTACTACACCAGTCCCAACATCTACATTTATCAACTGGTGGACATTCACGGCATTTAACAAATAAACATGATTTAACACTAGCTTAAACAACAATGTAGCTATAATGAATTTAATTTTACTGCTCAAATATCAGACGAGAACATATTTTTCTAAACTAACTTATAATGCTAGAAGCCTCATGAGTGTTGACGGAATACGCTCGTGTTCCTAATTCATGAGGATTGATGATTTTTTAAATATAACTTACTTCACGGGAAGTTTTAAAAGATAAGACAAGCTACGCTTGCAGTTTAAATTATCAGTTATAGTATGTATAAGTATTTATATGTGTTCTTCCATTTTTATATAGTGAACTGTGGTACCCAAACTTTGCCAGTGATTTAGTAAAGAGTTAACTCTGTGAAGAAAACAACAACCATTCTTACCTTAAAGATTTGATGTATAAACATTTTTGCAAGAACTTTAAGAGTTTAAAGAAGTAACGGGTCATCGAGCCTGGTTTGATTCTTCCTGAAAACACTCTAGTCATTTTCCAGCCTTCGTGGCAAGTAACATATTTCAATCAGTAACTTTCCCGACCCTGTTGACAAGTGGTGGTGTGACCAACTAAATCCCTATACTGAGAGAAGGTGCCGACCTGACATTCCTCATTCGTTTTAATCTAAGATGCTGACACTGTGCTCGCTATAAACGCTCGTGCCTGAACAATTTTATGTGATTTAACAGACATCCAAAACAATAGTATTCCCAAGAGAACGGTCCCGGAAGTAGTGAATTCAATCCGCCTTTTTGGACCTGGGGTTTTCTTGGCCAAGATTACCAGTGAGGATTCTGTATGGGCAAGTCCTAAAATATTGTTTTTTTTGTTCCCGAAGCGGATACCAAAGCTGTGAGTATGTGTAAGATGCACGTGAGCTCAGTTGAATGAATAGAGTGAATGCAGGACTGAGCAATTCTTGTATGGTGGTAATTTGACACCCATCCATTTTTTTCTGTCATAACATTTCTGTATGCAAGATATTTGCTAACTAAATATATATATACATATATATATATACATTCCCTTAAACTGGATCAGAGTATCCAGTCTGTTCATACCTTAAGGGGGGAAGAATTTTAGACTCAGTCATTTGTATCTGGGACTCGTTGTGCTATCATCCTTTTCCTAACTGGACTGTGGGCTATCCATCGAGGGAAGAGCATAACTGTGGGTCTATCAGTTCTTGTAGCCTTCCTTGATTAGTTTATGACTTTGTGTATATCCCTTTTTGATGTAATTTTATATGTTGTGACGTAAGTTTACCATGATAAATAAACTTAACAATAAATTAATCAGCGTGTTGGTCAGCTCGTTCTAAATATCTATATAATCATTGTTATAGTTTTCCCACGTCTGTGTGTCTACCTGTCGTCACTTAAATGTGCGTGCACGTGAGTGGGAATATATATATATATATATATATATATATATATATTTAATATATATGTGTTAGACTGTCTGACTACTCTATATCATTCGTAGAAGATAGGTGAGAGAGATAGAAGATTTTCAGCTCTCAGAGACAGTCTCTATCACTATTCTACCACCTCACTCGTGGAAATCTATTTTGTATTTCTATCTCACACTGTGACTATCACTCATTCCAACCTATTCAGAAGGAACCAACCCAGGTCTTAATTCTCCTATCTAAAATCTACGACACTTTCCAAGGGAAACAATTAGATTACGAATAAAATATGTGACTGAATAGAAGATGTTCATACTTTGTAACTTGTTTAAATTTATTATAAACAGTTGCATTGGTCATAACATTTTGTTTCAGGTACAATATTGGTAATTTTTCCTTACTTAAATTTTCTTTTTTTTTCTATGCACGTTTTCAAAAAATTTAAAAGATTTACAACTTAATAAAAGAAAAACATTTTTTTTATATTGCTTCGTATTTGTGGTAAAGCGTTATCTCTTAACGAGAAGTTTGGATTTGCTTAAACCAAATAGTAAATAAAAGAAGAAAAAACTGAATACTGGGATGTGACTGTGTCTAATGGCTAGAATTCTTGGTACCCGTGGCAAGGTGATCGGTATCAAAATCTTAAACAAAAAATACGCCATAACTTTTACGTCAAATTATTTGGTTCGGTATTTGCAACGTTTCAAAGCAGGGCATCTATTTCAAATATTAACCATGTGCCTGGATCAGTCGGTTATGTCAGTAGGCTATTTTGTAATGTGTGATATATTTCCTGATTATGTAAGAGTTTTGTAATGTGTGATATATATATTGATTATGTAAAAGTTATGTAATGTGTGATATATTTCCTGATTATGTAAGAGTTGTGTAATGTATGATATATTTCATGGTTATGTAAGAGTTATGTAATGTGTGATATATTTCCTGATTATGTATGAGTTATGTAATATGTGATATATTTCCGGATAATTTAAGAGTTATGTAATGTGTGATATATTACCTGATTATGCAATAGTTAAGTAATGTGTAGTATATTTCCTGATTATGTAAGAATTATGTAATGTATGATATATTTCCTGATTATGTAAGAGTTATGTATTCATTTATTCATGTTCCTAAAGCGCCCTATGGAGCGAAGATCCACAACTACAGCTGGTCACCATGGAGACAGCCTACATTAAAACATGCATGTGATCTTCCAGTGGTGGTTTCTGTACCAATTAAATAAACATGATGTGGTTGCCAGCCACATGTATGTGTGGTCGTGCATTGCTGATGATGTTGTATAGTGGTTCGTATCACTACCTCAACAGTAGGCAGGCTTTGGTTGATGGTATACAAGTCATTTCTTACTGATGCAAAACAACAACAGTTCACACAGACAGCTGACGATTGATATCAACACTAGATGAGTAACTTGACTCCGACAACAGTGCAAAATATGATGACGTTTATTTACGTGTAACGTGGCTGGTGTGAAATAATGAGTCCAAACTTCCCTTGAGGTTGGTCAACCTTGTACAGCATAAATTTAAACTCAATTATTTTCTCAATGTCTTGCTCTCTCATTCTTCCTTACCGCCTCAGTGTTTACTAGCTGTCTCTAGATGTTAGGGCGTTCACGGCTGGATAACGACTACAGCTGTCGAGATTTATCTCCCTTCTAAATTCTTCGTGTATGTTAAATTCAATTGTCACTCAAACATTTTGATTCTAATTTTTCTGCCTTTGTCTCTTTTTTTTTCTGTGTTCTGCTTTGCGTGTCCTGGTAAAGACTAGCCTAACGGCCAGGGGTGATAATTTCTGCCAAATTATATCATTTCCTACTCGTTAGGCTGACAATCGGTCTACCATTTCCTAGTTCTCCTGACTATCAACTGCCTATTGTTCTTCTCTTGTATTTACTAGACCATTTAAATTACACAACATACCTTGGTTTCGAAATGTCTTGAAATTACGTTACATTCTTGTGATTGGAACACTGTCTCTTGTCTACTGAATTAAATATGATAATTATCATGGTGGCGTTCTAAGCGATTGACAGGCTAGACAACAGTAAATATTTCTGTCACCACAGAAAGCAACCTACTCATTGTCATAGTTTATGGTTGACACCCCTTAATATCACTTGACATTTCTTAGTATATGTTACCAATCGAAACAATATGCTCTCCTGAGTGTTGCGACACATGCTTTTGTGTCTTCCTATTCCTATTCCACCATCCCTCTACCTCAGAATTTACCCTCGATGAGAATTAAGCGTAATCCCTCGAGAGAAAACTTTCTTTACATTTAAATTGAATAGCTTTATATTTACTTTACATTCAAATGAAAAGGTTAATAGTATAGATAGAATAAGTTTACATTAACACCTAAATTGGTGGAAAAGGGTTCACAATATAGATTGAATACGTTTTCAATTACATCTACACTAGTTCAAAAGCTTTGAAAATTTCATTAATTTTAAAGTGCATATGTTTAAATATACATTTACACTTATTTGGAAAAGAAATATTATAATTAGATTGTACATCATTTCTTTCATCTTTCTCTCCCGGTTCCATATGGAACCTTATTAAAATGGTTTTCCTGGGCTCTTTAAGTCCTTCAAGATGTTCCACAAAGTCCATTCTGATAAAGAGAATGCTAAATTATAACCCCGGCAGTCTGGTTTCGTCTTGGTAAGCGATCCTCATAGTGAATTGTCACAGTGTTTTAAAACTTTAAAAAGATCAAGTTATATTGCCTGTCCTCCCCCGCATGTGTTTTGTTACGATGCTAAGAAAGCTCCAATCGTTTGATATATGCGTGTTTAGTGGGGTAATTTCTAAATTATTTCCGCCTGAAATAATATGCGTTGTGCAAAAGGTCACGTCTACCATATATTTAATGAAAACATCCCGTCCTCTATCGGCAATGGGTACAAAAAACTTATCATTACTTTAATATAAAGTAATGTTTTTGTAACAAGGTGTGCCGTAAACGGTGATGTCATACATGTATGTCCAAAATGTGTCGCACAGATGAGTAATCTCGTTAATTGACGCTTGAGCACACACATTCGGTCTCTTTACCATCTTAATGCGCTGAGCGATTTTAGTGTTAATCTGTAGTCTGATGTCGGCCACAGCCAAGATTAACCAACATGGTTGTAGATTAACTATTATCTCAGCCGTTCCTTGCAAAGCAGGAAGAAACGGATAACCAAGCAGACATGACGACGCATCAGTGAGAGGAGTGTAAGAATGTTTAAAAATACAAACTATCTGCTACAAAGTAGAACAAGAAAGAGAAGTCGCCCATTAACAAGCATGTACTTAGTCAGTCCAACAAATGTAACTGATTACTGCCGTAGTGAAGCAGAGATCGACCCAATAATGTCACAACATTAGATACTCTATGTTTTGGCCCTTCTTGGATCATCACTGCAGAGCGAGGGAGGCAACCCATGACACCCTGTATATATAAACAGATTCGAAACTTTTCAATGATTAAAATCATTATTGTAACAAGGTTGTGCTGTTCTTATACCATACGTTTAATGTTGACTCACACGATCTAGAATCATACCAACATTATAAACCCGGGACACATTTTATTATGGTGTTAGGTCCATTACAAGCAGCGTAACTTGTTTGTTTACGTACATCATCCTAACAAGACCGTTTGTAATTGGAGTGAATGAACTACCTCGTTGTACAACAGTTGGCCTAAAAGTCGCCACTGTTTAATCTATTAGAAAGAGAAAAAGAAATCAAAGGCACAATGTCTTTATCTTCCAGAATCTTTTAATCCCCACTGCGTTGTTCCAGCTCTTCAGCGTCGATAAAGAAAACTTCGGCACAAAGCGTGAATAACAGCGGAAACCATCACTAAGAAACAAGACAGGAAAAAAAGAAAATCAAGAAAGCAGATTTAAACACAATCAAACCCAGAAGTTCCAAAGCCAAGGCTTATAATGTGTACATAGAAGCAAAACAAGAGCTAAGAAGAAACATTAAAACATAGACAAGAAGAAACATTAAAACATAGACAAGAAGAAATAAACTGAGGAGTGGACAAAAGTGGCTGAGAAAACCGCACCAAAAAGAACAAGCAAAGTTATTATTCTTTTTTTTTCTTAACCAGCGGCACTTGGACTTTCAGCCTTTAGGCCCAATGACATGTCTTTGCGAGGCTGGGGAGTCTATGGACTTTCCTTCCAACCAGGTCAGGAGCTTCGCTCCTTCCCATCCACAGGGGGTTTATCTCAGGAGCCGTTCAGAATATTCATTTAAAATCCCGGTTGAAGACATTTCTTCAAATGCGCACGCCCGGGCTTGAATCTTGAACACCTGATCGCCAGCGCAAAATATTAACCATTACACCAGCGCGGCTCCCAAAGCAAAGTTATATAATACAGTATGCTCAAGAGATTCATGAGGAATGCTCGATCAGCGCTGCTTTCTCTTAATTTAATAAATATTAAATGAAAATAATTAATTCAGCTTAGTATTTGGGTCTTTAGTAAATTATGTCCCTTGGGTTTATATCCCTTTACTTGTCATCAGTGAAACGTATGGAAATAATATATATACTAGCAATAACCCGTCAAACTTGACGGGATTTTAATTATAGTGTGTTGTTTCCGTTCCCGGATGAACAGATAGAAGTACATTCTTAGAGTGTTTTTGGTTTCTTTCCATTATACAGTGTAATCAAACTGTTCATGAACACAGTCATTTGAACGCTTTTCTTTGTTGATTGGTAACTATTTTCGGGAGAGTATATACTCCTCTGTTCACAAAGTTCCGGGACTTATTTTTTTTAGAATTGAATAAGTAGACTTACATACTAGTTGGTTCCATCTTCTTCAAAGTAGTTCCCTTGTGAGTGTACACACTTATTCCAACGTTCCTGCCACTGAAGGAAGCACCTCTGGTAGTCACTTTGCAGAATAGCCCTCATTTGTCTCGTCGCGTTGGCTTGAATCTGCTCAATGCCATCGAATCTACGACCTTTCATTGTTTTCTTAAGTTGCGGGAACAAGAAAAAGTTACACGGAGCAAGATCGGGTGAGTATGGAGGATGCGGGAGCAATGGAATGTTGTGTTTCGTCAAAAATGCGTTTGTGGTGACAGACCTGTGTGCAGGTGCATTGTCATGATGAAAAAGCCAATTGCCTGTGCGCCACTTCTCAGGGCGATGTCTGCGGACAGCGTCGCGGAGGCGTTGCTGGACTGTTTTGTAGAATTCAGCATTGACACTCTGTCCTATAGGGACGTATTCATGATGCACCAGGCCATCAATGGCGAAAAACGCTATTAACATGGTCTTGACATTGGACTTGACCTGTCGTGCCTTCTTCGGCCGAGGAGATGATTGCGTTTGCAACTGGGAGGACATTTGCTTTGTTTCCGGGTCATATCCATACACCCAGCTTTCATCACCAGTTATTAAATCTTCAGTTACGATTTTATGGCACGTACCAATTGATATTCCAATATCATCAGCAACCTCTCTGATAGTCAAACGTCGGTAAGCGCGTATCATTTCTTGCACACGTGCTACGAACCCGTCGGTGTGAGAGGTGGAGGGTCTCCATGGCGGGGGCCATCTTCAAAGGATCGGAGTCCACTTTTGAAACGGGAATACCACTCAAATGTTTTAGATCTACTTAAACAGGACTCTCGGAAAGTTTTTTGCAACATTTCGAGAGTTTCGGAACCAGTTTTTCCTAGACGAAAGCAGAAATCAATGCACACACGTTGTTGAATTTTGCAGTCCATTTTTGAAACGCGACGAGCACTACTAGGTCCTATCCGCTTATACGCTACCACACAGCGCATGCGCGAAATTACAAACGTCAGGATTGGTACATATGGTGGCACGTGGTTGACACATGCACTGTGTTAATATCACCTAGCTCCTTATAACGGTTTTTCGGATAAAAAATGAGTCCCGGAACTTTGTGAACTGGGTGGGTATAATGGAAACAATACAATTTTTTCAACACGGTTGCATTCCTCAGTTGTGACCAACGTACACACGGCGAGAATTATATATTTTTAGATTCGATTTAATCAACTCATATTCTTCCTTCTGGTAGGAAGTTAGGATATGCAAAAACAGCACAAAGTCAGTTCTTTATATTAAGGACAAGGGATCTAAACTCACATATTTTTTTTTTTTGGAAGGTGTTGGATTTCGGTAACGAAAGATGAAAAAAGCTGACAAAAAATATTTATCTCCTTTTCTTAGTTTTGCCTGCTGTATCCACTTTATTTTTAAAGTACATGCGAACTTCTGTCTTGATTGACTGTGTATGGTACACCTACTATTGGGCTCTCCCAGTTCTAAGAAACAGGGCAGATCGATGTGTTCGTTTCAGATTTTGCTCACCTTGTCCGGCATTTTTCTCAGACCTTCGGGTCCTGAGTATTCCTCTATAAATGCATTTGGGCAGAAGAGGAAGGGGCATCCCTCGACACCTTCGGGTATAAGAGGCTCTGTCCGTTTGAGCTGGAATTGACCAGGAAGGATCGATGGTGTCATAGCGATAAAATGCAATCTTGAGGGCAAGTTCTGACACAATGGGCTAATCACCAGTTTGTCAAACACTTTGGTTACATGTTTTGCCTGAGAGCCTTGTGCTCTTTGGGTCACCTCTACATCCTATTTACGGGGTACAAGAGGTTCCTATTAAGAAAGAAGAAAGAAAGAAGAAAGAAAGAAGAAAGATTCAATTTAAAAGTTCTTTGATGACAACATTTCGTGTGAAAGTGCATGGATTGTTTTCAAAGAGTGTTCCCTGATAAGAGTGTTTAATAAAAACTTTCAAGTTTTCATGATTTGTTCCACGGGTGAGGGCTCATGCACACCAAATTTTACGCACTTTTTCTTTGTCGAGCGCGACTAATTTCGTGAAAGAATTAAAGAAAAACAAAAAAACCAAAGTATTTGTTTTATATAACACCCACGCCGCGCAAGTTGCACACCGTGCGTTGCGCACTTTTTTTCTGGCGCGAGTTACTATTTTGAGTGAGACCTACCGACGTAACGAACATCGGTAATTATGTTAGTTGCGAATGGGAATACTAGCAATAACTCGTCAATAATGACGGAAGCAAATCAAAAACTATAATACGGGTATATTTTAAAAATATTTTTTAATTCAATA
Source organism: Oreohelix idahoensis (assembly GCA_024509875.1). Classification (NCBI taxonomy): domain Eukaryota; kingdom Metazoa; phylum Mollusca; class Gastropoda; order Stylommatophora; family Oreohelicidae; genus Oreohelix; species Oreohelix idahoensis. The sequence goes on along the minus strand of JAMPIV010015284.1, from coordinate 330,542 downwards.
TAAAAGTTCTTTGATGACAACATTGTTTGTGAAAGTGCGTGGATTTGTTTCAAAGAATGTACCCTGATAAAAGCGTTTTTAACAAAAACTTTCAAGTTTTCATGATTTGTTCCACGGGTGAGGGCGATATAGAGGTGGCCGTGTCCGAAAACAGGTTCAGGAAGGAAAACTCCTACCTGATCAAGAGATTGTCCTTGCGCCTTATAGATGGTCATTGCAAATGCTAAAATCAGTGGGAATTGATGACGTCGCATCCTAAATGGTAATTCGCGCTCGATCGCTTCTAAGTCAATGCAAGGAATTAAGACTCTTTCTACCTTATTACTGCCAGAGATAATTTCTGCATCAATCGAATTCCAGTGCAAGACTTTTGTGACCAAACGAGTGCCATTCAATAGTCGGTTTTTTTGCGTTCAGATTTTGCAATAGCATGATAATTGCAGCAACCTTTAATTTCAGCAAATGCGGTGGCATTCCTAACTGGCACTGCTCGTAAAGGTACTCGGTTGGGAAATCAACTGCGTGCAGCTGCTGCTCTACGTTCGGTTGCTTCTTCTGAAGTCTCCTTTGCACGTTGTGATACTCTTAACTCACGAATGCGAACAGCTTCTGCAGCGCGTTTAGATTGATGCTCTTCTGCAGACTGATTTGCTCGCTGTGACTGACGCTGTGCTTGTCTTTGTGCCGCTTCATGTTGTCGTCGTATTGTTGCTTCTTCTAGAGTCCGCTTGCTCGTTGTGATTGACGCGATCATCTCTTCCTCGTAGGATATGCAGCTTGTTTTGCAGCCATGTGATCATTTTGATCCATAATAATAAGTCTGCAATACTTTAAATTAAAATTTTGTCTTGAAGAAACAATCAAAAACTTACACTTTAAGGTTATTTTTAACAAAATGAAGAGTTAAATCCATTTCGAGAATGAAACTGGGTTCTACGCCGACTTTTCTTCTTTGAGTGTTACTATTTTCGGGAGAGTACATATAAGGGAAACAATACAATTAATGTCTAACTTTCAACCACAGTTGCATCTCTTTGATGTAAACGACGTACAAACGGCGAGACATGGATTTTGAGATGACATATATATATATATATATGCGTGTGTGTGTGTGTGTGTGTGTGTGTGTGTGTGTGTGTGTGTCATCTCAAAATTTATATATATATATTCGACCAGGGCTAAGCCGGGTCTGACGGCTAGTATATATATATATATATATATATATATATATATATATATATATATATATATATATATATATATATATATATATATATATATATATATATATATATATATATATATATATATATATATATATATATATATATATATATATATATATATATATATATATATATATATATACTAGCCGTCAGACCCGGCTTAGCCCTGGTCGAAGTCAGAATGTGTGCAAGTCGGGTTTGGTGCGATTTGTTTTAGTACGGTTCACCTGTTCTTGGTTTTTATTGCATTGTTAAGATAAAGTGTGCTTCTAATACTAATTTATGTGAGGGCTTATTTGTAGACACCATTGGTACTACAGTCACTTGGTGACAACAAGATTACGTGTTCCAGTGTGCTAACTCGGGAAAATGCCACATACAGTTGCCCATTTGAGAAGCACTCATCGCGCCAGTGGCCGGCTACGTGAAGCAATTGACTTTATGCTACAATAATGGTCATTGATAAACAGACTTTCATAGGGAATTGGAATCTCTTATAATTGAACGGCAGATCGGAGGGAATCGTAGGGATTCTTGGTAAGCAGACTTTCAGAATGGTGCCTTAAGCTATGTAGTTCTTCAAATATGTTCTTTCCAGTCTGGTACCATTACACAGTTTGGGTGGCCTAAGACTGTGGAGTAAAATGATTGGTGCACCCACTTTTAAACGTACTTCTCCAAACTTACGATAGCCTTGAAGGATTTAAAGAGTTAAAAACTCTACTGGAAATTTTACGGAAAAAGAGAGTCAAACTGATCTTAAATAATATTATTTATATTAGTTACCATGATGGACATTTACTTCGTAAATTTATTATGCTCGGAAAAACAGAATTAATCAACGCTTGGGTATCGTGAACAACTATACATAGCTGAGTATTATTGAAACTGATTTTTCCTACCTATACGGGCAAGTACCCGTTTCATACTTCCAACAACGAATCTGCTAAGAGAGACATATCGTCGTTCACGTATATTATTAGAAAAGAATAGTTTTTTAACGTCAGATCAAATGACAGATCTTTTTAACCACACATGCACTTCATCTGCCCATTTACCTCTTGGGATAACTGGAAAAGAAAGTTTGCCTAAAATTGACTTCAAATAATATGGTCACATCACCCATGAGTCGATTGCCACCTTTTATATATTTCACAGTCCTACCTAGGGCTTTGACAAAACTTGTATGTGACATTGTGCTCTCATCCCACACAATGAGCCAACACTTTTGTAACATTTTTATTGTGGAGCTTTTTTTTAGAAATATTACACACAACACCTTGATCATCATGACATAAATTAAGTGGCAACTTAAACATTGTATTAGTCATTTTGCCACCTTGTAGCAACATTGCAGCTATTCCTGAAGAAGCCACTGCCTGGGCAACATCATCATGAGATCTTATTTTGGCCAAAAGCAGATTCAAAAGGTAAGTCTTTACCGTATCACTGGGCGCATCTAAAAAAGAATAGCTGTCCTGAACCATTTTCAGCACATGCAAGAACGATGTTGTAAACTGTACGCTGATCAGTGTTCAAGCAGGATTCATCTCGACTCACAGTTTGAAACAACGCTTGTTGGTCACATGTCGTTTCTTGCAGGTATAGTCGGTCAAAAGCTGAAGCATCAGTTCTTTTGTATGCGGAAGACCAAGCTCAGTTTAAGCAGATGTTTCATCGATGTATGGCAAGTTTTTTATAGACTGTTGATGGCAAATTCGGTGTAAAATACCTTCTGACATGCTGTCTCTGTATGAAAGCAACAGAGATAGTGGATCAGATACGTGGTAAAATACCAAAATAATGGCAAACAAATACTTACGCTATGAAGGTGAACTGGACAAATGCAGCATCCTGCAGTACATTATTCCTCCTCTAACCAGCGGAACTCGAGCTTTCCAGCTCTTTTGGCCCAATGACATGTCATTGCGAGGCTGGGGGGTCAGTGGACTTTCCTTCCAACCCGGTCAGGAGCTTCGCTCCTTCCCATCCACACGGGATTTATGTGCAGGAGCCGTTCAGGTTATTCAGTCAAATTTCTGGTCGTAAACATTTCTTCAAACGCTGACGCGCGGGTTTGAACCATGAAAACCTGGTCGCCAGTACAACACCGTAGCCATTACACCAGCGCGGCTCCCGTACATTATTCCAATGAGCATCATCTTCCATTACACCCAATGCGTTACACCCTGTCTGAAACGTAGGATGTGGGACACATTGAACTGTTCTTAAGTTTTCAATAGAAGTAAGGCCTTTAACAACGTGGAGTAACAACCGCAAGTAACAACATTCAGCGTTATTGGGGTAGACGGTGTAGACACGCCCCAAAGCGTCACTTTTTTGTTACGCCTCCGTTTCCTTAAACTTTCGTCGCTGAAATGTATGCCTATTCCATGCGTGACCGTGCAATGGCTGTATTCTTGATCTGCAGCATTGCTTCCGATAATATATAGCTTAACATTATAAAACTGAAAGCTAACATATAATTGAGAATTAGTGAACAATACAACAGGGCCGCATGCTCCGCCGGGCGCATTGCTTTAGATAATAAGGTCAAATATATACTGTTCAAAAAAAGAAACGCAACATTATTGCAGTGATAATGGACACAAAATTTCAAACTTGTACCAAAATTTTATTTTACGGCATTAATATTTCAATCTTGGCATGAAGAAACTTTCAGACTTTAACAATGAAATGATGTTCATTAAATTTGGTTTGGACTTTTATTCTTTGCGACTGAGGCCTCCATTTCAGTAAGATGTATGGCCTCCTCTGGCCTCTATCAGAGAACGACATTTCCTTGACATGGATCCGATAAGCCGTTGGATCTGTTGTTGTGGGATGGCTGCCCACTCTTCCTGCAGTGCAAGAGACAACTGTCGGAAATTGGCTGGAGCCACGTCTCGCTGGCGGAATCGTCTGTCGAGTTCATCCCATAAGTGTTCTATGGGGTTCGTGTCTGATGACATGCCTGGCCACGGAATGATCTGGACGTTGTTGTCAGCGAGAAACTGGGTGGTGAGTTGTGCCACATGAGGTCGAGCGTTATCCTGCTGAAATATCGACCCTCGTGCAGCCAGAAGTGGAAGGACGTGAGGACGAAGAATTTCAGCAACGTATCGTTGGGCATTCATGCGTCCTTCAATTTGCACCAGGTCCCTTCTTCCCATGAAGTTGATCGCCCCCACATCAGTACACCTCCACCACCATGTGGAGGCGCCTCATCAACGCTGTTCTGGGCGTATTGCTCATGGACTCTGCGGTAAACTCTTCTCCGTCTATCGTGTCGCTGGAGCACAAAAAATGATTCATCACTAAACCAAACCCGTCTCCAGTCATTCCCAACGGTCCATTGACGATGCTGGTTCGCCCACTGCAGTCGGTTCTGGCGATGCCGGTCCGTAAGAACAGGATCTTTGTAGGGTCTTCTAGCCCACAGACCAGAGTCGTGCAGCCGGTTCCTGACCGTTTGATCTGAAATTCGACGAGCTGCTGACATTGACTGGACTGTGGAGGACGCAGATGCAAGTCGATTCCTGAGGTGACGCAGCCGTATGAAGCGGTCTTCGGCAGGAGTTGTGACTCTGGGTCTTCCACTGCGCGGCCGGTCTGCCACTGAGCCAGTTTCTTGAAATCGCCTCCAAAGGCGACTAATGTTGCTTCTAACCACATTAAATTGTCTGGCCACTACACTTTGTGACTGTCCAGTCTGTAAACGTCCAATGATGATGAGTCGTTGTTCTGTAGTGAGATGAGCCATACTTGCGCATTACATTTTCAACTGAATTTATTCGAGGAGCGTCAATCTTTTATAGGCATTCAATAATATGGTCAGAGAGTTTTGTGTTCAGTAAGTTTCACGGGATTCTCACGAACCTGTCACGAGTTATTGTCAAAAATGTTGTTTTGACCTTGACCTTTTTCATGACCCCACGAATCATGAGGTGAGTACAATTCAGGTAACCACGAGAAGTTAATGACCAGCTGGACACAGTCAATAGGTTGACTGATGTCCAATCAGCGAATATCTTTTATAAAAGTAACACCAAAAAAGTTGAGTTTCTTTTTTTGAACAGTCTATATAATAAAACAAGAAAGCTAATTTAAAACGTACAAACGAGGATGTACATAGATATTTTCTCACATTTAATAATTACAAACTAAAGTTCGCTGCACAATTAGTTGACCCGGATGTCAGGAGCTGTCAATCAGGGGACGCTTAACCAAAACTAAAAGTATCGCTGGTGTTGTTTGGTAGAATCAAGAGCGGGTCACTTCGTTCTACACATCTGTGCATTTTATGCTATTGGCATATTTTTGTTTCAACGTTCGCATCGAGGTCTCCTATTACTACGATAAGATCGTATCTAGGTGTGTCTTCCATTTCTTTTTGCAGTTGTTGATAGAATTCATCCTTGACCTCTTCGTCGCTGTCATTTGTTGGTGCGTAGCATTGTATTATTGTAATGTTGGGGAATCTCCCTCTCAAACATATTCTTATCAGTCTGCTGTTAATGGCTTTCCATTTTAGTAATGACCTTTCTATTCCCTTCTGTAGAATAAAGGCTACACCTTCATTGTGCTGTCCATCCTCTCTGCCAGAGTAAAGTACTGTTTCTCCTGTTGCTGTCTTAACTTTTCCAGTCCCTGTCTATCTGCTCTCGCTTATCCCTAGAATGTGTAATCTATAGTTTCTCATTTCCGCTGTGACGTGTTTTAGTTTTCCCGTCTCGTTCATTGTCCTGACATTCGAAAATCTTTTTCTTGCTTCACAAGACATCGACTGAAGAAATAGACTAGAAATTCAACACCATTTCAACCATATATAAGTGTGACAGATTATGATAATACATTTCATATTATCTATCTTCTTTATCTACATTTTACTTTTACTTAGCCGTCGCCTACGCCTATTGGTTAACCCAAAACCTCCTAATACTCAGATATCTGCCCTTTTTCTAATTTAGCACACATTTTATTTGCTGGTCGATATTTCTTTGATGAGAATTTACCAGAGACCGATTAGCTAACGTGAGCTGTATATTTTTACACCAGCGACCGAAAATCGTTGTAATAGGATCGGACAGCGATCAAAGGGGCAGACAATCGCTATTATCTTCCCCTGAACTGGTCGCTGGAAAGGTAATTAAAACACGGCGAATTGCCAGATCAAAGACGGGCTCGCTATATTTCGTTTTATGACCACATCTGCAGATGGCAATTAGAGTGATTTTTCTATAGAAGAAATCTCGCACGGTCTGGTCAAACATGTTACGCAGCATCTAAGAGAGACTGTTCCTTCGGTGCTCGGGTCTGCAGCGGTAACAACATGTAGATTTCTTTCATGTCTAGAAATTGAGCAGAGTTTTTTCCCGTATGTGCCAACATCTGTCAGATAGTCTGGCAGAGTCTGGTTTTAGGTAATAATGTAATCTATTCCCTTTTATATTTAGTATATATATCACAGCCTTCTAACTAAAAATTTATCCAGTACCTCACAGATTTCTCTAGACAGCTAGCTTCGATTCTAGAATAACTTGTATTAAGTGAATTTCTTAGTTTTCGTTGGAGGAAAGTCTTAGTAGTTCTGTGTTGAGGTAAATACTAGACTAGTAGTTTTGAGTGATTAAGTGGTAAATCGTCGATTATATTTCTCTAAGATTTTGTGCAGAGTGATTTACTAGTTTAATCGTCATCATAATTCTCTACGTTTCCCTGTGTTGCCGTGGAAAGCAGAAAGACATAAATAATATTTCTAGCTAAACTCTTCCAGCTATAACATAAATTTAATTTCTGCTAGTAGCCAGTCAGATAATATTTCAAAATAACTAAGTAAATGCACTGATTCATCATGAGTATTGACGGAATATGTATTTATTTATAATTCATGATGATTGATTTTTGTTAACACCCAGTACCAACCCTAAGAATATTAAGAATAAATTGTAACACATTCGTTCCCAAGTGATATAAGCTATTCTAAGTGACTAAATCAAATATTTGACATTACCTGTATATCGACTACTGTGATGTGAAGAAGATTGGTCCTAATTATATTTAAAGATATACCTGGACAAAAACATGTGAAAATTACATTTACCAGCATTTACCAGCATCCTACTGTCAACAGTGAATAATACGTTTCCCAACATTTTGATTAATTAGTCTTTGGAGAAACTGGGGCTTGATTCGCCAAGAACACCAACCTTGGATTGGCTGGGTGTACCTTAGAAATTGTTGCAGATGTTGTGAAAGGAACCTATTTAGGTAAGAGAGAGAGACTGATTTGTGATCACAGGTTGTCAGCGCGAGAGAATGCTGGATGAATAATTCTTCCATTGAATAACCCATGTACTAACTTTGTATTATTTGGGCAAGTTTTTTTTTCTAATGCTGTTCCTCTTAGAATAGATTAACGTATATATTATGTTCTTTACTGTAGAGTGAATTTTGTAGACCATAGCGTATAAACCTGCCATCAATGGTACCTATACCTTGTAGCGGTATGGCAGCTTGTGTACCCTGACAATCCCCAGAGCTATGCAAGTGGGAGATTTACTCCTGGTAGGTTCAACCAAGCTGGACTGGTCTGCGTGGGTAGGGGTCAGACAAAAGCTGGTACTCTGGTCCTCCAGGTTGGGGTTTTAGCACAGGGCTGACACACCTGTCTATGTAAAAATTCGCACATATTACGGAAACAACAATAAATGGAAAAACTCTGCTGCGGGACGGACATCCGGAGTCTCAGGCTCGTATGACTGACAGTGGTGAAAGCCGAAAGGAAGCCACAGGCATGAAAACAGATGCCCCAACCGCAAAACACGAAACCAGAATTGGTTTTTGGAACGTCAGAACTATGAATGAGGCATGCAAGCTGAGACAAATCACAGCAGAGATGAGGAACTACAAGATACATATCCTGGGAATAAGCGAGAGCAGATGGACAGGTAAGGGGAGCATAAAAACAGCTACAGGGGAAACAGTACTTTATTCTGGTAGAGAGGATGGTCAGCACAACGAAGCTGTAGCCATTATCCTGAAGAAAGGAATGTAAAGGTCTTTACTGGAATGGAAACCCATTAACAACAGACTGATAAGAGCAAGACTGAGAGGGAGGTTCACCAACGCCACAATTATACAATGCTATACACCAACAAACGACAGTGAAGAAGAGATCAAGGACGAGTTCTATCAACAGGTACAAAAAGAAACGGACCCATAAAGTTATCGTTTCATCTCCTGGTTTGAGGCGATTTTGAGGCGATCTGTGCTTTTTCTGTACTTGTTTTCTCTTCTTTTCACTACACCCTTATATCCTTCCTTCCTTCCTATGTATCCTTTCATTTTCCCAATATGAGGCTTTTATTCTATCCTAGTTTTATTGCAATCCATTTATGCATGTAATTATAATAAATTTTTAAAGATTATTAGCTAACTTTTAGCAGATATGATGACGGTGAAAAAAATTAATTATTTTTAAAACTATTTATATTTGAATAATATCCTTTTGGATATAATTCATAGTCTATCTCCTTTGGTGAATTATTATTATTGAAATGTATTACAACCAGGCTTGCTCTTGTACGAGGGGCGTTCAGAAAGTAATGCACCACATCGTTTTTCTCAGCTAATAATGAAGATAGAAGCATGAAGTTTTGCACACTTCAAATATGGCATATGCCAATTGTGTGCACCAAATCGCACCGCAACCGGCTAAATAATACAGCTGCGCTAAATCGTTGAAATGGAGCGTGTTAGCAACTTGCGTTATAAACAGCGAATTGTGATAGAATTTCTCGTTGCAGAGAAGGAAACTTTTGTGAATATTCACAAACGTCTATCTGATGTGTATGGAAGTTTTGCAGTCGACAGGAGTACAGTCAGTCGCTGGGTTCAGAGAATCAAAGAATCAGGAAGTGGAGATACGGAGCTGCTTTAACGGCGACGCTGTGGACGCCCTGCCACAGCCACCAACGCAGAAATGTTGAAATGCGCTGAGGGCATTATTCTTACTGATAGGCGAATCACTACTCAACAATTGGCCTTACAGCTGTCAGTCAGCATTGGTAGTGCAAATGCAGTTATAAAAACTCTAGGATTTTCTAAGGTTTGCGCAATATGGGTTTCTCGAAGTCTCACAAATGACCACCGATTGCAAAGGAAAGCAATTTCTTCTGAATTGTTGGAGCGTTTCAATGTTGATGGAGAGAACTTTATGGCTAAGATCGTTACAGGTGACGAAACCTGGGCACATCATTTTGAACCTGAGACAAAAAGACAGTCAATGGAATTGCATCATCCGCAATCACCACGAAGAAAGAAATTCAACGCAATTCCTTCAGCTGGAAAGGTCATGATCACTGTCTTTTGGGTCATTGAAGGTGTGATTCTTTTGGACGTTACGCCAAGAGGAGAGACAATCAATTCGCAAGCTTACATTAAGACATTGAAAAAAATTCAATCAACGTTTTCGCAGAGTTCGGCCGCACAAGAATCCAGCAGACCTGCTTCTCCTTCACGACAATGCGCGCCCTCACACAATTCTGGCAACACGAGAAGCAATCACCAAATTGGGTTGGACTGTACTACCCCATCCACCCTATAGTCCCGATTTGGCACCCTCTGATTTTCATCTATTTGGTTCGCTTAAAGATGCACTCCGTGGGACAAGGTTTGAAGATGACGAAGAAGTGATTCATGCAGCGAAGAAATGGTTACATGATCAAGACAAAATCTGGTACGGGCTAGGAATACATGCACTTGTTTCGCGCTGGCATAAAGCCGTACAAGTTGATGGGGATTATGTTGAATAATACCAATGTTTACATGACATATCCATGTATATTGTGTATAAATTTCATGCTTTGTGAATAAACAGCTCCTGAGAATAATGATGTGGTGCATTACTTTCTGAACGCTTCTCGTAGCTTTAAATTTTTTTTCCAGTAAATGCAAACTTGTAAAGTCGGCCATTCCTATATACGCTATTTCCTACCTTCATAAATACCGTCGGGCTGAACGTAATTCACAATTTTCCGCCTTCTTCAAACTTCAAAGCAAGATCCTTCGCGTGTTATTCCTGCACTGTGTGAGTGTGTGTGTGTGTGTGAGTGTGAGTGTGTGTGTGTGTGTGAGTGTGTGTGTGAGTGTGTGTGTGTGCGTGCGTGCGTGCGTGCGTGCGTGTGTGTGTGGCGTTACACATTTGTTCACAAACAAAGCAAGAGGTACCAAATCTTGCTACAGAACCCTCTTCTTTAAAACAGTGCATTCACGGTTAACTTTTTTTTGGTAACTCATGCTGCAGTTTCTCCTTACTTTTCTGTCTCTCTATATCACCTTTGATAGAATGACGACTTAAAAAGATTGTCCCGTCCTGAAATATATCCCACATTGAACAAATTTGGAGATAAACTCCACCTTAAAAGTCGTGAATTTAATTTTTTAGAAAACATCAAAGGCTGGTGATCGCTTTCCACAATGAAGTGTTTCCAGTAAAGAAAAGGGGCGAATTTGTTGATCGACCAGATCAAAGCGAGGCATTCACGTTCAACGGTAGAATAATTTCTTTCAGCTGTATTTAACTTTCTACTGGCAAAAGCTACTGGTAAAATCATATGTGGCGGTGTGTCTGCCCGCTGTAGTAATGTTGCTCCGATGCCTACATTGCTATCATCCGTTCTTAGTACGAATTCTTGTATGAGATCGGGAAGGGCAAGAATAGGTTTATTTGTCAGCTTATTTTTCAACTCTGTATAAGCCTGTTCACACTCCGCGGTCCATTGTATTTTATCCGGTGACCTTTTTTGGTTAAGTCGGTAATTGGCGCGCATAATGAGTTGAAATTGGGTAGATTTCTGATAAAACTCGCACAGTGACACAAAGTATCTTACATCCTTCTTAGTTTGTGCTCTTGGCGCTTTTCTCATTTTCTCTACATTCTTTGGGTCAGGAGACATTTGCCCTGTAGAGATAGTGTGACCTAAAAATTCCAATTTCTCACATCTAATATGACACTTAGTTGGACGTGCTGTCAATCCCGTTTCTCTCAGTCTATTTAACAAAATGGAGAGTGCTACTATGTGTTCCTCGATTGTAGTGGTAGCAATCAGAATATCATCCATGAAGTTGGTGATATGAGGATATTGTAATGGTTCCAACAATTTCCTCATCATTCTGGAGAAGATACTTGGAGCATTCTTTAAACCAAATGGGAGTACATTGAACTCGTAATGTCCATCCGATGTACTAAAGGCTAACAGTTTCCTAACTTCTGGTTTCACTTGTATTTGGTAGTATCCCTTGCTTAGATCTACTTTTGAAAAATACCGAGCCTTACTCAGTGTAGCAAACACCTGATTGGTGTCAGGTAACGGGTCTACCTGAGATTCAGTGATATCATTTAGTTTCCTATGGTCAATGCATAACCTGTGTTCACCACTAGGCTTCCTTAATAGCACCACACTTGAGCTTAGGGAGATTCAGACTTTGATATAATTGTCTCCTTTAAGAGATAGTCCATCTGATCCTTGAGTGCATGTCCTTTCGCATAAGGTATGGGGTACGTCTGCATACAAACTGGTGTAGGGTCAGTAATCGTCATGTCATTAGAACACCCCGGCTTATCTGTGAGTACACCAGCATGGACTTCTAACACTTCCTGAACCTTTTTCCTCTGCTCAAGAGTTAAATGTTCACTCACATTAACCTGAGCATAACTTTCTGTAGTTGTTAGGGGGTATTCCATGGAGGAAATTGGTTCATCCTGCATTTCTATTGCAGTGGCCAGGGTCATGATATGTGCAATTCTGATGCTTCCCTCTCATAATACTTTTTAAGAAGGTTGACATGATACACCTTCTCCTTTCCTTTCTTGTCAATCTTATAATTGGTCCTGGAAAGTGTTTCCAATATGACGTAGGGACCCTGCCATCCAATTTGCAATTTATTATTGCTGCTCGGCAACAGTAACAGAACTTCTTCTCCCACCTCAAGTTCCCTATCTTTTGCTGTTTTATTGTAGTAAGCAGCCTGCTTCCTCCTGGCCTGTCTCAAGTTATCATTGGCCAGTTTCCTACTTGTTTTCAATCGAGATGTCAACTCGTTGACGTATTGGTATGAAGAAGTCACGGTTTCTTCTGCTTTTTCATCAGTCCATGTCCACAACAATGCTTCCAGTGGACTTTTCATTGGTCGTCCAAACAACAATGTAGCTGTAGCCAATCCTGCCGAGTTATGTGGGACTTCCCTATATGCAAATAGCGCAGAGGGTAAGTATGTGTCCCAAGTTTCAGGTTTCTCACTAGCCAACTTTTTTAGGATTGAAATGAGCGTGCCATTGAACCGCTCTACTTGACCATTCCCTTGGGCGTGGTATGGGCTACAGTGATAATGTCTAGCTTGAAATATCTTGAATACTTCTTGTGTTAGCTTTCCCCTAAACTGAGAACCATTGTCAGTTAATATTTGATGTGGGAAACCTAATCGGGTGAATATTGTTAATAGTGCCTCTGCCACATGTTTCGAATCTATCGACGACGTTGCTACTGCCTCTCTCCACATAGAGCAAGTATCGACCAAGGTTAAATTATGCATATGTGCATTTCTCTTCTTGGTCCTACTGGGGGGTTTAACAATATCCACGGTAATACGTTCAAAGGGCGTTCCCATAATTGGCATTTCTCCCAGTGTTGCTGGTGCAGTCCTATGTTTAGGAGCTACTCTTTGGCATTCTGGACAGGATCTCACATACCTCTTTATGTCCTCTGTGATCACTGGCCAAAAGTAGAGACAGGCTATCCGTTGTCCGGTGGCCCCTATTCCCATATGTCCACTGAAGGGTATAGCATGTCCTCGCTTCATAACCTGCTCCCTGTATGATTTTGGCACTACAAGCTGTCCAAGTCCTTTAGGTCCTGCTCCAGCTTTTCTATATAGTACGCCATTTTTTGTATATAAGTCTCCTTTCTCTGGAGGGTTATGGCTTTTAGGTAATTTGCCAAAGCAAGGCTTCAATGTGTTGTCAGCAGTTTCAGCCTTTCTCATCTCTTTAGGATGATTGTTGATGATAGTGTCCTCCTCTTTCTTAGAGCTTGCCCTGGTCTGGAATGTTGCCATCACTATGGGTCTTATAGGTTCTCCTAGAAAGACATATCTACATCCCAGTATTAATGGGTAGATAGGGTTGTCCACCACTACTGCTTTGATCTCTCCTTCCACATAGCGAGATTTTATGTTGATTCGGGCTATGGGCAGTGTCATAGTTCCTGCTCCCTTGACTGGTCCTCTGATTTCCACGGTTTCTGTGGTTATCTGTTCAAGACTCCCCAGAAAAGAGCACACTACTAAGTCAAAGTCCAAGCCTGTATCATATAAGCACAATACTTGGGTGCCATTCAAGGTCACTTCCTAACAGACAGAGGGATGATGGAGGTCCTTCTAACTATTTTCCAGGTCCTTCCTTCCCTTGTTCCCTGTTGTAAGGCATGCAGCGTGATGAGGAGGGTTTTTACGTCTGCATTCCGCAGTATTATGGTTACTCATTTGGCAAAGATTTACACACCTCTCCTTCCTTTCTTGAAGGTTTCTTATCTGCTCCTAGAGGGTTTTTGTCTTTATAATCAGTTTTCTTTTTGTTCCTGTTGGAATTGTCTCTATGTTCGTAGTTGGTATAATTTTGTGAAGGTTTGAAGTTTTCACCCTGCTTCTTCTTATTTCCTGATACTTCTGACTGAGCTGCTTGATATCTCTCAGCCATGGTTAAAATATCTTCCAATCTCTCTGCTCCTTGCTTCATAAGAAATTTTCTCATTTCTTAAGGCATGGATTCTCTCAGTTGTTCCATCAAGACCATTTCTTTTATATCTTGACATTTTCCTAAGCTAATCCATTTTGTGAGATAAGTTTCCAATCTGGCAGAAAACTGCTGATAGTTTTCTCCTGGAAGTAGCTTAGCAGTTCGGAATCTCTTTCTATAAGATTCAGAATTCTCTTCGTACCTGACCAGTAAAGCTTGTTTTAAGATTTCATAATATTCCTGGTCTTCTTTTGAGAGTTTTAAATAAACATCTTATGAAACTCCCCTCAACCCCTCAGATAGCTTAAGGCTCCATTTTTCCTTTTCCAATCCATAGGTAGAGGCCAATCTCGCATATCTATCCAGGTACGACTAATGGCGTCCTAATCAATAAATGGATCAAGGTGGAAACTCATGGCTCCATTTGCCGTGCTATGGTTGGAGCTACTCTCAGAGTGAGGTGAGCTAGCACCATGATTGCAAGCTGCTCCCTGGAGTTCAAGTTCCTTTAAACTTTACTCATGAACTCTTTGTAACCTTCTTTCTTCAGCTTCTAACATTAGTCTCTTTTCTTCTCTTTCAGTCTTTTGGCTTCTCTTTCTGCTTCTAAGCATCTGGCTTCTCTCTCAGCTTCTATTATTAGTCTTCTTTCTGCTTCCAGTCTTTTGGCTTCTCTTTCAGCTTCCAATCTTTTGTCCTATCTATCCAAATATTTATCCACTTCAGTTGCGACATACTGGATAAGAGCATCACCTATCAATCCTACGTCCTTTCCCTCCTGCATGATTGCAGATCGAAACTTCACCAAATCAGCCATGGTGCTTACTTACCAGAGGGTATATAATTTTATCTTCACTAACCAACTAACTTAATTAAAATCAATTAATTACTTTGAACAAGACAAATCCTTTTAACCTTGTGAGCGTCTCCTATTTACTTGGTACTCAATGGTTCTTTTATTACGAAAAAATTTCTAAGTTTTAGAATTTTTTCAAAAAAAATTATTTTTACAAACTATTTGTGGCTCCAGATAGAAGAATACATAGATAGTGGCTCAGGATAAAAAATAATATCCGGCGAAAGAGCCCCCAATGTAGCGAAAGGTTTTTTTAGTATGATAATAGTGGTAGAGAAGAAGTAGAATCTCTCTCCAGAAAGTATGAAGTTCCAGTGCCCGAGAAGTACACTGGTATCACAAGTGAGTTACGGTTGTGAATACTCTGAGCTGGACAATAGATTTAGGCTTCAGAAGTATACGGTGCCACTTTCGCTATAGTAACCCTATGTGATAATATAATTAAATTAGAAAAAGTAACTCAAAATTTAGCAGTTAAAAATTTACCAAGTCAAATGAGTACAATTTCAAAATTTATTATTTACATCTAGATATTCTTGTAATGAGAAATGGGTGTTGGAAGATGGTAAAATGTATGATTATTTTTAGTTACAAATTAAAATAAATAATAGTAAAAAATCTTGGATGCATCTTCCATTGAAATTAGAACAGTCTGTCACAGTATATTTTTTATATATCTTGCTATCTAGTTTCTAGATGTTATCATCATCGACCATCGCGTTAGAAACTGCCCACAGGATTTGTTGGATTGAATAACACATAAACTCATCTGGTATTTGTTCGAGGTTCCTGAGACACACTTGAATCAATAGACTGTCCTTCAGCCCGCCCTATAACTACCTGGGACTAAGGTGTTGAAGATTGGTTGACCTCTAGGCTTCAGTTAGCAGGATCAACGGTCCTCAAGTCTTTGGTTACTTGATTACGATCTCGGTCAGCAATGATCATAAAACTCGATCATAAAACCCCGGAACAAAAGGTAATAGGTGGCCATGGTGTTCCAACAATCTCACCACCAACTGCTGTTCATGAAGCGACCATGTCTTCAGTGTTTGTATATAAATGAATGAATCATGGTAGTTTGTTACATAGTTAGCATGATAAGATAATGTCTACTGTGCAGAATTAACAAAATACATGAATAAGTCACATGTTATGATACATGGGTACAATATAACCTTTGCCTTCCACTTATGAATCCCAAGTCACTTATGTACTTGCTGGTATGTCGTATGCTTCCAGGCAAGAGCTAGCCATGATATATTTGGCTAACCAATTAATGGTTATGCTTCCTGACAATGCCGGTGAAGGTTATCTCTGGTTAGCGTCATTCCCTTTTTATCATGTCTGATACAATCAAATCGTAAATAACATCTGAAATAAAATGATATTAGTCATACATATATCTTTAATAAACTTACATACCCTCTTAGGATTACTAAGCTTATGGTGAGGCTGTATTGGTTGAAGTTAACCTGCCCTGCATGCAGCGTGAAAAAAGAACTTTTCTTGCAGATACTGTCTTCCAGTTTCTCACTCTGGCTTCTGGATTTGGTGTGTTTGATTTTCAACGCGCCGCACTGTACTTATATTTGGGTATCTCTCCCGTACGAGAAAGCACACTTTGAAGTCCCATAAAGTTGTTGTTTCATCTCCTGGTTTGAAGCGATTTTGAGGCGATCTGTGCTTTTTCTGTACTTATTTTCTCTTCTTTTCACTACACCTTTATATCCTTCCTTCCTTCCTATGTATCCTTTCATTTTCCCCATATGAGGCTTTCATTATATCCTAGTTTTATTGCAATCCGTTTATACATGTAGTTGTAATAAATTTTTAAAGATTATTAGCTAACTTTTAGCAGATGTGATGACCGTGAAAAATATTAATTATTTTTAAAACTATTTATATTTGAATAATATCCTTTTGGATATAATTCATAGTCTATCTCCTTTGGTGAATTATTATTATTTAAATGTATTACAACCAGGCTTGCTTTTGTAGCTTTAAATTTTCTTTCCAGTAAATGCAAACTTTTAAAGTCGGCCATTCCTTTATCCGTTTTTTCCTACCTTCATGAATACCGTCCGGCTGAACGTAATTCACATTTTTCCGCCTTCTTCAAACTTCAAAGCAAGATCCGTCGCGTGTTATTCCTGCGCTGTGTGTGTGTGTCGCGTTACACATTTTTTCACAAACAAAGCAAGAGGTACCAAATCTAGCTACATGGACAGTAGAGTATAATATTGCATGAAAGGAAAGAATGCATTGTGGGAAATGGCCAAGTATGCGTTCCTAATCTGGATCATTATTTTATTTCCAGAATTTAGGTACCCAGTAGTGTAGGTAAACCTGGAATTGCCACTACTTGAAGCACTTTATGCCATCACTGAGAGTGTCTTGACATGGTCATCGGTCGTCAGGTTGCTGCTATGGTTTACAGTCTCCATGTTGTTAAGAAGTTATACTATACTTTGATAATCTGTACAGAGTAACTGATGCCGGAGTGCATTATTTTTTTGGTGTTGCTGATGGACTTAGTTTAGTTTGGATGAGATTGTATCCTTAAAGTGTGAAATGTTGGCTGCTTAATTTATTTTGATCATAGTACAGAACGTTTGCATATGGATTGATTGCATACTTTTCACATAAGTATGATCAATTTTTGGGCATGTTTATGTTTGTTGAATGGGATTCTGCTTCATGATGTTATTTAGTTGTAAATATCAACATGTTTGCAGTCATGGCATGATGCATGACCCTTGTCATGAAACAAATGCCCTTAATGATTGCAATCTGTATAGCATTTACTAAAATTATAGTGGTTGAGACTTAACATTTTTGAGAGAAATTGTTGATAATTTTCGTGCAATGATGTATTTTTAATAAAAGTAGCTGATATGCAAGGTTTTCTTCAAAACTGTTGTGTAATTGCAGACACCTGTATAGTTTGTCTCAATTTGTTGGAATTGATTTATAGTTTATACTGTAATTTTGAAATGGTAATGTATAAACTAGTTTGATACATTCTCTTTTTTTTTTTTTTGTTGGAACCCAAAGAGAATCAGTTATTACTGAGTAAAAAAACTTGCATCTTTGACAGTGAGATGTAATATTTTTTGTAACACTTGCCCTTACAATGTAATGGTAATAATTTTTTTTTTTCAGTAATGCAATTCTGATGAAAACACAGCTGACTTCTAGCTTATGCTATTATGAATGATAGTTGTAGACAAAACACCAGCATAGTTTGTAGAATTAATAGCCCCTTCAGTCATAACTGACTATGGGAAATTTTGAAGTACTGGCGTGTAATTCTATGCATTTACATACTTTTTTTGAATTTGTTGCAATGGTATGACAGTATGCTGTAAGCATGTGCTCCATGTGATGGGTAGTATGGGAAACTGTGGTATGGGTTAGAGTGTGACTCTTCCATTGTTTATTGGGTAAATGTTCCAGTCACAGTAATATGACAACTGTTTCAGTAAGACCGTATGTGTGCTTCCAATTATGTGTTGGAACATGAGGGGTTCTGTGGCTTGTACTCAAGTATTCGGTGCAAAACTTTGTTTTCCATCTGGAGAAGGGGGTGGATGTCACAGAACAGTTTCATGAGTGTGGATGATGATAGTGGTTGGTGTTAAGGGTCCCTGAACTGATGTTGTAAACACTTGTTTACGTTTAACTCAGCTACTTAGTTAATGTCTGACTTTATGTCCGCATTGTTGTGACTTGTTCGTGCGCTCGGAGAGAGCGTTTGAGTAAATACAAGTCTGGGGTGATTGAGACATTCTGTGTTTGACAGCCGAGCTGGGTGCTCGAATGTGTTTGGAAGCCGAGCTGTAAGCTCGTAGTTGTGACTGAGAGAATCCATAGTTGTGATTATGATAATTATGAAGTGATAGATTCCTATCCATTTATTTCTTAAAGGCGATGATATTCTCGCGTGGAGGCGCTCCTGTTTGAGCCATAATTGTATGTTCATGAAGAACATTTTAAGGTGACGACTTTCCACCTTGGAGCTACGGAGGAGTAAGGCGATGCGTTTCCCGCCTTGTAGCTATCATAAATAAAGTACAGGCGAAGTGTATTGTCCCGCCTGGAGAGGATTCTGTGAATCTATATAGAGAAGTTCATGCCGCCAATCGCTAATGATAAGTGATATACACCTGGTTGGTGATGGATTTGTGCGATGGTGTTTTTCCGCACGTAGAGTTGTTTGATGGATTATTGTGTGCGAAGAGTGTATACCGCACCAAGGACATTCTTTTTACTGTTATTGTGTGTTCGGAGAGACAGTATGAATACTGCAGCTTATTATGTCCTACAGGCAGCGTTTGCCTAAGTATGAGGTCAGTGTTGTTGACGAGGTAGTTGATATCCAGGACACGTATGTGAATGTTCAATAAATGTTATGGAAATATAATCAGTGGCGTTTGTGTTACTGCAAGCCCCTAGCGTTGTTGATCATCATCTACACACGCCACGCCCGCCCCGCCCCCCCCCCCCCCCCCCCACCCCCCTCCCCCCCCCCCCCCCCCCCCCCCCCCCATCATCATATATCTTATATAGTATCTAGACAACTGGGACATCGTCTATACAGTTCGTGACACATGCACTAATGAGTGTTTACAAACAGACCTATTAACTAGCCCGCGACCGGACAAATAACAGTCAACGAGTACGAGCCGTTTATCTGAATTATCACGCGAGCGATTGGTCAATCGTCGAATAGTGACAGTTCAGACATGAACGCGCGTAGAAAGAGAACGGTTTGTTTGTTGGAAGAATCAAGCGCGATAAGTTTAAAGACGTACCTTTGTTGGTTACATTTCTCAGGAGGACTTAACTTACGTATTTGATCTTCGGGAGGCGGAGATAATCAAAAACAAGCCAGTTCGAGGGCAACGTCTATGTTGTTGGTCGGCATCGGCGAGCAGGAAATCTTTAATTCGGGAATCAAACCGTAGATTTGCCCTGATACGGCCGAAGGCGCGACTTATCGCAATCTTCAGTGAAATAACACCATTAATGTATAAATGCACCGGCATCTTAAAGTCAGTATCTAGTTGCTTCGGAATTTCTTGAAATACCTAGCACGCTGTTCTAGAGCCCTTGTAAAAAGTGGATTATTAGATTTCGTGGAGATTGTTACATATTTCCGATTTGCAGTAATATACGAGTATATTAGCATTTAAGTGATTCTATGTGATAAGTTTATCATTTTTATAATTCACTGGGATTTTTCTAAGTGCTAAGACTAACGTATTAAATATCATAAAGCAATTTTTTTGGCTAAATATTATAATAGGCGACGAATACTTGACGGAATTAAATTCACTCCTATCCAATCTGCGTACATATGTATACGTGATGATTGGTGTAATATAACGTGGCTAAACAAATACCTAGTAATGACAAGCGATATTTGTAAAGTAGTCATAAATTAACACTGATATTGTGCGCTGCGAGTTCTACCGAACGGGGAAAGGAAAAAGCGCATACATTAAACCCAAATTCGAATCAGGTGAAGCGAAGCGTGATAAGATAGGCTAAGACACGGGTGTCTTTTAATTTAATTAAATGACGGAGGGATAAGAGATCTTACCTTAAGCGGGATAGGATAGAAAATTGATATGGAGGTTAAATGTTTTGTTTTCTTCCTAATTTAGCACTGATCACAAACCAGATGCCAGCGGTCTAAATAGCACCAGTAAACAATTCTTATTATTATTCGGGTCAGTGATGTTGATCTGTTTGGTCCTCTTGTTTCATACACAAAGAGTCCAAACATATGAACAATGAGATGTAATTTTAACTGGACAAACTAAATACCCAGATTTTTCATTTTATTTTTATCAGCCCGCAGTGGCCAAAGAAAAGCCGATAGGATATACCTTCATCATCGTCCATCTTTTACGAACGGTTTACCAACCATATGTTGCCTTTCACAATTGGAAGTACTGTGTACTGTCTGCTGTAAATACTAGATCGCGGATTATATTTTTGATACATGAAGTATCTGGTGTGACATTATCATACTCAATAACATCACCAAAGTAGGCGTTCCCCATTAGGAAAATTAATTACCGTGGAGGAACTGGGGCTCACTTAACAGAAGCACAACCCTGGATTTGTTATATGTTCACTGATGAGTATGTTCAAGAGGTTGTTGAGCTACTAATAGGTAAGCGAGATTGTATGTGGCCACAGACTGACATAGTTAGAGAAAAGAGGTGTGCATATTTCTTCTTTTGTATAATCATTGTACTCACTTTTTTTTTTTGGTTCACAAACCTGATTATTTTACAGGAATAGTTAATTAGAAACTTTTTTCTTTACTTACTGTCTATTCCATGCCCCAGTGTTAATCTTTGACTTTTAGGTTATTTACTTCTTGCGAGATCTTTTCTCAACAGAGGGGAGGTACTTATGGGGTTATCTTCTTGATTCTGTAAACTTTTATTTATAGTGATTTTTGTATGTTTGATTCAGAGGGACTAAATCTATATATAATACCTATCTAAATTTAAGATAGAATGTCGGTCCGTCCGTAGGATTGATCTTAGTCTAACTATAGATAGAGCGTGGTGTGGTTGTCTCGTTAGTTAAGGAATAAAAATAATTGTCCTCTAGACCAGCGGTTCCCAACCTGTGGTACGCGTACCCCTGGGGGTACGCGACAGGACGTTCAGTGGTACGCGAAAAAAATTGAGAAATGGCGGAAAACAGATACATATGTCAACAGCGTAAAAGACAAGTCAAAAGTTGTGAAATTAATTCAACGCTATACTATACAACATGAACTGTGTGAGACAATCTCCGCCGTTTTTCTTGCGAGCCACTGGCGTGCTGTCTGCTTGGACTAGCGTGTGTGAAAATCTATGGCGTTTCGTGTGACTACAATTCAATATTTTTACACAATCGTCTTCATTATGATGACTATGGGATTATAGTTGTGCCGTTGAATATTTCATAAAAAATATGACTTGTTTGATCTTCCACACTATCTATGAACGTCTAATGTCCCGGAAGTAATAGTGTCGATTCTTGACCCAAATTTTACAAACGTGAGACAGTGAGATAGTGTTTCTTTATACAGTAGTTTTTGTCATTGTTTTAACTTAAGTGATTAATTGTTCAATTCGTGTATTATCAGATATGGATCAGTGGTTGAAAACCGGCACAGTAAAAAAGCTGAAATATAATGTGGAATGTGATCAATCGCCAAGTCGTTCTTGATGCAGCTGTGAATGTGGTTAATTTTATAAAGTCAAAGTCCACAAATTCGAGGGTTTTCAAAGCGCTGTGCGACGAGATGAATAGTCTTCATTCTACCCTGCTCCTACATACACAAGTAAGGTGGCTCTCTCGTGGTAAAAGTCCTTACCCGGCTGTTCGAACTTAGACATGAAGTCCAACTTTTTTTTTGAAGACCATCCTTTCCAACTTACTTCAAAGTTACACGACTGTGATTGGCTTCAGAGTCTTGCATACTTATCGGATATTTTCCTACAAATAAGCAAACTAAATTTGGCACTTCAGAATAGCTCGGTAACGATCTTCAATGTTTCAGACAAAATTGAATCTATGATTAAAAAGTTAGATTTTTGGAGGTCGTGTATTGAAAAAGGCCAGCCTGGGGTATTGGAAATTCTGCACAATTTCCTATCTGAGAACGAGCTGCACCTCTCCCAGGAAATAAGCGAGAAAATAATTGAACACTTGAAAGGGCTAAAATCATCTTTCGAGAAATACTTTCCGAAACCTGGAAAAGAGAACTACTGGATTGTAAATCCCTTTGAAGAAGAATATTTCCAAGCAGCCACATTATCAATAAACGCAAAAGAGAAGTTGATTGAACTTTCGACTGATACTACTTTAATAGCTGAATTCAAAGGAAAATTCCTTATTAACTTTTGGGGAGATATCAGCAGAGAATATGAACAGCTGACCGACAAGGCGCTTACTTTTCTGTTGCCATTTACAAATACTGAGCTCTTCTTATACCTTTATAAAAAATAAATACCGTAGTAAACTGAATGCAGGTCCAGAATTGAGACTGTATCTTAAATCACTTGAACCTGATTTCAAAAAACTATGTGCCTCAAAACACGCTCAAGGATCGCACTGAACATTTGTCATGGTCACGTGACGTGTGTTATAAAAAGTGATTTCAACTTTTAACAATAACAACGTTTTTATTATTATTATTAATAAATTAAATGTGTTAATTTTTATTGTAACTTCTGATTTTTTTTAATGTAAAAATATATGCACTGTTTGTTCACCTTTTTATTACATTGTTTTTAATCCCGTGGTTGGCCCCTTTATTTCTGGTTATAATCTATAAATTTTGAATAACAGCAACTATATTAATTTAAAATATTTTGCTAATATTAAGGGTACAATTTATAGAAATTGGCTGCCAAGGGGTACGCAAGTGAAAAAAGGTTGGGAACCGCTGCTCTAGACCAACGTTCTGATATTGGGCTGCTGACGACACAAATTAGAAATTTATTTCTGTCCACAGCATTTTAGAGTATATACAGTAAGATTTTGATGGTAATCCTTGTCGGAGAAATGTTATGTAATAAGTTTGTACTATACGACCGCTGGTTCGGGAGATTGTTTAGCAATCATCAGGGTTTTAGGGAGCAGAGGAGTCTGAGCTTAGCAAAGGGAGAGCATTCTGGCTATCGCCGAGTTCCTAGCCTCCGCTTACTCTAACTGATTTCAGGTGGGCGAGTTTTTTTTTTCATTAAAATAAGGAAATTGTTTCTTCTTATTAAACTTTAAACATACATTTTTTTTTAACCGTAGCAATAGTAGTTTTTCAGTTGTTAGCCTGATCTCGCATTTTTATAGTTTAAGTCGTCTGTATTAGGAGCCTTGTTGCCAGTTAATAACAGCGATAGATTAGACAACTGATAACCAGGTGGAGGAAACACAGTTAAATTAACAGAAATTGTTTTTGTAATTTCTCGTAGTTGGTTAAGGATAAGCGTATTTGTTTTCTCTTCTTTTTTTTCTCGGGTAAGTTGCAGTCAGTAATTGGCTAAGTGTGCAAAACTTACAACAATGCTAAGAGAGGAAGCAAGGGAAGAGGGATTACAGGGAGAGGAAGCGAAAGCGTTTTTTTAATGATGAACTCGCCAGATATGAGGCGGAGAAGAAAGAAGCAGAAGCTAGGCAATTTGAACAGAAGAAAATTGAGGCAGAGATGGAAGCTCGCAGTGCAAACGAACGAGAGAAGGAGAGACAACATGAGTAACGGGAGAAGAAGAGACAATATGAGGAGAGAGACAAGGACAGACAACATGAGGAACGAGAGAATTAGAGACAGCATGAATTGGTGCTTAAGGCTCTAGAAGCCAAAAGTCGTGGTACAGCGTCGTACTCCAGCAACGGAGAGCTGTCGTCTCCTCAGTCACTCCTAACCGATCAATCCAGTACTCAATCTCCTCAACTCGCAGCTATGTCTTTCGCCCTGGAACCCTTCCCAAGCCCCAATGAGAAAATTGACTCCTATCTAGAATAAATTGAGAGAATTGCAAATCTGTATGGTTTAGAAAGTTTGCGTTGGTGTTTGAAGCTTTCCCAGGCTTTGAAAGGAAATGCATATGATGGCTATGCGAAACTGAGAAGCAGCCACCAAGACAACTAAGACATGCTATAGAAACCTTTACTGCAGCGTTTTGAAATGAACGTTCGCAAATTTTTGCAACTATTCCAAAACAGCCGGAAAGAAGGAACCAAGACATTTTAGCAGTTCTCTTCTCATCTGAAGGGATACTTGACGAAGTGCCTGGAACTTTCAGAGCTTCCTTGTACATTTGAAGGGCAGGAAGGGTTTGTTCTAACTGAACAAATAAAAACCACTTTGTCAAATGAAACCCGTAGATCTCTGGCTGAACAAGGCGCAGTAAAGTTGGATGACATTCTGATAAGTCCGGACGTTACGTAAATGCTTTGGCCACGCTTCCCAGCTCAAAACGCAAACCGACAGATGAGCCCTCTCGGAAAAATAATCTAGAGCAGTCTTCCCATTCTTCCCAACACCAAAACCAACGAGAAACTGTACCCCAGAATCCTCCTCATGAAAAAGCGAAATTCTATAAAAACAGGTACCCCATCAACCATTCTGATCAGCCCAACCGCCTTGCATGGCAGCACAGCCAGAAAAGACAATACAAAAGGAAGACCTCTGCACAAGGGACATCTGATCAGAGCAACACACCGGGAGAAATCGGATCGGTTGCTTCCAAACAGACTCGCAACGGAGAATTAATGTCAGTTATTCTCAACCGGAGGGAGCGAGGCCTTTAACGCGAGGAACTGTTATTTTGAACGGGACTTCAACATATTGTCTTTTTGACACAGTTTTGTCCTTTGATTGTATTGTCGCAAGGCATTTGGTCAAGCCTGGTCAAGAGATAGAGGAAACCGTCAAACTATATGGAGTTTTGAAAGGAGTTGCACCCATAACGCTTCCCATCGCACTAGTGGAGATACACCCTGATTTCGTCAGAGGTGTTATCAAAGCGGCTATTATGGATGACCCGATCTACCCAGTCATACTTGGTTGTAGATACGTGTTTATTGGGAGACCGAAAGAGCCGATTGTGACAGCAGTAACAACAAGAAAGCACACCAAGATGGACCAGGAGCCTGCGCCTAATATGTTAACTGTCAAGAAGTGTATTCGCCTTCTTTTCTCTCTGTCAATCTTTTCTCATACCAAAACATTCCTTCTCTCTAAATTCTCTAGAATATCTACCACTCGTCAAAACACATCTGGAGATCTCCCATTTATTCTGAAATTCCTTTTTCTTTAATCTAGGTTTACCAGCAAACCGCTGTGAACTTTTGAACCGCGCCCTGAATAATTACAGTTTAGCCAATGGACAGGCAGCACGGTATATTGTCTTTTGACCTCAGCAACCACCATGGAGTATCGCCTGGTATCAAAATGCTACGTACCTGCCAGTTTGTGTGTGTGTTTGGGGGGATGGAACGTAATGTCGAAAATAGATCAGGTGCCCCACCCCTCACGTATGCAAATTAAAGCCACAAAGCAGAACCCTGGAAGGAAAAATTAGGTGCGATTCTCAAAGCGGGATTCTGGCATTCTCTCGCTAGCCGGCAGACTGACCGGGACAAAATGGTTGCTCCCAAGAAATACAGAGGGGCCCGATCATTTTAAACAGCAATGGATCTTAGCGGAGCGAGTAAGTGATCTATATTGTTATATGAATAACATGAATTAATCCTATGTTTATCTACAACATATCATGTCAGTATCTTTTGTTTTCACTGTGACAGAAATTAATATCCTTGATTTTGTACAGGAGACAACAACATTATGTATACTGAATGATTTCTACTAATTCTACTGTATGATTTCAGCCATGATTATCCTTGTCATATTTTAATCCTGAAATGATTTCTGAACTATCCTTATTAGGTTTTAATATGTTAATGTACATGTATCCTGTGTTATAATGGTATTAACAAGGTATATGAATGCCTATCACATAAACATAGAACTATGTAATGATGGGCAACAGCACTGTAGCCAATTTTATAAATGAATATGTTGACTGACTTGTAATTCAGTGGTTCTCAAGCCTTGGCAGCAATGACACCCTAACATGTTACAGCAGAATAGAAAACTATTACCCAGTGGTTCTCAAACCATTGTTGACAGTGACCCCAAATTGATTTGACTGCTCTGTGGGCACAATGTAGACCAGTGGTTCTCAAACTTTTGATGACCACTGCCCCAAACTTCACAGTTGGTGAAGCTAACAGCCCATATGTTGAAAATCACTGCGGTAAACAAGCTGGAAGCCAGATATAAGTTTAGACCCACCTGTATGCTTATAATGTCAGTTATGCTATAGTATTTCATAGATAATAGCTAGCACTTTGTTATTGATGTTAGCTATGAATGTTCGTTAGATTTCTGATGGACGATTAGCGTCCAGCAGATATGGGAAATGACTTCTCTGGCATGACTGCTAATGAAGCTTCAATTGTTTGTCAATCCAGTCCTGCCAGGTTGTCATACCAGGAGACCTAAGCTATGCAGTGTTCTCAAGGGCAGACATACTCCATCCCAATTGGTGATGAGCCCTGAGTCAAGACGGAGAAAGCAACTTGCCATCCTCTGAAACCCTAAAAAGAACTTGCTGGACCTGGAGTGCTGGGACATATTGAACCCCTGGCAACAAGACTACATAAATTCAGCATCTGAGATGAGTATCTGAACATGCCAGCAGAACCACTGCCGAATAGTCATATTGTCCTATGATGACAAATTAATTCTGACATGGTTCAGAACCATTCACAGATTAGGGAACATATAGTTGTACATTTGAATATAATGTGAGATTCTATCTTCATTTTTGTAAACTTTACATAACAGAGTCTGTTGTTATTTTCTTTGTAATAGTTAAATGGGTTGTATAGTTTTAGTAACATAAATCTACACCCTGGGGGCAGAGCCATAATTAATAAACACTATTGGGTCGGGATATTTTTTAATGTAGCTGGGCACCAAATCTCTTATCCCAATATATGTACTATACATATTCCTTTGTAGGATCTCGGATCAAGAATTTATCGCCTAGAGAATATCCTGTTAGTTTCACCAGAATTCTCTTTTAAGAAAGTTTTCTAGTGAACTAATTTCCGAGGAGAGACAGTGCATTCAACCTGCAGTCTGGAAGAGGTTCCTCTAGTGATTATTTTTATTCTTCCATTGCATCAAGTCTGTCATACGTACACTGTCTCCTTAAAAAAAAACCTTTTCGCTACACTGGGACGCTCGTGTCCGGGATTTACTTTTTTCATATTTAGACACTTGTCTGAGATATGAAAACTCTTATCTTTCCTAGATCACTACTGCTGTAGGTACTTGTCACTTATTGGTGTCCAAGTCTAGGATTAGATTAAAGAGGGGACATATAAATTACCCTAGACTAAATTACACATAAATCTTTACAAGAAAAACAGATTTTAGTTATGATATGAAAACTATTCTTGGTGGTACTGCTGGTTATTAGTTACATGTTGTTAACTAATATTTATGTTATGTTTTATGTATGCTGGTTTTAAATAACAGAGGTTGTTAAAATACTTTAGTTTAGTTACGGCTATAGAAAGTATTTAGGCCTGTATTTATTTGATAGTGAGTTAGAGATCTCATACTCGCTCAGCAAAACCACTGCTGTTAAAATGGATGAGATAAAAGGACTGAAGAAATGGACAGCGCAATCATATAAGATTGGAAAATTATGTGGCTTCTCGGGAAGTTTGCTGGAAAATTATGTCTCAGAACAGGTAGAATGTTTCATGAGCATAATGGGGCAACAGAACGAATAGAGAGCAAAATGCAAGGAAGAGAATGGGGAACATGAGAGACAAAGACAAGAAAAATCCCTCCAATGTAAGGAAGAACTGCAAGAAATGTAAACTCAGTTTCAACCTACAAAAATGGAATCCAGGGATAAACTTGAATCTAGGAATACTTATCATGCCACTCCTTTGCCAGTTGCATCACCACCCTCAGCGGTAAATATAACTGCACCACATGAAGCCAAGTCTATGTCTCAGAATTCAGGCTCAGACAGAGCAGAGACTAGGATATCTAAACAGAGACATCTAGACTATTCTGAAAACAAGATTAAGCACATCGCTGCTGATAATCTGAAGAGACCTTCCGCATCCTTAGCAAAAACTCACAACAGGCATTCCAAAAACAACCGCACATAACAACCTGGTAAATAGGATCGCTCAAGTAAATAGGATCGCTCAACCAAATAGGATCACTCAACGGAAAAGGATTACGCAAACCTATGGGAAGGGAAGGTATGTTCTTGAACATCACCTGTCGGCCACCCTACATCAGTTAGACTGTAAGCGCCAAGACCCAATCCCAAAGACTTCTTACAAAGCTAAGGTCCCTACCATGGATGGGAACTTGACGAAGGCCCGGAGTGGATACAGGGATTTTCAAAATGTGAGACTGCCACAGTAAATGGAGAACAAATCAACTGTTTCTATTATCACGGTCTTGGGTGTGATGCCCTTGTCTCAGCCTCTGTCATCGACCTTGATCAAGTCACCGAAGAGGATGTTGAGGTAACAACACCCATGATAAACAACAGAAGGATGATTTTGCCTTTAGCTTATGTAGAAGTTAGGTCGAACTTTGTAAACGGCAAAGTAAAGGCCGCAATATTAGATGAACGAATTTACCCCATACCTCAAGGAGGGAAATATATCATCTTAGAAGACTCAGCACGATCCAGAGACGGCGTGACTGAACAGGCTATGGAGACTCTAATGTCTAATTCTTCTTCCAATATTTTCACTGAAAAGTTGGAAGAGTGCAAAGGGGATGACCACCCAAGTGCACTTAATTCTGAACCAGTTTTGATAGTCTCACTCACTCTCTGCGTGCAGAAATTAAAGCGGGTCCAAATTTCCTTGGTACCTGGTGGGATGAAACAGGTTTCAGAAATATCTTCCGTTAACACAGAAGAAACGGCTAAAGAGGAACATGACCCTCAAGCACTTAGACTTCACTCAGTTGCAATAACCTCACCCACTCTCTGGGATCAGAAAGTGAAGTGTGTTCAAATTTCCTTGGTACCTGGTGGGCAGGAACAAATGGGAGACATATCTTTCTCTGTCACTGGAGAAACAGTGATAGAGGAACATACACGCTCTCATACCTGGGGAGATAGTTATGTGTCCTTAGGCATGTCAAGTAATATACTAAAATAAGGGGTTGTGTATGAGGTTGGCAACCTCATCATGCAAAAATATTTGCTATAGACCTCATTGCAAGCAGAGTGTAGGCTTTAGTGCAAGCTCTTTGCCAGGAGGCAAGCTACAATGTAAGGTCCGCAAGGAGGAACATAAGAGGGGGATATTTTTTCGAGCAGACTTGTTCAACCCACCTCAACTACTTATTGAAGAGGAAACGGATAGCCATGTGTGGATTACAGGGAAAAGAGGAAACACTGAGATGGAAATAACGAGAGATATGAAACAGGAAGGTAGTAGCAGACAGAAGAGAATAGTCGGCTCAACTTAAATTAGCCGTAGGCATAACTTTTAAAAGGGGGCCTATGTCACTGTTACGGTGTTATTTTAAATGACGGCGTCTGCTGGGGTTTAGCCGTGCGCAACGTTTAGGGGTCAATAATATTAATAGAATATGTCGATATTTTACGGTATACTGAACGCGAAATATATGCTAAGATTATGACGCATTCGCGTTGGTAAGGTCACGCTGGATGACTTGGTTACATTGCCCTTGTTACGCTATCCGTCAAGCAGAGAAGTCGTGTCTGGTATTTCTTCCAAGGAGAGGCCTAGTATATAGCCTATATATGAATCAATGTAGAACTCAGGGTCAGTTCGGATATTAATCTAAGTATGAGATTATTAAGTAAATTAAATGATGGAAGGAGAATCGTATTATGATTCAATTTGTAGCTGTCAAGAACTCATGCGCTCATTTCTGGCTGTTGACTACAGCAGCGCATGTACATAGCCATGATGTTCATCTGACATATTGTTTTGACACGGACGGATACTTACTGGTATTATTTGGAATTCATGGTTATGCTGAACTGTACATGAAGTTTTGTGAATGTCGGATATCGTTTATATGAACGTCAATACATGTGGACTCAGAACAGAAGGCTTGATCTTTTACTTACGTTTCGGGTTCGGTTCCACAGTTGTTAATGTTTACGTTTTTCAGCACGATAACTCTCCCACAGGGGAAATCAACTAATATACAATATGCAAATCAGAACGTCGAAGGGATGTTCTGGTGGTCAGAGCTAACCATCAATAACAAACATTAACTATGTCAAGAGAGTGACTTTAATATTCAATAAATAATATAAGAACAAGAAACCGCAACACCCGTCACAACTGGTGGCCATTAGTGGTCTTGAAACTTTTCAAAAGAGCGAACCTCAAAGAAATAAAACATTTTTCCTTTCGAGCCGAAATGGACATTTTTATTCGAAAACACCGGTGACGTCATGCCCTTGACAACAGTATGAACGGTTGCAAAAGCCAGGAACAATCAATTCGCTTCAAAAAATTGTTTGCAGCTCTCAAACAGCAAATGAAACGTATTGCTAACGTCTTCATTGTTTCAAACAAGCTTGCGAGTCTGTTGGCGAAGCAGATAATGTACTGAATTACTGCCAAAAAAAAAAAAGATAAGTAACTGATTTTAAACGTTACAATATTTCGTCCTTTTTGTCCGACAACGCCATGTTCTTTTTTTTTTAGCCATGTTAAATATTGTTTCTGTCTTTTTACATGTAGTGGGTATGGATGGGCGGCGGATTGAAATCAATTCTATGGCTCCTTGGATGCCACGAACTGATTTTAATTGTTCTTAGGGCCGTGAATTAATCGCATTTCGCGAAGAACGCGTCGAAGACATTACCGGTGATTGTTTCGTTCGGACCTGCATTAATTCACCTTGTATGTTAGGTGTCTAATTCTGTTAAATAACCGTTGTATTTTACCATATTCAGTTTGATTTTTATTCAGTTACAGTCATATGTTCGTAATCTATCCTGTTTATTCTAATCTGGCTATCTTTAATTTTATTTAAATGTATTGTATGATCGTCAAATGAGTCCTGTGACGTCATCATTCGTAGTGCCAAATATGTTCTTTTACTTCAGTTAACCTTCACCCTTCTATATTTCCGGTTAGTAGACTTGGTTTTATAATATCACTTATTTTTGTGAAAATGTCACTTTTGTATTGTGCTACTGTACTGTAAAGCCTTGGTTAATCATTTGTATTGTCTTCATTAATGTTATGTAATAATAATATTTCTATGAATTGATTTTAATAATATATTTAATTAATTTAATTAATTTTTGGGAACTTTGATGATGAATCAAGAACATTGCAACAATTTGCAGTGGTGGTTCTAGAAACTAGCAAAACACTTTATACACGATGAGTAAGGCATAAAATCAAAACTTTATAAGTGCAAGTAAAATTTTATATTAAAATAATTTATTGAATTATTTTTTGGTATTCACACCATGGATAGGTGTTGAATTAAAAAACTATATATATAACATAGTAATTGGTACATTTTCATAGTACTATATTGTTGACTTCTCACATTTCTTTAATTAAATAAAATAGTTTATGGAGGAATAATGCCCATAATTATTTAACAATTATATTAGGTGCAGGATATAAACACAGCATCTGATATAAATAAATATCATAACTATTTATGATATATATTATTGATTACATATAATGTTATTATAAAATATTGAATAGTTGTTGAACTTACAACTATTATTAAGAGGATATTACAGTTAGGTATACTGAGTATTCATACTTGAGCTGTTACAAATAAGTACATAGATTCTATTGGTGACTATTATAGATCTGTAATTTCTTACACTATTAACTTCAAGATGCTTGGGTTGGACCATTTTGTTAAAATTGGGAAAGATTTTGGTAAAAAAGGAGAATCTTTAGAAGCATACTCATTGGCTGAATTTGCTAAATATGAAGCAAAAGAAGCAGAACGGATAGCAATCTTAAAAAAAGAAGAAGCAGAACGTGAGAGAAAAGAAGCAGAACGGATAGCAATCTTAAAAAAAGAAGAGGCAGACCGTGAAATGAAAGAAATAGAAAAAGAAAATAGACAAAGAGAAATTGCTAGACAGGAAAGGGAGGAACGTCGACAAGAAGAAGAACAAAAAAAGGAGAGACGAATTGGAAATAGCCCGTCTTCAGAATGAAACAGCAAGATTTCAGGCACAAAGTGCTGCTGCAACCCAGAATGATAACGCACAAAATGGGTCTTCATCCAACCAAAACAAACATTTTTACAACTTTAAATTACCCCATTTTAAATTAAATTTTGATGATTTATCATCATTTTTATCAAGATTTGAACAGACATGCAAATCAAATCACTTGCCTAAGGATACATGGGTACTTAAGTTAAATGAATTTTTAGATGGTGAACCATTGACGGCATCTCTGAATGCTGACCCAACAATAGCTAATAATTATGATGCTATTAAAACCTTACTTTTACGAAGGTTTCATTTGGACGAAGAAAATTGTAGGTTAAAATTTAAAAATATCTTACCTGACTCTCCTAAAGACTTTGCAGGGTTTATTGCGAACATTCGCAATACATTTAATAGATGGCTTGAACTGGCAGATGTCAACAAATCATATGATAAATTAGTTGATTTGTTGTTACGTGATAAGGTATTATCCTCTGTCAGCCCACCATTCTTCGCATATTTGCAAGAACGAAAGCCAGTTACCATTGACGAGTTAGAAAAAATTTCTTTGAACTACTGCAATGCGCATCCGAATGCGAACATTTCTAACTCTTTGATAAGGGAACCTCTACCTGTGGCTTCCAATATGGCATACTATAACAATAACAAACCGAGACCTCATAGCGTAGACAGAAGTAGGTTCAAGGGAAATTATAATGTCAATTTTCATAAAGGACATAATAATAATAATAATTTCAACAATAAAATTGATTTGAACAGAGGAAGATCACGAAATAGGAATTATTCACAGCAATCAACCTACAACAACAGTCAACAGAACGCTAATTATAATAGATCAAATAACTACAATAATAACAGCAATTGGAATGCTAATAATCGTGGCTCGAGACATCGAGATAACAGTTACTACAGGGGACAACGAGATAATTCTAACGATTATTCCCGTAATCGATCTCATTCTCGTGGATCATCTCATTTTCACCATAATACTGGTGCAGCAGTTACAAATGATACAACCCCTAGTGTTCAGGTTCCACCTAACGATAATGCAATACAGTCTTCTGTTGCATGTTTTGCTATAAATTATAACGTGGCGAATAGTTGCCCACAATGCAATCTTATTTTTCAGAAGGCAAAGGAGACAGTGCTAAACTGCAGACACATTCCACCAGAAGTAGGTCTTGCAGCCAATGATGGAACAGGCTCTCTGATTTTTAACAGAGGGATAGTTAATGGTTCCATAGTTTCTGTATTGAGAGATTCAGGGTCCACAACAATTGGAGTGCGACAGTCGCTGGTACATCCTAGCTGTGCAACTGGGGAATATGTCCGTTGCATGACTTTTGGGGGAACTATTGAGCTCTACCCCACAGCTATTGTCCATGTTAATACACCTTTCTTTTCAGGACAAGTTAAGGTATGCATGCTTCAGAATCCAATTGCAGATCTGATGTTGGGACGCATCCATGGTAGTAAGGATTGTTCCCCACAGGAAATTGAGGAATGGGAATTAAGGAATGTGCAATCTTATTGCAATGCTAACGCTGTCATTGCAACAGCTACATTACGGGCCAACAAAATAAATACATGTGGCACAGTTTTCTCCAATTTCAGTCTAAGTACCATTCTGGAAATCGATGAGGAGAAGGATGAGACTCTCCCACAGGAAACAAATGATGCTAAACTACCAGCCCATCCAGGGAAGATTAGAAAATCATTTCGAGGCAGATATGTCTTTTCTCGAAAGAGTGCCGCCAAGTCGGAAGATAGATGTTGGCGACAGGATCATATTAACAGTGATCTGAATAAAATTGTTGAAAGTGGGAAAAGAAAAGATGCCCCGAACAAGGGTAATGATGGTGGAGTTCTTATGAACTTAACTAATAAAATTAGGACAAATAAATATGTCAATCACTATGAGACATCATCTCAAAAGACTACCAGATCCAAAAGATTAAATAGAAGAACTATTTATCATGTTAGTGACACTGATCCCACTTACATTGGGAAGGTTGCATATTCTCGCACCGTGTTAGTGCGCAATCTGCCACAAGGTACCAGATGGCAGGCACTTAGTAATTTCTTTAATGACACGGCAGACGTTATGTTTGTACAGTTGTTGTCACCTACCAATGACAGGTATGGTGAAGCTATGGTTACATTTCGTAACAACAAAGATGCTCGGATGATGATCGAGCGTGATAATGGTGTTTATTTTCACCACCATTCTTTGAGATTGAAATTAGTACCTGATTCTGCGTCACGCAGATAACAGGGTACTGTAACCATATTCGTCACATCTTTGATGACTTAGCACTTGTCAGTCATCATTTCTGGTCTTTCTTAATCATCTATCCTAATATAGATTGATTTATTGATTTTTTTCTTCTCGAAAAACAGTTTTTTGATTCTTAACATCTTTAAATGTGTACACGTTTTCTGTCTTATTTGTTTTACCATGCCTACAAGAGACAGTAAGTCGTTTAAATGTTTCAACTATGCTCAGCCCCATACAGCATAGGTTTATTTGTCATCCATCACGGCTGTCTTGTCATCTTTATTAAAGAAGAACATGCCATTAAGGATAAATTGGACAGACGAATGTGACAAAACTTTTCGCACTATCTTGAACATTTTTTCATGCCCACCTGTTTTAAGATTATCAGATGCCTCTAAAACGTTTGTTCTACGTACAGATGCGAGTAATTACGGACTCGGGGCTTGTCTACTCCAATATCATGATGATATCCTTCATCCTGTACTATATATCTCACGCAAGCTGAAACCTCCGGAGACTAAATATTCGACTGTAGACCGAGAACTGCTCGCCGTGATCTGGGCAATTAACAAACTCGAAAAATTTTTGCTGGGATCACCATTTCTGATCCAGACTGATCAGAAATCTGTGGCAGCATTACGTCGTTCAAACCATAAAAGTCCAAAGTTTGCACGATTTGATATTGCGTTGCAATCATATGATTTCGAAATACAGTCCATACCAGGAACTGAGAACGTTATGGCCGACACGTTGTCCAGACATCCTACGGATTCTGAATGAATATTACTATTTCAAGAAAATTTTCTGACTAATCAAGCATTACATTTGCAATGAACGGTATTAATGCCACGTCAGAATATACAACACTTCAGTTGGACTTCCTACTTAAATGAGGACATTTCGAAATAAACTATTGTGATCAAAATATCAAGTTTTACGGATCGGTTGAAAATTTGGACTTCACTTGGACTTTGCGTATCACTCATTTCGATTGCAAAATAGTAAAAAGTAACAATCTCTGATATAAACTGGACAGATACGGTGATGACTTATTCAAATTACGTTCAAAATTTCAATAAAGGAACTAACGACGATTGGATAATCATATCAAAATTCGATAATATGAACTTTGTGTCTTAATGAACTTTCATACAAGTCATTAGGATGTAACAACGACTGGATCTTCATGTCCGATAGTGTTAAATTTGCTAGCTATTAAATTAATATATAATAAAATAAACTGGAAGTGTGATGAAATAAAAAAAAAATATATACTAAGAAAAGATGAAACAAAAAAATATCACACCAATTAATATTTTAATTATTAAGGTGATAGATATTAGATTATGATATTTCATATGAATAGTCAAAATGTATGAATTTTTTTTTGTTGTTCTTTTCTTTCTGATTACTTTAATTTAATTAGGTATCTATCCTTATACTTCATTTTCACACGCATTACTACTTTAATGTATACTTTAATATTTAGTTTTAATTGTCCGTACTTCTCAATTTTTATTTCTTTTTCTCTCTGATACTATTTCTCATTTTCTTTAATTAGATATTAATTAGTTAGTACCATACTTACATATTATAATTAATTATTTTAATTTTAATTAGTTAGAATAATTTTAATAACACCTCACATTAGTTAGTCAATACATACATCAAATTAATTAGTTAATTAATTAGTGACAGTGACATTTCTTTATTTAATATAAGTTATATGTATGATATGACGTTGATTTTATTATAAGATATTACTGACATGACCGCGACACTGTTCTAGATAGAACATCGTAGGCCATACGTCGGGTTTTGTTAAATTTTTGATAATTTGATTAATATTGTTCAAAAAAAAATCTATCTAATAGATTTTTTTTCCCCCGTCTGACAGGAAATCTGTTACGGTGTTATTTTAAATGACGGCGTCTGCTGGGGTTTAGCCGTGCGCAACGTTTAGGGGTCAATAATATTAATAGAATATGTCGATATTTTACGGTATACTGAACGCGAAATATATGCTAAGATTATGACGCATTCGCGTTGGGAAGGTCACGCTGGGTGACTTGGTTACATTGCCCTTGTTACGCTATCCGTCAAGCAGAGAAGTCGTGTCTGGTAATTCTTCCAAGGAGAGGCCTAGTATATAGCCTATATATGAATCAATGTAGAACTCAGGGTCAGTTCAGATATTAATCTAAGTATGAGATTATTAAGTTAATTAAATGATGGAGGGAGAATCGTATTATGATTCAATTTGTAGCTGTCAAGAACTCATGCGCTCATTTCTGGCTGTTGACTACAGCAGCGCATGTACATAGCCATGATGTTCATCTGACATATTGTTTTGACACGGACGGATACTTACTGGTATTATTTGGAATTCATGGTTATGCTGAACTGTACATGAAGTTTTGTGAATGTCGGATATCGTTTATATGAACGTCAATACATGTGGACTCAGAACAGAAGGCTTGATCTTTTACTTACGTTTCGGGTTCGGTTCCACAGCTGTTAATGTTTACGTTTTTCAGCACGATAACTCTCCCACAGGGGAAATCAACTAATATACAATATGCAAATCAGAACGTCGAAGGGATGTTCTGGTGGTCAGAGCTAACCATCAATAACAAACATTAACTATGTCAAGAGAGTGACTTTAATATTCAATAAATAATATAAGAACAAGGAACCGCAACACCCGTCACAGTCACGAAGTCTATTCGCCTTCTTTTCTCTCTGTCAATCTTTTCTCATACCAAAACATTCCTTCTCTCTAAATTCTCTAGAATATCTACCACTCATCAAAACACATCAGGAGATCTCCCATTTCTTCTGAAATTCCTTTTTCTTTAATCTATGTTTACCAGCAAACCGCTGTGAACTTTTGAACCGCGCCCTGAATAATTACAGTTTAGCCAATGGACAGGCAGCGCGGTATATTGTCTTTTGACCTCAGCAACTACCATGGAGTATCGCCTGGTATCAAAATGCAACGTACCAGCCAGTTTGTGTGTGTGTTTGGGGGGATGGAACGTAATGTCAAAAATAGTTCAGGTGCCCCACCCCTCACGTATGCAAATTAAAGCCACCAAACAGAACCCTGGAAGGAAAAATTAGGCGCGATTCTCAAAGCGGGATTCTGGCATTCTCTCGCTAGCCGGCAGACTGACCGGGACAAAATGGTTGCTCCCAGGAAATACAGGGGGTCCGATCATTTTAAACAGCAATGGATCTTAGCTGAGCGAGTAAGTGATCTATATTGTTATATGAATTAATCCTATGTTTATCTACAACATATCATGTCAGTATCTTTTGTTTTCACTGTGACAGAAATTAATATCCTTGATTTTGTACAGGAGACAACAACATTATGTGTACTGAATGATTTCTACTAATTCTACTGTATGATTTCAGCCATAACTCCGCCAATGCCGGTCCCAAGCCCGGATGAAAAAGGAGGAGGGCGGCCTGCATGGAGGCCGTAAGGTGGCAGCCCCTCCACCATGCAAAGGCACAACAGGCCAATCACCTGTTTGCTTTAAATCATGATTACGCGAACTACAAGAGAGAAAACCGGACTGATTCTAAAGGCGACGAACTGGAACGGACTACGGACTACGACTTATGGAACTTGGAACACAAGAAGTATAAATGGGAAGGAAGAGGAGCTGGTGGAAGAGATGAGGAAAGCAAAACTAGAAATCCTGGCTATAACGGAAACGAAGAAAAAAAGGACAAGGAGTCATGGATCTCGATGGCAACACGTTGCTCTACAGTGGTGTACCCATATCTGAAAGAGCTAAAGGGGGCGTGGGTTGCATTGTGGCCCAAAATCAAAAAGATAGTATCAAGGGATGGAACTTTGTCTCGGAGAGCATTATGGTTGTAAAACTAAAAGAAGGAGAAACCATAGTCAACCTGGTCATAGTGTATGGGCCAAATGAGGATGAGAGAGCAGAGGTCAAGGAGGAATTCTTCGAGCTGCTTCAAAGGACAGTGGATGACTGCCTAGATGAAGTTATTATGCTCGGAGATTTTAATGCCAGAGTTGGAAATGACCATGCTAGATGGGGTGGAGTTATCGGAAGATATGGAGAAGATACTCTCAATGACAATGGAAAGCGACTCCTTAGATTCTGCAGTGAGCAGAATCTGATCATTACAAACACAAAGTTCCCCCATAAGCGCATACATGCATACACTAGATGTGAACCAACCAAGAATGAGAAGTCAGTGATCGACTATGCCATTGTTCGGAGAAGCTCATTCAGATATGTCCGAGATGCAAGAGTCTGGAGGGGGCCAGAGATTGGAAGTGATCACTACCTGCTAACAATCAAACGAACAACTGAAAGAGTTGCTCAGCCTAGGAACTGCCCAACATCACGCAAGAAACCAAGTAAACGAGCAGGAGAAATGAGCATTAGGACCTACAAGCTGAGAGAGCCAGAAATTAAGACCAGATATCAGGGGCTTATTGCTACAGCAGTGAGTAACACAGAAGAACGACCTGATGACTTGGAAACCCTCTGGAATAAATTCAAGGATATCATAAAGACAGCTGCTGCAGAAGCATGCGGTGAAGTCCGACTTGGGAACCAGAGAAAGAGGACACCTTGGTGGACAGAGGAAGTCAAAGAGAAAATAAGAGAGAAGAAAATGGCATGGAAACAATACTTAGGAGCTAAAAACACAACAGGACAAATGGAAAAATATAGAGAATATGTGACACTCAGAACAGAAGCAAAGAACAAAGTGCTAGCAGCAAAACAGAAGTCCTGGGAAGAATTTGGAGAAAAGCTAGAAAAAGATGCACAAGAAAACCAGAAATTGTTCTATAAGACCCTAAAGAACATGAGGAAAGAAAAACAATGCCCTCTCAAATTTATAAAGGACAAGCAAGGCAAATTGCTTACTGCCCCGAAGGAAGTAATGGAAAGATGGAAAGAATATTTCTCAGAACTCCTGGATGGTGAGCATGATGAAGCATCAGAAATGATAACCACTGACACAGAAGAGGAAACCAATGATGGTGAAGATGACATAAAGATGGAAGAACTGAGGGCAGCACTAGAGAAAATCAAGATGGGCAAAGCAGCAGGGCATGATGGTATAACACCAGAAATGGTTAAGTACATGGGAGCATCAGGCGACCTATTACTCTTAAAGGTCCTACAGGCAGCATGGTGCAACAAGACCATACCAAAGGATTGGGAGATTGCCATCATAACACCAATTTTCAAAAAGGGTGACAATCGACAATGTGGAAACCATAGAGGCATATCCCTTCTCAGTGTCCCTGGTAAAATCTACTCTAGAATCCTAGAGCAGAGACTCCGACGCCTAGCTGAGCCACAATTGGATGAGGTCCAGTGCGGATTCCGAGCAAACCGAAGTACTCAAGACCTAATCCTCACACTCAGACAGCTGAGTGAAAAGGCCCTTGAGTATAAGAGTGAGATCCATCTTTGTTTCATAGATCTGGAAAAGGCGTTTGACAGGGTCCCCTGGAGCAAACTTTGGGACTGTTTGGCAAGGAAGAATATTCCAGCACCTCTGATTCATGCTATACAGAGCTTCTACAAGTCTTGCAGAAATTATGTGAGGACAGCAAACCATAAGTCAGAAGAGTTCAGGACCACCACTGGTGTAAGACAAGGTGATATCCTATCACCTTACCTCTCCATACTCCTTATGGACGATGTCATCAAGGCATGTAAGGAGAGAACAAGAAAGTATTCAGTGGGGTACTGGAAGATGAGACAGGTCTATATTTCGGAGCTGGCATTTGCTGATGATGTTGCCCTGATTGCTAAATCAGAGGCACATCTCCAATCCAACCTGCAAGTCTGGAAGGAAGAGCTGGAGAAGAGAGGGATGGTCATAAGCAGCTCTAAAACAAAATCCATGGTGATATCACGAGAAGAAAGAAAACCTTAGATTAAGCTGGGAGAACAGGTCCTGGAGCAGGTCGACCACTTTAAATACCTCGGAGCTATTATAGACCGAAAGGGAGGCATCAAAGAAGAGTTGGCCACTCGAAAAGCAGAGGCTGGGAGACTTTTTCAGGCCATAAATCGTGGATTCCTCAGCAAGAAAGAGGTTGGTAAGAAAACGAAGATGGCTGTATACCGCTCCACCTATGTCCCAGTCTTGACATATGGATGCGAGTCGTGGGCAATGACTACAACCCACAAAAGCCAGATCCAAACCTCAGAAATGAGGTATCTGAGGAAAGTGGTTGAAGTAACAAGAAGAGACATGGTCCGCAACCAGACGATCCGTCAAGGCCTAAAATCCCATCCGCTGCAGACCCAAATAGAACAGTCCCAACTAAGATGGTTTGGCCATGTCTGCAGAATGGGAGAAGATCGGCTACCACGACAAGCATGGGAAACAAAGAGCCAGGGATCCAGACCTCCAGGACGACCCAGAGTCCGCTGGGAGGACAACATTAGACAATCTTTGAAGGACCGAGGACTAGAATGGAACCAGGCCAGGAAGAAGACAGCTGATAGAATGGTCTGGCGCTCTCTCTTCCAAACCTCTACACCTCACGGTAGAAAGGGAACGACTAAGTAAGTAAGTAAGTAAGATTTCAGCCATGATTATCCTTGTCATATTTTAATCCTGAAATGATTTCTGAACTATCCTTATTAGGTTTTAATGGGTTAATGTACATGTATCCTGTGTTATAATGGTATTATCAAGGTATATGAATGCCTATCACATAAACATAGAATTATGTAATGATGGGCAACAGCACTGTAGCCAATTTTATAAATGAATATGTTGACTGACTTGTAATTCAGTGGTTCTCAAGCCTTGGCAGCAATGACACCCCAACATGTTACAGCAGAATAGAAAACTATTACCCAGTGGTTCTCAAACCATTGTTGACAGTGACCCCAAATTGATTTGACTGCTCTATGGGCACAATGTAGACCAGTGGTTCTCAAACTTTTGATGACCACTGCCACAAACTTCACAGTTGGTGAAGCTAACAGCCCATATGTTGAAAATCACTGCGGTAAACAAGCTGGAAGCCAGATATAGGTTTAGACCCACCTGTATGCTTATAATGTCAGTTATGCTATAGTATTTCATAGATAATAGCTAGCACTTTGTTATTGATGTTAGCTATGAACGTTCGTTAGATTTCTGATGGACGATTAGCGTCCAGCAGATATGGGAAATGACTTCTCTGGCATGACTGCCAATGAAGCTTCAATTGTTTGTCAATCCAGTCCTACCAGGTTGTCATACCAGGAGACCTAAGCTATGCAGTGTTCTCAAGGGCAGACATACTCCATCCCAATTGGTGATGAGCCCTGAGTCAAGACGGAGAAAGCAACTTGCCATCCTCTGAAACCCTAAAAAGAACTTGCTGGACCTGGAGTGCTGGGACATATTGAACCCCTGGCAACAAGACTACATAAATTCAGCATCTGAGATGAGTATCTGAACATGCCAGCAGAACCACTACCGAATAGTCATATTGTCCTATGATGACAAATTAATTCTGACATGGTTCAGAACCATTCATAGATTAGGGAACATATAGTTGTACATTTGAATATAATGTGAGATTCTATCTTCATTTTTGTAAACTTTACATAACAGAGTCTGTTGTTATTTTCTTTGTAATAGTTAAATGGGTTGTATAGTTTTCGTAACATAAATCTACACCCTGGGGGCAGAGCCATAATTAATAAACACTATTGGGTCGGGATATTTTTTAATGTGGCTGGGCACCAAATCTCTTATCCAAATATATGTACTATACATATTCCTTTGTAGGATCTCGGATCAAGAATTTATCGCCTAGAGAATATCCTGTTAGTTTCACCAGAATTCTCTTTTAAGAAAGTTTTCTAGTGGACTATTTCCCGAGGAGAGACAGTGCATTCAACCTGCAGTCTGGAAGAGGTTTGTTACGTGCAGTCTTTGATATCTTACAATATTATACATTGGTATTCTTGTTATCTTCGCAAATATTTTGAAAGCAAAATTGTGCTTAAGGGAAAGTCATTATTGTGTTACTTCCCTTGAAAGTTGTGTCGGCTCTTTCGATCAAACTCCGCGGATAAATCCATTTTACTGCGATTTATTCGTTGTTTGGGTAATAATAGATTGTTCTTGCTTCAGAATATCTATGGCCTGAATTTATGTGTATTGTTTGTCTGAGTAGGACGAGTCTGTCTTATATCTGTATATCTTTACATATCTAAGTCGAACTATATGTTCTGTTGTCTCTAGAGAGGTCGAAGGCTATTCAGCGGATGTGTCGCTAGAGGGTGGTGTGATTTGGCTTCGTCCCGATAGGGACTGTGTGTTTTTGCTATGTCGGCTTGATGCCTTGAAAGAGTGATCTCAGTGGTTTTGGGGAAAGTGATAGTCGTCTAGACCTATCGTGTATGCTTTACCCCAGTGTTCATTCTTATTACCAAGGAATGGCAGTTTCATATTTCTTATACCAAGGTAATCCAAGATACTTTTATGAA
The DNA here is from genome assembly GCA_024509875.1 of Oreohelix idahoensis. Taxonomy (NCBI): domain Eukaryota; kingdom Metazoa; phylum Mollusca; class Gastropoda; order Stylommatophora; family Oreohelicidae; genus Oreohelix; species Oreohelix idahoensis. The sequence goes on along the minus strand of JAMPIV010015284.1, from coordinate 287,033 downwards.
CTCTCGTACGAAGCCACCATTTTCGATAAGAGAATATATTTGACTCGATGAAAACGACTTCGATTCCTAGCAGCACTATATTCTGTAGAATGCAGTCAATTGTTCATGATCAAATCTACAGAGCAATGCAATGTTTTATGAATGACTAACTTTAGGACAGATTCATTATCTGTATTCAAAACGTGAGTGACAACTCACGAGTGGAGCCATCTTGGAACCAAAACATGTAGGACTTTCAAGAAGAGAAAAGGGATGCCCGTATTATCGCTTGATCAGTCCAGAGATCACTGCTACACATGAGAACCCATTGCTAGCGGTTCAATATTATTATATGGAAAAATATGTGCTGAACATTATGTTGAAGAATCGTCGCTAGACGAGATTAGGTTTAGAAGCCATCTGAAATATTGTTTACAAGCTGACGTGCTCAGTCAGTGAAGTCAGATGATATATGTATGGGCGATACTGAGTGCTTGGCTACTGACAGTCCATTATACAATTATTCTACATGAGTGCCCATGTAACATTGCAAGACCATTTGTCCACTGTACTATGATGTATTATGGCAACCTGTGATTTGTCACTATCTGTGCTGTCGAGTGTGTACGTCCAATTAAACTTTAGAAAAGGTACACAGTCGTTGGTGTCGATGACTTCCGGTCATACATGAGTGTGAGAAGAGAACATTTGTCAACAACACGAACCCTTATCATCATTCGCACATTATACACTCCATCCATGTCTACACACCACTGCGTAGGTCAAGTTGACATTCCATACACTACAGTGGGGCAGGCAACACCATAGAGATCTTGTCAACTGATGATGGTGGCTGACGCCTGTCTTCCAGCAGTACTTTATCAATATATATATATATATCCAACTTTATCAACTGGTGGACCAGCTTTCTGGGTTTGACCTCGCAGAAATTCAGAAGTCAACAGATTACCGATACCAGACCGTTTCCTGTGGCTGATACGACACACTTGCAGTATTGGTTTGCTCTTTGTCAACACTTCGTCACGTGACCTGTCAAGTGAATGCAGTATGTAGGTCAGAGTTGTTGACATTTTTTACATTAGACATTATAGAGTTTCACAGAACAGTTGGATCAATTCTTGTCAGTGTTAACAGGAAGACAGTATTTGTGAACTAAGAAGTCCTATTTTCATCGATGGATCTTCTTGTTTGCCATATATGAACTTTAATATTTAAGGCCAGAATGTTTAATTGAATAAAGTGGCAGTTTGTTTGTTTTCATGAAAAATAACTTTGCCATTACTGTAAGACTGAGCCTATTTTGCAACACATACTATCATACACATAATTTATATATATTTATGTTTACATGTTATGTGTTTGTATAGTATGTTAGTTTCTATGTCAGCGGGTTGTGTTTAAGGTTGGGCGGCGTCCTCACAACAGAATATCCCACGTCATAGAGGGTCCGTTGTGGGCGTTTTCTATAGGTGCAATTTTCTTGATTGAAAATTTGCTGCGACAACTGTTGCTTTTGTGTTAGCTGTGAAGTCTGTAATTATTGTTATTTTTGTAATATTTCTTTGTTCTTTAGTTTTGTTTTGATTTGTTTGTAATTTGTTGGTCTAACCTTTTCTATCTTTCAGTTCTATTCATAATTTATATTCATATATTGTGACGTCATTTGTGTTGTTATGCTTTGCAGATTCAGTGATTATTTTCATTGATTTCCCTATTTGATTTATTTTGATTTCTGCAAACGTTCTTGTATTGTCAGTCCTATTTGTACTTTATGTATTCTGTTGGTTGACATATGTTTTATATGGGTATATTTCATAAGACACAATTGCCTGTGCACTGCACTTGGATTATGGTATAAACCAGTACCTGATTATTATTACTATTATACAAGACCTTATTAAAGGCTTGTGACCCACAGATATTGGGTTAGTATACTGATAAATCAAGTCATTGAGAACTTGTGGTATTATTATTGATTCAGGTGATTAGTATTATTGTTAGACATCATGTCTACTTTAGATTACTTCATTACACAAGGGAAAGCCCTTGATAAGACTGGTCAACAATTAGAACAATGGGCAGTTGCTCAATATGACAAAGCATTAGCAGCAGAAGAGAAAAGATTAGCTGCAGAAGAAAGAAAAGCTATAGCGGAAGAGAAAAGATTAGAAAGAGAAGCTGAGGCTGCTGCTGAACAAAAGAAATTGCAGATGCAGGTAGAGGAAAGGAGATTTGAAGCTGAACAAAAAAAATTGGAAAGAGAAGCTGCGGCTGAACAAAAAAGATTAGACAGTGAAGCTGAACAAAAAAAATTGGAAAGAGAAGCTGCAGCTGAACAAAAAAGATTAGACAGGGAGGCTGAACAAAAAAGATTAGACAGGGAGGCTGAACAAAAAAGATTAGATGCTGAAGAGAAAAAAGCAATAAGAGAACATGAATTTGAGTTGGAGAAATTGAGATTGACAAGTATGAGTAATGTTAATCAGGCATCTAGTGGTAATGGTAAACCTTCTACTTACAAGGTTAAGGTTCCACCGTTCAATCAGTCCAGTGACGATATTACATTCTGGCTGGATAGATTTGAACGTTCTTGTCGTACACATAATGTGGATAAATCACAATACGCTAATCAGTTATCAGAAAACTTGAAAGGTGAATCTTTGACTAGATTATGCCTTGTAGGAGAAGCAGATAAGGATAATTATGATGTCATTAGGGCGGCTTTGATAAAAAAAATATCAGCTAAGTGAGGAAGGCTATCGCCTTTTATTTAAGACGATGGTACCTGAGACGGGTGTAGAATTCTCAGAATTCACTGCAAAGGCACGTCTCACAGTTGATCGTTGGATTGAGCTTTCCAAAACAGAAAAAACGTATGAAGGACTTATGGATTTGTTGCTCAGAGATAAGATTATGTCATGTGTGAACAAACCTTTCCTTGAATTTATACATGAGCGTAAACCCAAATCTCTAAAAGAAATGGAAGAATATTGTTCCCAATATGTCACTGCACACCCCGACGTGACTTTTGGCAACACTAAGATTAAGGAGAGTATGCCAGTTGCTTCAGCAACACCATACAATCCCAATTATTCACACAGATTTCAGGGACCTCAAAACAGATTTGATAAAAAAGGTAACCATAATAGTTATCAAAACCAAGGTAACCAATCATTTCAGGGTTCTTCTTCAAAGAACTGGAGACGACCTGATAGCTCTCGACACAGGGGTGGTCATAATTATAGGAATTTCCGTAGAGGAAGTAATTATAGAAACTATCAGGGTTATCCGTCTTGGAGTCAGCAAGATCATAATTACAGAGATACTCATTATAATGAATATGATAATGGTAACCAAGGGAACTATGACTCAAACCCAAATAGGGGTTACAATAGAGGTAACAATAACTACAGAGGTGATAATAACCGAGGTAGATCTCAATACAAAAGACATAAACCACATTTTCAGGCAAACTCTGCACAACAAGAGTCCCATGAAGCCTATAAACAGAGTAAAGATAATAATGATGCTAGTAATATGGCATGTGCCGCTTTTGATTTTGGGAGAGCATCTCAGTGCCCCCAATGCAAAACGTTATTTGAGCCAACCACAGTGTCTACTTTAAGCTGTGGCCATCCTCTTCCTGCTCTTCCAGCATCAGTCGCGCATGATGGAAGAGGTTCTCTTGTCTTACATAAGGGTTTAGTGAATAACAATCCAGTCTCTGTGCTATTTGATTCTGGATGCACCACAATTGGTGTTAGGCAGTCACTCGTAGATCCTACCCGTGCCACTGGACAAGTAGTCAAATGTGTAACATTTGGCGGCACATTAGAGAAATACTCTACTGCTATCATTAGGATTGCTACTCCTTTCTTTACAGGAGATGTACACGCATGTCTTCTTCCGAATCCGATCGCTGACCTCATCATCGGTCGCATTCATGGAGTCAAGGAATGCACTCCGCAACAAATTTCCACGTGGGAAAGGCAAAACATGCAGATTGCTAACGCTGTAGTCACTAGAGCTCAGGCTCTTAATATGCCTCAAACTTCATCTACTGAAGATAATGAAGTGCATAACCAAGATAATCCCTTGGTAATTTCTCGTGACTCGTTTATAAAACAGCAAGAAGATGATCCCACTTTGAAGAAATTCTTCATTCTTGCAACTAAAGGTGATCCGAATAAAGACACAAGTCGTAAATCGTGGATTACAAAGAAGAATGGCGTACTTGTACGTATGGTTCAAGACTCCATTACGTCAAGTCATTCTCAAATCCTGGTTCCCAAGAATTTGAGAGTTAAAATTTTGCAGCACGCTCACGACTCTCAGTGTGCTGGACACATGGGTTTTTCCCGTACTAAGTCAAGAGTCCTTGCGGCTTTCTTTTGGCCATTGGTAAACAAGGACATACGGATTTATTGTCGATCTTGTAAAGTATGTCAGGAAGTTAAATCCAAAGGTCCACGGCATGCTGCACCCATTCAGGCGGCGGACATTCCTATTCGGCCGTTCCAAAAAATGGCTATAGACATTATTGGTCCATTTAAGATCAAGTCTGCCAGAGGACATCAGTTTATCTTGACGTGTGTTGATATGTGCACACGTTGGCCAGAGGCTATTCCTCTGAAGAGCATTACTACTGCTGATATTGCAGATGCTCTTTGGCTTATATTTTCTCGTCTGGGGTTCCCCGGAGAGATATTGTCAGACCATGGCACCCAACTGATATCAGATACCATGTCTCAAGTAATGTCTACTCTGCAGATAGATAGATCTTTAAGTAGTATCTACCATCCAATGTCTAATGGTATGGTCGAACGCCTTAATAGAACACTTAAAAACTTACTGGGGAAGATAACTGAGGATCATCCTCAAGACTGGGACAGAGTTTTACCTGCGGCCCTCTTCGCTTACAGAGAGGTACCCAATGAACATACGGGATTTTCTCCCTTTGAACTCGTCTTTGGCGCGCGTCCGCGTGGCCCTATGTCGTTGCTTCACGATCTCATAACATCTGACAATATTGACGATGACACAAAGTCATCCTACGAATATGTCATCGCGTTGAGACAAAAGATTATCGAAGCATGCAAATTAGCAACTTCTTCTTCTGAATTTGCGAAACAGAAGGCAAGGCAATTTGCCAATAAGAAGAGATGCTTACGACAACTTTGTCCTGGTGACAAAGCATTTGTATTACTACCTTGTAGGGAAAACAGATTACTTATTTCTTGGAAAGGTCCGTACGATATAATATCGAAAATTTCCGATGTCGACTATATTGTCGATATTGATGGGAAGCATAAAACCTTCCACATCAATATGCTTACTGAATTCCATGAACGTCCGGATTATTTGCAACCCATTTTCCAAGCAACGGACAATTCTCCAGTACCACATGGTCATTACTCATCACTGTCCGTGATACAGGATGAGGAAACAAGTTTTTCAGATGTAAATCTTCCTCTTCCAATGATCCCACTTCATTCCAGTGAATCATGGAAGAACGTTACTGTCTCTCCTGATTTGTCTCTAGGAGAACAGCGACAAGTTTCAACTATGTTGCAAACATTTCAGGATGTACTCACTGACATCCCTGGACAAACGAATGTCATTCAACATGACATTGTTCTAACTGACCATACTCCTATTAGGGTTAGACCTTATCCTATACCTATACATTTTCAAGCACAGGTCGAGAAAGAGTTGGATGAGATGATAGATTTGAAAATAATCGAACCATCCACCTCTGCATATTCTTCGCCGATGGTTATTGTGCGTAAAAAAGACAATAACATACGTCTTTGCGTTGACTATCGAAAATTGAATCAAGTAACGAAGTTCGATGCCGAACCTATGCCTTTACTGGAAGAGCTACTTACTCGACTCTCCAAATCTCATTTTTTCACTAAACTTGATTTGTCTAAAGGATATTGGCAAGTTCCTTTATCTGAACGCGCCAAACCTCTCACGGCTTTTTCAACACCTAGAGGTTTGTTCCAATGGAATTTTATGCCTTTCGGTCTTATGAACGCACCAGCTACGTTCGTACGCATGATGCGCCGAATCCTATCTTATCGGTCAGATGTCATTGCATATCTAGACGACATCTGTCTTTTCAGCGATACTTGGGAAGATCACTATTCAGGGTTAGATGAATTGCTGTCTACTTTGCGTGAGCACAACCTGACAGCGAAACCCTCTAAAGCCTATATTGGTTTTAGCGAAATTTCTTTCCTAGGCCACCGAGTTGGTCATGGTTTCCTAAAGACAGAGGACCATAATACTAGTAAGATACTTAACATCTCAATCCCTAAGACTAAAAAACAGGTGAGAAGTCTGTTAGGTCTTATTCAATTTTATGGCAGATTCATTCAGAATCTATCCTCTATCATGGCACCTCTCTCAACACTTCTAAAGAAAGGTTCGCCTAATGTGGTCCACTGGTCTCAGGAATGCCAATGCTCTCTGGATAAGATTAAAACACTGTTTTCAACACCACCTATTTTAGTGCTACCTACTAAAGATAAGACATTCGTTCTTCGTAGTGACGCTTCATCCACTGGGATTGGAGCGGCACTAATGCAAGAGTACTCTGGAACTCTGCATCCTGTAATGTATATTTCCAGAAAACTTAATGCGGCAGAAAGGAATTATTCGGTTTTAGACCGTGAGCTATTAGCTATGGTTTGGTCGATCCTCAAACTACAGAGATTCCTTCTAGGCGCACATTTCATTGTAGAAACAGACCAAAAAGCTCTTACTGCTATACAGAGTAAGAATTTGAAGAGCTCGAGGTCTACTCGATATGCAATTGCTCTTCAACCTTTTCATTTCTCTGTGCGAGCTATTCGTGGATCAGATAATGTGATGGCAGACATTCTGTCAAGATGCCCACATGATTCCACATAACTATTAGGGCTTAGACTTCTTGATATGTCTAGTTCTATAGTAGTTCCTTTTCTATATCATGATAGATACACATTTGTAATTTAATAATATAATGATTGTATCACTACATAGCGGTTCATGTATGTTTATTCACCGCTGTGCTTTGATGATTTTTTCTTCATAAATCATAAATTTAAGATATCTAATACGTAGTGATGATATGAATTTTTTAGGCATTGTGTAATTGCCAGAATTGTATTATACTTTGATGACACCTTCCTGGAAAAATATACTTGTAGAGAAATAATTTCTCTCAGTTTATGAGACACATTCTCACCAGTCGCTCCATAAGTCGACTTAGCCTCATATTAGGCGTTATAGGTATTCCTGATATTTTTCATCTGCGCATTATTCATGCGTTGTGAGCCTATTGTACGTTGCTCCGAGATGTATTTCAAAAAGAAAAAAAAAATGTTCCATTTTTTTTTTTCCCGGGAGGTGTGGTAAGACTGTTACGTGCAGTCTTTGATATCTTACAATATTATACATTGGTATTCTTGTTATCTTCGCAAATATTTTGAAAGCAAAATTGTGCTTAAGGGAAAGTCATTATTGTGTTACTTCCCTTGAAAGTTGTGTCGGCTCTTTCGATCAAACTCCGCGGATAAATCCATTTTACTGCGATTTATTCGTTGTTTGGGTAATAATAGATTGTTCTTGCTTCAGAATATCTATGGCCTGAATTTATGTGTATTGTTTGTCTGAGTAGGACGAGTCTGTCTTATATCTGTATATCTTTACATATCTAAGTCGAACTATATGTTCTGTTGTCTCTAGAGAGGTCGAAGGCTATTCGGCGGATGTGTCGCTAGAGAGTGGTGTGATTTGGCTTCGTCCCGATAGGGACTGTGTGTTTTTTGCTATGTCGGCTTGATGCCTTGAAAGAGTGATCTCAGTGGTTTTGGGGAAAGTGATAGTCGTCTAGACCTATCGTGTATGCTTTACCCCAGTGTTCATTCTTATTACCAAGGAATGGCAGTTTCATATTTCTTATACCAAGGTAATCCAAGATACTTTTATGAACTCTCGTACGAAGCCACCATTTTCGATAAGAGAATATATTTGACTCGATGAAAACGACTTCGATTCCTAGCAGCACTATATTCTGTAGATGCAGTCAATTGTTCATGATCAAATCTACAGAGCAATGCAATGTTTTATGAATGACTAACTTTAGGACAGATTCATTATCTGTATTCAAAACGTGAGTGACAACTCACGAGTGGAGCCATCTTGGAACCAAAACATGTAGGACTTTCAAGAAGAGAAAAGGGATGCCCGTATTATCGCTTGATCAGTCCAGAGATCACTGCTACACATGAGAACCCATTGCTAGCGGTTCAATATTATTATATGGAAAAATATGTGCTGAACATTATGTTGAAGAATCGTCGCTAGACGAGATTAGGTTTAGAAGCCATCTGAAATATTGTTTACAAGCTGACGTGCTCAGTCAGTGAAGTCAGATGATATATGTATGGGCGATACTGAGTGCTTGGCTACTGACAGTCCATTATACAATTATTCTACATGAGTGCCCATGTAACATTGCAAGACCATTTGTCCACTGTACTATGATGTATTATGGCAACCTGTGATTTGTCACTATCTGTGCTGTCGAGTGTGTACGTCCAATTAAACTTTAGAAAAGGTACACAGTCGTTGGTGTCGATGACTTCCGGTCATACATGAGTGTGAGAAGAGAACATTTGTCAACAACACGAACCCTTATCATCATTCGCACATTATACACTCCATCCATGTCTACACACCACTGCGTAGGTCAAGTTGACATTCCATACACTACAGTGGGGCAGGCAACACCATAGAGATCTTGTCAACTGATGATGGTGGCTGACGCCTGTCTTCCAGCAGTACTTTATCAATAAACATATATATATATCCAACTTTATCAAGGTTCCTCTAGTGATTATATTTATTCTTCCATTCCATCAAGTCTGTCATACGTACACTGTCTCCTTAAAAAAAAAAAACATTTTCGCTACACTGGGACGCTCGTGTCCGGGATTTACTTTTTTCATATTTAGACACTTGTCTGAGATATGAAAACTCTTATCTTTCCTAGACCACTACTGCTGTAGGTACTTGTCACTTATTGGAGTCCAAGTCTAGGATTAGATTAAAGAGGGGACATATAAATTACCCTGGACTAAATTACACATAAAATTTTACAAGAAAAACAGATTTAAGTTATGATATGAAAACTATTCTTGGTTGTACTGCTGGTTATTAGTTACATGTTGTTAACTAATATTTATGTTATGTTTTATGTATGCTGGTTTTAAATAACAGAGGTTGTTAAAATACTTTAGTTTAGTTACGGCTATAGAAAGTATTTAGGCCTGTATTTATTTGATAGTGAGTTAGAGATCTCATACTCGCTCAGCAAAACCACTGCTGTTAAAATGGATGAGATAAAAGGACTGAAGAAATGGACAGCGCAATCATATAAGATTGGAAAATTATGTGGCTTCTCGGGAAGTTTGCTGGAAAATTATGTCTCAGAACAGGTAGAATGTTTCATGAGCATAATGGGGCAACAGAACGAATGGAGAGCAAAATGCAAGGAAGAGAATGGGGAACATGAGAGACAACGACATGAACAATCCCTCCAATGTAAGGAAGAACTGCAAGAAATGTAAACTCAGTTTCAACCTACAAAAATGGAATCCAGGGATAAACTTGAATCCAGGAATACTCATCATGCCACTCCTTTGCCAGTTGCATCACCACCCTCAGCGGCAAATATAACTGCACCACATGAAGCCAAGTCTATGTCTCAGAATTCAGGCTCAGACAGAGCAGAGGCTAGGATATCTAAACAGAGACATCTAGACTATTCTGAAAACAAGATTAAGCACATCGCTGCTGATAATCTGAAGAGACCTTCCGCATCCTTAGCAAAAACTCACAACAGGCATTCCAAAAACAACCGCACATAACAACCTGGTAAATAGGATCGCTCAAGTAAATAGGATCGCTCAACCAAATAGGATCACTCAACGGAAAAGGATTACGCAAACCTATGGGAAGGGAAGGTATGTTCTTGAACATCACCTGTCGGCCACCCTACATCAGTTAGACTGTAGGCGCCAAGACCCAATCCCAAAGACTTCATACAAAGCTAAGGTCCCTACCATGGATGGGAACTTGACGAAGGCCCGGAGTGGATACAGGGATTTTCAAAATGTGGAGACTGCCACAGTAAATGGAGAACAAATCAACTGTTTGTATTATCACGGTCTTGGGTGTGATGCCCTTGTCTCAGCCTCTGTCATCGACCTTGATCAAGTCACCGAAGAGGATGTTGAGGTAACTACACCCATGATGAACAACAGAAGGATGATTTTGCCTTTAGCTTATGTAGAAGTTAGGTCGAACTTTGTAAACGGCAAAGTAAAGGCCGCAATATTAGATGAACGAATTTACCCCATACCTCAAGGAGGGAAATATATCATCTTAGAAGACCCAGCACGATCCAGAGACGGCGTGACTGAACAGGCTATGGAGACTCCAATGTCTAGTTCTTCTTCCAATATTTTCACTGAAAAGTTGGAATAGTGCAAAGGGGATGACCACCCAAGTGCACTTAATTCTGAACCAGTTTTGATAGTCTCACTCACTCTCTGCGTGCAGAAATTGACGAGGGTCCACATTTCCTTGGTACCTGGTGGGATGAAACAGGTTTCAGAAATATCTTCCGTTAACACAGAAGAAACGGCTAAAGAGGAACATGACCCTCAAGCACTTAGACTTCACTCAGTTCCAATAACCTCACCCACTCTCTGGGATCAGAAAGTGAAGTGGGTTCAAATTTCCTTGGTACCTGGTGGGCAGGAACAAATGGGAGACATATCTTTCTCTGTCACTGGAGAAACAGTGATAGAGGAACATACACGCTCTCATACCTGGGGAGATAGGTATGTGTCCTTAAGCATGTCAAGTAATATACTAAAATAAGGGGTTGTGTATGAGGTTGGCAACCTCATGATGCAAAAATATTTGCTATAGACCTCGTTGCAAGCAGAGTGTAGGCTTTAGTGCAAGCTCTTTGCCAGGAGACAAGCTACAATGTAAGGTCCACAAGGAGGAACATAAGAGGGGGATATTTTTTCGAGCAGACTTGCTCAACCCACCTCAACTACTTATTGAAGAGGAAACGGATAGCCATGTGTGGATTACAGGCATACCGTTCGACAGAGGGAAAAGAGGAAACACTGAGATGGAAATAACGAGAGATATGAAACAGGAAGGTAGTAGCAGACAGAAGAGAATAGTCGGCTCAACTTAAATTAGCCATAGGCATAACTTTAAAAGGGGGCCTATGTCACGAAGTCTATTCGCCTTCTTTTCTCTCTGTCAATCTTTTCTCATACCAAAACATTCCTTCTCTCTAAATTCTCTAGAATATCTACCACTCATCAAAACACATCAGGAGATCTCCCATTTCTTCTGAAATTCCTTTTTCTTTAATCTAGGTTTACCAGCAAACCGCTGTGAACTTTTGAACCGTGCCCTGAATAATTACAGTTTAGCCAATGGACAGGCAGCGCGGTATATTGTCTTTTGACCTCAGCAACCACCATGGAGTATCGCCTGGTATCAAAATGCAACGTACCAGCCAGTTTGTGTGTGTGTTTGGGGGGATGGAACGTAATGTCAAAAATAGTTCAGGTGCCCCACCCCTCACGTATGCAAATTAAAGCCACCAAACAGAACCCTGGAAGGAAAAATTAGGCGCGATTCTCAAAGCGGGATTCTGGCATTCTCTCGCTAGCCGGCAGACTGACCGGAACAAAATGGTTGCTCCCAAGAAATACAGGGGTCCGATCATTTTAAACAGCAATGGATCTTAGCTGAGCGAGTAAGTGATCTATATTGTTATATGAATAACATGAATTAATCCTATGTTTATCTACAACATATCTGTCGTAGATTTTAGATAGGAGAATTAAGACTTGGGTTGGTCCCTTCTGAATAGGTTGGAATGAGTGAGAGTCACAGTGTGAGTTAGTAAAGGAAATAGATTCCACGAGTGAGATGATAGAATGTGATATAGAGGCTGTCTCTGAAAGCGAAAAAAATTCTTCTCTCTCTCACCTATCTTCTACGACAGCTTTTACAGCGTCAGACAGTCTAAACACATATATATATTTTACCTATATTTCTATCTACTCACGGGCACGCACATACACGTGACGACAGTTAAACACACAGACGTGGGAAACCTATAACAATACTTATACATATATATATATATATATTAGAACAAGCTGACCAACACGCTGTTTAAGTTTAAGGACAGTTTTATTATCATTTATAAACTTTCCACCACCAAAATATCCGAAAACGTACATCAAAAGAAACACATACAAATAGTCATAAAATATCAAGAGAATGCTACAAGGATGATAGCCCCGTTATGATATTAACTCTAGGTTTAGCCCACAGCCCCGTTTTGAGACAGATGATGGCCCAAAGAGTCACAAATACATATAGTTAGGGTCTAATATTGTCCCTCCTTAGAAGGTGTACACATATTTTGACAGCAGTATCTATTCTAAAGGCACCATTTACTTAAGCAGCAAATCTTGCCTAAGGAAAAATTAATACAATAAGTGAGTGCATTAAACAACGAACATACTTCCGTCACTTTCACTCGGTTCTTTCATCAGGGTACCCTGGCGCTCGTGCTTACCTAAAAAAAACTTGATGTTGTTCACCATCTGGCGCAACCTTAGGACACTTCTCTACAGTGAATCTGTATTCTTTGGATAAAGCGAATCCCAGCTCTACAATTACAGTTTTCTTCCACTGTTTTCGGGGAGCGTTCACTTCACCAGTTAATTTTTTAGATTACTGTTCATGTCACTTAGATCAGTGAAGATAAGCAAGTTTAAACGGGCACACAGAGTCAAAACACGAGGGTTTCCTTCATTTGGGAAAAGCTGACCAGTGGACAACTTCTTTTAACAGATAGTCTTGGTTCACTATACACTCTTTCAATACTTGTCGGAAATGTTAATGTTATTTCTTGTAATTATTCTCGCCGTCAGGCAGCATGTATATTTGAGTTTATTGTGAAGAAATAAAGCCTGGCTCAAAGGCCCAGTATAAACATTTAGTCTTTAGAAAACCGTTAGTAGGATTGGTATTACTGTCTATCTCTGATGGCACATGCACTGTCAGACCAGTGTTACTTGAAACAACCCACGTGGTTAAAGATAGGAAATGCCTATTCTTCTCACAAGTATGTCTCTTTACTACTAAACGCCGGCAAAGTTCTGGGTCACACCAGTATTCACTGTATAAAGAAAAAACACATATAATATACTATACAGAATATGTACTCGTTATAACTTACATTTTAAACGGCAAGCCTACAGCTTGACTTATTATTTAAAACTTCCCGTGAAGTAAGTTATATTTAAAATCATCAATCCTCATGAATTAGGAACACGAGCGTATTCCGTCAACATTCATGAGGCTTCTAGCATTATAAGTTAGTTAGAAAAATATGTTCTCGTCTGATTATTTAGCAGTAAAATTAAATTCATTTATTAGCCGACTGAATTTAAGCTAGAAATATAATTTATCCTGCTTTCCACTGAGACACGTCACTAGAAAATAATACAGACTATGAATTTAGCGCTCTGCCCCAAATCTAACTAGTGAAATAACACTTTAAAAACTTCACAAAATACTAGATAATAATATATGATATAATATTTTACCTCAAACAGCACTACGATATCACAACGAAACTAAGAGATATCACTATAAGCTTAAGTGTTCTAGAACGATGTGACCACGTCTACTGTAAAATGGAGAATGAGTGAAGTTAGTTTCAAACTCGGGCCAATATCTTAAAATTTGACAAAGGGCCCCAACTTATTTCACAATCGAAATAATCTCCCCTTTTTCGTGTAAAACACCTATGCCAGCTTAACGCATGTCGTAACTGCCATCAGTGACCGAGAGTACGCGTGTCAGTTTCAAATCTCAGACAACCCGTCTGCGGTGCGGAGCGCAATTTCCCACTTCGCCGGACTATCCCGACGAAAACTCACGCAGTTGCTGCAAAAGGTAGACAATCCGTCTGCCTGCCATGTCCGACGGCGCGAATTCTCACACCCCAGGCCCAGAAATCTGGTCGGGCAGCGCTCTGACCGGAGAAACTGCAGACGTTCTGTCTGGCGAGAACTGTATATTCACAGCTATCGTTCGACCAGCAGAGACTGACATCTACGTAATACCATCACTAGTGCGATTCTCAATTTTGAGAAAATAAACAGGTAAACGTTAAGAATGGGGAAGAAGATATATTTTTCGCAAACGAATGGATGCGAAAAAAAAAATACAGGAAAAAGTAAAGAAATATAGAGGATACGGGTAGGAGAAACAAAAAAGAGGGTATAGGCAATTTAATGATCATAACCTATGTGACAATATCATGTCAGTATCTTTTGTTTTCACTGTGACAGAAATTAATATCCTTGATTTTGTACAGGAGACAACAACATTATGTATACTGAATGATTTCTACTAATTCTACTGTATGATTTCAGCCATGATTATCCTTGTCATATTTTAATCCTGAAATGATTTATGAACTATCCTTATTAGGTTTTAATGTGTTAATGTACATGTATCCTGTGTTATAATGGTATTATCAAGGTATATGAATGCCTATCACATAAACATAGAACTATGTAATGATGGGCAACAGCACTGTAGCCAATTTTATAAATGAATATGTTGACTGACTTGTAATTCAGTGGTTCTCAAGCCTTGGCAGCAATGACACCCTAACATGTTACAGCAGAATAGAAAACTATTACCCAGTGGTTCTCAAACCATTGTTGACAGTGACCCCAAATTGATTTGACTGCTCTATGGGCACAATGTAGACCAGTGGTTCTCAAACTTTTGATGACCACTGCCACAAACTTCACAGTTGGTGAAGCTAACAGCCCATATGTTGAAAATCACTGCGGTAAACAAGCTGGAAGCCAGATATAGGTTTAGACCCACCTGTATGCTTATAATGTCAGTTATGCTATAGTATTTCATAGATAATAGCTAGCACTTTGTTATTGATGTTAGCTATGAACGTTCGTTAGATTTCTGATGGACGATTAGCGTCCAGCAGATATGGGAAATGACTTCTCTGGCATGACTGCTAATGAAGCTTCAATTGTTTGTCAATCCAGTCCTACCAGGTTGTCATACCAGGAGACCTAAGCTATGCAGTGTTCTCAAGGGCAGACATACTCCATCCCAATTGGTGATGAGCCCTGAGTCAAGACGGAGAAAGCAACTTGCCATCCTCTGAAACCCTAAAAAGAACTTGCTGAACCTGGAGTGCTGGGACATATTGAACCCCTAGCAACAAGACACATAAATTCAGCATCTGAGATGAGTATCTGAACATGCCAGCAGAACCACTACCGAATAGTCATATTGTCCTATGATGACAAATTAATTCTGACATGGTTCAGAACCATTCATAGATTAGCGAACATATAGTTGTACATTTGAATATAATGTGATATTCTATCTTCATTTTTGTAAACTTTACATAACAGAGTCTGTTGTTATTTTCTTTGTAATAGTTAAATGGGTTGTATAGTTTTAGTAACATAAATCTACACCCTGGGGGTAGAGCCATAATTAATAAACACTATTGGGTCGGGATATTTTTTAATGTAGCTGGGCACCAAATCTCTTATCCCAATATATGTACTATACATATTCCTTTGTAGGATCTCGGATCAAGAATTTATCGCCTAGAGAATATCCTGTTAGTTTCACCAGAATTCTCTTATAAGAAAGTTTTCTAGTGGACTAATTCCCGAGGAGAGACAGTGCATTCAACCTGCAGTCTGGAAGAGGTTCCTCTAGTGATTATCTTTATTCTTCCATTCCATCAAGTCTGTCATCCGTACACTGTCTCCTTCAGAAAAAACCTTTTCGCTACATTAACTAATAAAATAAAAGAGGCGCAACAACAGGACTCTACCTTGAAGCCCTGATTTAGAAAACTGCCCATGGCCAAGGACCCCAGACACAACGGAGACATCTTTTCTGAGGACTGAGTAATGTATTGTAGAACGGGTGACCCTGATAGTTATTATAATGTATTGTTACTATCTTTCTCTACATCTTCATCTTTACTTTCCATCTGTCTTTGATGACTATTCGTCATTCCTTTACATCTTTTCTGTTGTCTTTTCAGCACGGTCTGATATGTTGTTTATAATTCCGTGTTTCATCTTCGTTTCACTTTATGATTCTTGTATACTTTTTCCTGTTACGCTACTTTGACTTTCATTCTTTGTATTGTTCAAGTAATGATGTGACTTTAGATCAGGTAATTGGTCCTGATAGTTGTATTTGCTTTACATGATTTGACTTAATTGTTAGATAGTGATATTATTTGATTTTTCTCATATGCGCATTTCATATTTCCCTTCTTTACAAATTATACTCCGCTTGCTTGATATTGTCTTTTCTATTACTATTGTTTGTTGCTTGTTTGACTGTTATTGTATATACTTAGCTTAGTTCTGTAATAGATTAATTTTGAGATACATAGCTTGGTTTTGTATTAGATTAATTTTAGTATGCTTCTTTGATTTTGTAGGATACTTCATTTTTTACATTTAATGCTGATATTTTTTGTAGATGTATTATTTTGACTTGTCTTAGGTAAATTTTTGGTAGGTATATGTTAGAGCTTCATTCTTTTTCTAAATTTTTTGGGAGTTAATTTTTAAAAAAAAAATGATAGAATCATTTTTTTTCCCCGGGTGGGTGGTATTGTTACGGTCAAAAGCGGAGTAATGCTGAAAATGCTTGGTAGACAAGTTAGATTTTGGGTTACAACGCTTGTATGCTTGATTGGCTATGATGATAGTTTAAATTATGATAGGGGAATTCCCTCGTATGTTCGAGAAGTTCGAAAGTCAGAAAAACGTCGTGAACGCTATTCATTTCTAGTGTGCAGATGATTTTGTTCTGAATTGTAGAGCTGTGGGGTGAATAGCTGTCACGACTATTTCGCGCATGTATTATTGAAAGCTGTGTTCTAAACAGCGGATTCTCGTGTCTGGTTTTTTTGGCGGGACTAGTGTGTGATCCCGAGGGGAGTGGAGTTTTGGGCGTTGACCGAGTTGGTCAAGTCCAGGTTTTTCGAAGTGTATGCCTGTACAGTGCTTAAGAAAATGTCGACTTATGTTTTCGCTGTGTGTACGGCATATTTCGTAAGCTGCAGTATGGATTTTCTTAGTACTTTAGGCCTTGATATATATATATATCTGCTGTGTGCAGTATTTATAGCACGGTGGTGCCGACCGTTTGCTGATGGATGTTTAGGAGTACTTTAGGCCTTGATTTATATATATATCTGCTGTGTGCAGTATTTATAGAAGGTGATGCCGACCGTTTGCTGATGGATGTTTAGGAGTACATTAGGCCTTGATTTATATATATATCTGCTGTGTGCAGTATTTATAGCACGGTGATGCCGACCGTTTGCTGATGGATGTTTAGGAGTACTTTAGGCCTTGATATATATATATATATATATATATATATATATATATATATATATATATATATATATATATATATATATATATATATATATATATATATATATGTGTGTATGCTATGTGCAGTATTTATAGTACGGTGATGTTAGTGAAAGGATCCACTAACTGTTATTATTGTAGCGCTGAGGTTATGAAGCTGTTTTGATTCGATGTAACTGTATTCGTCCATGTCAACGTGATGATGTACTGTGATTTAATAAACCGTTATTAAATGTCATCAGTCGTTCCATACTCCATGACTCCTGGGTGCGTCCCTGTGGTGTAAGCGACGTTGCCTGCACACAATCACTCTACATTCCATGCGTGACAGTAATAACTCATATTTATACATAGCCCTGTGTGGGCGTGGCTAATATGTATACAGAACGGCCCGTCTTTGCCAGATGGCTTTACTTCTACAGCGTTTGCCTGTGTGGCGGGTACTCAGAACATAACGTTGACCCATTTAACATTGATGCCCAGCTCGGCATGTTTGTCACCATTTTCATCATTAATAGAAATCGCGATTGCACCACCTATAAAGTAAAAAGAATATCTGTATCATATCCAGCTCCTAGTACCGACGCAGTACAGAGACCAAATATTAGAAATGGGGCACTCTCTTCCCTTTAGCAGACATATGGGACACAACGCCACAAATCAGGGAATATCGACTCACTATTGGTGGCCAGGAATGAACACTGATATTATCAGATATGTGAAATTCTGCGCGAAGTGCCAACGTGTGGCACCCATGCATTTGACACTCCTGTTCCCAAGAGAGAAATGCCAATAGTGGGGACACCATTTGAACGGGTTGATGTCGACACTGTAGATGGCTGGAAAGGACTAAAAGAAGGAACATGTTTATCCTGACCATAGTCGACACATGCACTATGTGTGCCGAAGCTATATCGCTAACATGCACGGATTCCAAGCATGTCGCAGAAGCCCTAGTGCAGATTTTTATACGGTTTGGATTTCGTCTACAAGTTTTGACAGAAAACGCATCCCAATTCCGTAGCCTGTTAATGGAGGAGATCTTTAAAATATTGATGGGCCAAACACATCCACACCAGCGCGTACTATCGGACCGGAAATGAGCGCGTGGAACGCCTCAACGGCAGCCTCACCATAATGTTACGTAAGCTGGGACAAGAGAAACCGGGAGATTGGGACATTTTCATCCCTGCAGCCTTATTCGCCTACAGGGACGTCCCACAGGCATCTACAAATTTACCACCAGCTACACTCTTATTCGGCCGACCTATTAAGGGCCCGCTCAAAGCCTTACTCAGGTCACTGACAGACCAGAATGCTGATGAGACAGTCGTCTCAGCAAGCAAATATGTATGGGAACTTAAGGAAAGATTACAATTAGGATGGCATATAGTGACAACCAACCTCAAGCGAGCATGCATAAAGCACGCTACGCGATACAATAAAGCCGCGAAAGAGAGAGAATTGCAACCAGAAGAGAAGGTTTTGTTGCTTCTTCCAACCGGAAACCACAAATTACGTATCGGATGGTGTCGTAGATTTTAGATAGGAGAATTAAGACTTGGGTTGGTCCCTTCTGAATAGATTAGAATAGGTGATAGACACAGTGAGAGTTAGTAAAAGAAATAGATTCCACGAGTGAGATGATAGAATGTGATATAGAGGCTGTCTCTGAAAGCGGAAAAAAATTCTTCTCTCTCTCACCTATCTTCTACGACAGCTTTACAGAGTCAGACAGTCTAAACACATATATATATATATCTCCTATATTTCTATCTACTCACGGGCACGCACATACATGTGACGACAGTTAAACACACAGACGTGGGAATCTATAACAATGAATATATATATATTAGAACGAGCTGACCAACACGCTGATTAATTCCAAGAGAAATTTTAATTATCATTTAAAATTTCTTCACAACACATAGAAAGTACATCAAAACATATACAAATAGTCATAAAATATCAAGAGAATGCTACAAGGATGATAGCCCCGTTATGATATTAACTCTAGGTTTAGCCCACAGCCCCGTTATGAGACAGATGATGGCCCAAAGAGTCACAAATACATATGGTTAGGGTCTAATATTTCTTCCCCCTTTAAGGTATGAACAGACTGGATACTCTGATCTAGTATAAGGGAATATATAGATATATAGTTAGCAATACCTTGCATAAAGAAATGTTACAATTGTGAGTGAATCAACAAAGAACATCCCTCAGTCTACTTTCACTCGGTTCATTCATCAGGGCCCTGTCGTGCATTTCTCACTTTCTTACCCTATAACTTGCCGTTGTTCACCGTCTGGCGCACGCTATGACACAATCTGTTTTATCGTTCGGTGAAGCGAATACCCAGCTCTGCAGATCTTGGTTTCATCCAATTTGTCCGGGGAGCGTTCTCTTCAGGCGATAAGTTTATTCAGATTTTAAGTTAGTGTCACTTGAATCAGTTTTGGATAAGCAAGTTTAAACGGGCACACAGAGTCAAAAAAACACGAGGGTTCCCTTAATTTGGAAAAACAGTCTTGGTTCACTATACACTCTCTCAATACTTGTCGGGAATATTAATGTTATTTCTTGTAATTATTCTCGCCGCCAGGCAGCATGTATATTTGAGTTTATTGTGAAGAAATAAAGTCTGGCTCAAAGGCCCAGTATAAACATTTTGTCTTTAGAAAAACCGTTAGTGGGATTGGTATTACTGTCTATCTCTGATGGCACGTGCACTGTCAGACCAGTGTTACTTGAAAACCCCCCACGTGGTTAAAGATAGAAAATGTCTATTCTTCTCACAAGTATGTCTCTTTACTACTAAACGCCGGCAAGTTCTGGGTCACCCCAGTATTCACTACATAAAATGGAAAAAGCACATATAAAATAATTATACATACTATGTATAAGGATATAACTTATATTTTAAACCGCACGCGTAGAGCTTATCATTTAACACTTCCTGTGAGATAAGTTATATTATAAAATCAATTATCGTGAATTTGAACTACATATAAATATATTTCGTCAATACTCATGAGACATCTAGCAGTTATAAGTTAGCTTTAGAAAATATATCTCGACTGAGTAGTTAGCAGTTAAACTAAATTCATTTATTAGCCGACTGAATTTTAAGCTAGAAATGTAATTTATCCTGCTTTCCACTGTAACTCGACGACTAAAGAATATAACAAACTATTAAAATAATCACTCTGCACACAGAACTAGTAAAATATGAAATAAGCGACTTAACACTTTAAACACTTCACAAAATACTAGAATATAGTATATAATATTTTACCTCACACAGAACTACAGGTAGTCGCACAACTTAAGAATTATATGCTTATATATATGGAAGTCTAGAAGTTCGACAAATTGTCGAAACAAACTGAGACCTTCGCTATACCGCTTATACTGTTCCGAGCGACCTGTCTACTGCGAATTTAGGAGCGAGAATGAAAATAAAGTTTCAAACTCGGGCCAACATCTTAAAATTAGACAAAGGGTCCCAACTTATTTCGCCAAGCGAAATTATCTCCCCTACTCCCAACACTTACGTCAGCTTAACGCGTGTCGTAACTGCCACCTACTGACCGAGATGTACGCGTGTCAGTTGCAACTCTCAGACAACCGTCTGCAGCGCGGAGCGCAATTTCACACTTCGCCGGACTATCCCGACGAAAACTCACGCAGTTGCTGCAAAAAGTAGACAATTCGTCTGCCTGTCATGTCCAGCGGAGCGAATTTCTCACACCCCAGGCCCAGAAATCTGGTCAGGCAGCGCTCTGACCGGGAAACTGCAGACGTTTTGTCTGGCGAGAACTGTATATTCACAGCTATGGTTCGACCGGCAGAGACTGACCTCTACGTAATCGAGTTTAGTCAGCATGAGAAAGAAAGACGGTAAAATTTCGAATGGGAAAAGAAAATATTATTCGCAAACTAACGAATGCGAAAAAATTATATATATGACAAAGGGTAAAGAGTGACAGAAAAAATTAGAGGACCCGAGTGGAAGAAAGAGGAAAATGTAGACAATTTATAGAACATAACTCCCTATGTGACAGATGGCAAGGGCCGTTTACCGTCCTTAAAAAGTTCTCAAGAACTAACTACAACATCTCTATTAAAGGAAAGGAAAACGTTTACCATATAAATCTGTTAAAGAAATATATGGAAAGACCGGTGCCTTTCCCCGAACATCTCCTGGCAGTCGCCATAACAACCGAAGATGGGGAAGATGACGATAGTTGCATGGAATATCCGTTGCAACAAACGGAATGTCTCAAACATGTTAAATTCGGTGACACACTCTCTGAAGCACAGCTCACAGAAACGACGGCGCTACTGAAACAGTACTGATCAGTTTTAACGGACATACCTAGTGCCCTAGATTTCTATAAAAAGTTACGTCAACTATGTCAGAATCGAAAACGAGGCTGAACGACGTAGACGCAATTTTCAGCTGGACAATACCAGTGTTAGTAGCTAGAATAAGCTACGAGTAAGTTTTTTTTTTTTTTAATTACTGAAGAAAAATATCCCGTTCAACCCCTGATTGGTTATAATTAGGATATATATTGTTTTCAATTCCAAATAATATGAACAACTGCCGATATGAGAAAGTAGCATCACATTTGTCAAATCATTGTAAATAGGGACAATCACAATTATGCTAATACGTTAAATAAATAAACAAAAAAAAAAACAAAAAAACAAAACAAACAAACAAACAAAATCAAGAAGAAACTCTGAACAAGAATAATATTAAAATGGAGGGGTGTAAAGGCCTGGTGTTTCCAGTTATATAACTGACTTTAACAGATATTTAATTGACTTTCATCTGTTAAAAGTCATATGCATTGTAAGAACAGCATCAGACCTTCACATTCCCAGCCACTATATACCTTGTATTAACATTTGTTCGTGTTAAATATCGTTTGACTATATTATGCAGTTCCCTAGGTCTGTCTATTCTTAACTCTTCTTCTATATTTATAAGATATATATATATATATATATATATATATATATATATATATATATATATATATATATATATATATATATATATATATATATATATATATATATATATATATAAGAGGGGCGTTCAGAAAGTAATGCACCACATCGTTTTTCTCAGGAGCTGTTTATTAAAAAATAATTAATTTTATACACAATATACATGGATATGTCATGTAAACATCGGTATTATTCAACATAATCCCCATCAACTTGTACGGCTTTATGCCAGCGCGAAACAAGTGCATGTATTCCTAGCCCGTACCAGATTTTGTCTTGATCATGTAGCCATTTCTTCGCTGCATGAATCACTCCATCATCTTCAAACCTTGTCCCACGGAGTGCATCTTTAAGTGAACCAAATAGATGAAAATCAGAGGGTGCCAAATCGGGACTATAAGGTGGATGGGTTAGTACAGTCCAACCCAATTTGGTAATTGCTTCCCGTGTTGCCTGACCTGTGTGAGGTTGCGCATTGTCGTGAAGGAGAAGCAGGTCTGCTGGATTCTTGTGCGGCCGAACTTTGCGAAAACGTTGATGGAGTTTTTTCAATTTCTTAATGTAAGCTTGCGAATTGATTTTCTCTCCTCTTGGCATAACGTCCACAAGAATAACACCTTCAATGTCCCAAAAGACAGTGATCATGACCTTTCCAGCTGAAGGAATTGTCTTGAATTTCTTTCTTCGTGGTGATTGCGGATGATGCCACTCCATTGGCTGTCTTTTTGTCTCAGGTTCAAAATCATGTGCCCAGGTTTCGTCACCTGTAACGATCTTAGCCAAAAAGTTCTCTCTGTCATCATTGAAACGCTCCAACAATTCAGAAAAAAATTGCTTTCCTTTGCAATCGGTGGTCATTTGTGAGACTTCGAGGAACACATCTTGCGCAAACCTTAGAAAATTCGAGAGTTTTTATATCTGCATTTACACTACCAATGCTGACTGACAGCTGTAAGACCAATTGTTGAGTAGTGATTCGCCTATCAGTAAGAATAATGCCCTCAACGCATTTCAACATTTCTGCGTTGGTGGCTGTAGCAGGACGTCCGCAGCGCGCCGATCAAGCAGCTCCGTGTCTCCACTTCCTGATTCTTTGATTCTCTGAACCCAGCGACTGACTGTATTCCTGTTGACTGCAAAACTTCCATACACATCACATAGACGCTTGTGAATGTTCACAACAGTTTCCTTCTCTGCAACGAGAAATTATATCACAATTCGCTGCTTATAACGCAAGTTGCTAACACCCTCCATTTCAACGGTTTAGTGCAGCCGTATTATTTGGCTGGTTGCGGTGCGATTTGGTGCACACAATTGGCACACGCAATATTTGAAGTGTGCAAAATTTAATGCTTCTATCTTCATTATTGGCTGAGAAAAACGATGTAGTGCATTACTTTATGAATGCCCTTCGTATATATAATATTAATATAATATATAATTATAAATTTATATATCATATATATATTTTATTTTTTATATAATTTTAAATTATATAATGTAAATTGTATAATTTTATAATTATATAATTGTAATATATAAAATATAAAATTATATAATATAATAAAATTTTATATTTTTATTAATTATAATAACAATATAATAAAATTATATAATAAATTATATAATATTATTATTATATAATAATAAAAAATTGTATTATATATATATATATATATATATATATATATATATATATATATATATATATATATATATATATATATATATATATATATATATATATATATATATATATATATATATATATATATATACATATAACATTAAAAAATTATATAATATAGTTATATAATAAAATTATAATAAAATCTCCGGTCCAAAATATGTAATTAGATTTTGTTAAAACTATCTATACATTGTCGCATTTTTAATGAAAACAAAAACTGATGTTATTATCTGAATCCAGTAAAACTGTCAGTGTCTACAACAGTCATTCACCAGTTTCCACATTTCAAACTAGGTAAATAGTTCAATTCGAAGGGAGTATGTTTTGCTAAGTGTTGCAATTCTAACGGAATATTTGTTGCCAAATAGTGGAATTCTGACGGATTATAAAATTTAACCTAGTATGTGTTAAAAATTCACGCTACTTATTCTATTCAGCAAACCGGTAAGTAAACTAGTTTTCTTCTTTTTGTTTTGTTAGTTGACATACAAAGAATAGTACAAATATGTGCTACTGTATTTGCATCTAATTTTATATTTCAAATTATTAGTTAACCTAAACGAAAATGCAAGTTGGGTCTGAAACTCGCGATTGGGTCCATTTTCCTGCAATACGGGTACAGCCGAAAATGACGGCCAAATTTTTGTTGGCGTAACTCTCTATAGAAATCTAGGGCACTAGACATTCCTGGTCGAACACATCTCGTAGAGTTCGATATGAAACTGACAAACGAGACACCTGTTCGAACCAGAGTTTATCCAATTCCGTATGCGAAAGCTGATACGCTACGCGGACAAATAGACAAGCTACGTCAAGCAGGAATTATTAGTGAATCTACCTCTCCTTACAGTTCGAGCGTAGTACTGTTACAGAAGCCCAATAAGGAAGTTCAGCTGTGTATCGGTTACCGTCTACTCAACACTGTAACGGAATTCCAGCCAGAGCCACTCCAGAGCGCTTCTGAACTGTTCACCAAGCTTAGCAAACCAAGAATTTTCTCTAAAATTGACCTGAGTAAAGGTTATTACCAAATACCAGTCAAGTAGGAAATAAAACCCCTGCTAGCTTTTAGCACCAGTGAAGGACACTATACTTTCAACGTGATGCCTTTCGGTTTGCACAACGCACCATGAGTCTTCACGAGAATAATGAAAACGCTTTTAGAACCATTGCAAAGTCCGCATATTGACAATTTCATATACGACATATTGATTGCAACGGAAAATTACGACGAACATATTGCTACAGTCGTTATGCTCCTCAGGAGACTACAAGAAACAGGAATTACAGCCAGACCAAGCAAATGTCTAATCGGATTTAAAAAAGCTTGACTTCCTGGGGCATACCATTTCTCAAGGCTCTATATGGCCAGTTGCCAAGTACGTAGAGAAAATACGTGCCGCAAAAGGGCCTAAACGAAAAGAGGCACACGTTCATTTATATCACTGTGTGCCTATTACCAGAAATTCATTAAAAATTTCAATGGCCTTACAGCACCCCTTACTTACCTCACTAAAAAGGGGCAACCAGAAAAAGTTAATTGGAATTCAGAGTGCGAACAATGTTACGTCACTATCAAGGAACAACTGTCCAAATATCCAATTTTAAGGCTACCTGACCTTAAGAAACCTTTTATTTTGCGTGTCGATGCCTCGGGAATAGGAATTGAATCAATACTGCTACAAGCAGATGACCATAATGCGAACCTTTAATTTCCAGTTGCTTATAGCAGCCGCAAACTGAATACAGCAGAAATGAATTATTCGACTGTGGAGAGGGAATGTTTAGCATTCGTGAGTGGTATTAGGAGACACCACAAATATATGTATGGAGTGTCGTTCACAGTACAAACAGACCACGCTCCACTGGCGTTTCAATGGGCCAATACGAAATTCAGTGCGAAGATCATGCACTGGGTTTTGCTGCTAAGCGTATACTCTTTTAAGGTTCAATGCATACCGGGAAAAGAAAACGTAGGATCGGACTCTATGAGTTGAAATTGGAGCATGGAGGAAGGTTGTGAAACCGAAGATAGTCATCACTTAGAAGCCACGGATAACAATGACTCTATTTACATAAATAAGACATGAAAGGGTTTCATATCTTCAAGCCGGGACGAATTGTAACGTGGAAAACGTAAATAGATCCTCAGAAATCCGTCTACCTCGTTTCCCCATTAGTATGTAGGGTTTTGCAACGCATGTCTTAAAGCCACGCCTAGTTTTGTTCCGTGTATTACATGCACTAATGAGTGTTTACAAACAGACCTATTAGCTAGTCAGCGACCGGACAAATAACAGTCAGCGAGTATCAGCCGTTTATCTGAATTATCACGCGAGCGATTGGTCAATCGTCGAATAGTGACATATCAGACAGGAACACGCTTAGAAAGAAAACGGTTTGTTTGTTTGAAGAATCAAGCGCGATAAGACTAAAGACGTACCTTTGATGGTTCCATTTCTCAGGGGGATTTAACTTACGTATTTGATCTTCGGGAGGCGGAGATAATCAAAGACAAGCCAGTTCCTGGGCAACGTCTATGTTGTTGGTCGGCATTGGCGAGCAGGAAATCTTTAATTCGGGAATCGAACCGTAGATTTGCTCAGATACGGCCGAAGGCGCGACTTACGGCAACCTTCAGTGAAAAAACACCATTATTGCATAAATGTTCCGGCATCTTAAAGTCAGTATCTAGTCGCTTCGGAATTTCTTGAAATATCTAGCTCGCTATTCTAGAGCTCTTGTAAAAAGTGGATTATTAGATTTCGTGGAGATTGTTTCATATTTCTGATTTGCGGTAACATATATTAGCATTTAAGTGATTCTATGTGTTAAGTTCATCATTTTATATCATTCACTGGGATTTTTCTACATGCTAAGACTAACGTATTAAATAACATACAGGAAATTTTTTCCAGTTTGTAATGTGGATTGAATCACCCGCTATCACCCGCTTTCATACAGAAGGAGATTATTTAATTGGCTAAATAATACACTAGGCGACGAATACTTGACGGAATTAAATTCACTCCTATCCATTCTGTGTAAATATATATAAGTGATTGGTGTAATATCAGGTGGCTAAACGAATAGCTAGTAATGACAAGCGATATTTGTAAAGTAGTTATAAATTAAATGAACACTCATATTGTTCGATGCGAGTTTTAACCGGGCTGGGAGTGGAAAAAGCGCATACCTTAAACCCAAACTCTTACCAGGTGAAGCGAAGCGTGATAAGATAGGCTAAGACATGGGTGCCTTTTAATTTAATTAAATGACGGAGAGGATAAGAGATCTTACCTTACGCGGGATAGGATAGAATACAAGTGTATTGATATGGTGGTTAAAGGTTTTGTTTTCTTCCTAATTTATCACTGATCACAAACCAGATGCCACCGATCTAAATAGCACCAGTAAACAATTATTATTATTATTATTAGAGTTATTATAGTGATGTTGACCTGTTCGGTCTTCTTGTTTCATACAGAGAGAGTTCAAAGATATAAACAATAAGATGTAAATTTAACTGGACAAACAAAATACCCAGATTTTTCATTCTATTTTTATCAGCCCGTAGTGGCCATAGATATAACCATAACATATTTTCTGACTACTGACAATTGTGGTTCCCAGTGTATTTATGCCGGATAATACATTGTTTCAGCATCGGCATCGGCACCAGAGAGAAAAGCCGATATGATATACCTTCATCATTGCCCATTTCTTACGAACAGTTTACCAACCATATGTTGCCTTTAACTACTGGAAGATCTGTGTACTGTCTGCTGTGAATACTAGATCGCGGATTATATTTTTGATACATGAACTATCTGATGTGACATTATCATAGTCAATAATATCACCAAAGTAGGCGTTCCTCATTAGGAAAATTGATTACCCGTGGAGGAACTGGAGCTCACTTCGGAGAAGCACAACCCTGGATATGTTATATGTTCACTGATGAGTATGTTCAAGAGGTTGTTGAGCATCTAATAGGTAAGCGAGATTGTATATGGCCACAGATTGACATAGTTAGAGAAAAGAGGAGTGCATATTTCTTCTTTTGTATAATCATTGTACTCACTTCTTTTTTTTTGTTCACAAACCTGATTATTTTACGGGAATAGTTAATTAGAAATTTTTTTTCTTTACTTACTGTCTATTCCATACCCTAGTGTTAATCTTTGACCTTTTGAGTTATTTACTTCTTGCGGGATCTTGTCCCAACAGAGGGGATGGTGCTTATGGGGTTATCTTTATGATTCTGTAGATGTTGATTTATAGTTATGTCTATATGTTTGATGTTGTGATGAGTTTAAATGATAATAAACTAAATCAAAACGTAGTTACTTGTGTTGTTCAGCCCAGCCTATACCCATTTTCATTCTCCCATAGTTTTCACGTTTGTGCGTCTTGTTGTCACATAACTGTGTGCGCGTGAGTGGATAAACGTATATGTAACCTGTATGGAGAGTAAGACTGTCTGAAAACAAATTACAGTCGTAAAGATAGGCTGGACTAGAGTATCTTCTCATTCCAGCGACAGATTCTACCCTTAAACTATTCACTCTATTTCTTACACCTTATTTCTCACTTATTTACCTCTTTGCCTGTTCTATTCAGAGGGACCGAATCTGCATCTAATACCTATCTAAATTTACGACAGTCCTACATATAGCAACATCACCTCCAAATTGTGACAATTTATTTGTTATATCATTAAATTCCTCAGCTAAATCATTTACCATTATTGTAAAAATTGAAGGAGACATTACTGATCCTTGGGGTATTCCATTTTGTTGTTCACACAGTTCTGATCTATCATCGTTTACCTGAACAGTGAAATATCTATCTTGCAGAAAATGCTCTATATAATTATATATTTTACCGCTAACTCCTATCTTCTTCATTTGAAAGATAGCATCCTCTCTGCAGCATTCATCATACACCCTAGCTATTTCTAAAAATACTACCACAGTTTTTTCTTTCTTTCAAAATTCTGATTTTACTTCATGTTCCAATTTAATTTTCTGATCCATATGGCATCTGTTCTTCCTACATTCTGACTGTTTGATTAAATAAATTATTCTTTTCAAAAAAAAAACTTTAATCTTTTATTCACTATGGTTTCTAATATTTTACCTAGATGGGAAGTTAAAGAAATTGGTCTGTGTGAACTGGCATCATGGGCATCTTTTTCTGGTTTTAGTATTGGAATAATTACTGCTGTTTTCCATGTTTTGGGTATGTGTCCTGTATTCCAAATTGTGTTAAAAAGATATGTTATAATTTCTATGGTACTTTTTTATGTATTTCAAGGTTTCATAGCTCAAGATGTCATGCCCTGCTGATATATTTGTTTTGTCCTTTGTTGTATTTTCAACTTCTTCCATTGTAATATCTGCATTTAAATGTGATAAATTTTCAGTATTATAAGGTACTTCTTTACTGAGTTTTTTTTTTTTAATACGCACATACGTAAATACGACAAACGAAGAGAAACAGCGGTTACAGAAAAACACATTCGTAATGAAGTTTTTGTTTTTGGATTTACAGCGACTTTATTTAGTGACTTTCGTAATTTACTGGTTGGTCCTCCAAACACCAAGAAATGTATAACCCGTCAGTTACTACATTCATTGCTTCTAAAGTACTGTTTTGTTCTAACTTGGATAAGTTGATTCTCGACTTACGTGATTCTTCTTTAATCATCATCATCTTCGTAGACGTCTACTTGAATGTTCTCATAGAAAGCAGTAGTCAGCTTGAGGCTATATGCATCTCCGCAAGGCTTTTCCACGGATGGTATTGCTCTCGGCCATATGCGTTTTCTTTGTTCCACATATGCGGGACATCTTTGAAGCAGATGTTTTAGCAGTCATTGTATCAGTGCCACAGCTAAACTCATCGGTAGTTCCAATCTTTTCACAAGACAGGGATCCCCACAAATAGAATTAGCTGCTGAATGGTCTATAATTATTACGTGTGGGTCATACTGCATATAATCCTACTGAAATATTCCTAAAGTAGTAGTCTTAGTGAGAAACAAAGAGAGAACGACGAGTTCATAATCTAATCCGAAGCACACAAAAAAAGTGAAGTCTGAAAATGACGGGGGGTTGTCGCTGTTAGAAACTGTACCAAGATTAAAACTTTTCTTTGACGAGACACAGAATCAAGTCGTATAACAATTCGCTTCAATGTAATCTGATAAACATGTTTAAAAAGTTCTTATAGTAAAAATGTTGTTATCTACCAAATAATGTTTTCTTTATGACGTCATTAATTAACCTGTTGTGACGTTAGTACTATTCATTCGTTCCATTGTTTTTTTTTGGTCCATCATCACATAGTTAAATAAATTCTCCACTAAATGACTTAGAATATAGTCAACG
Source organism: Oreohelix idahoensis (assembly GCA_024509875.1). Classification (NCBI taxonomy): domain Eukaryota; kingdom Metazoa; phylum Mollusca; class Gastropoda; order Stylommatophora; family Oreohelicidae; genus Oreohelix; species Oreohelix idahoensis. The sequence continues at coordinate 256,347 of JAMPIV010015284.1, read as the reverse complement.
TTATGAGCTCATGGACACCCACAAGATAAATATTATCACATTACGAATTTTCTTAATGAAAGTTTTTAACCAGTTAAACAATCGCGCAACGTTTTCGGGAAATACGGAAACGGCACTCTTGTGCCCTGTGACAGCTAAATTCAACACTCTCTGAAAGAACACGTGTGTCCTTCTCTTCATTATTTTCATGGTGCATTGTTGACTTTGTTTGAAATATTAACACTGCCTTTTCGAGAAATTACGGAAACAGTATTCATTACCTTGTACTTGAGTGAACGTTATACTCAGACAATTCGTACAAGGTGACTAATATGAGGTGGTACATGAGGCTGGCAACATCATCATTTAAAACTAATTACAATAGAACCGACCACTACAAAAGTCATGTGACTGTTTTGTGCAGTCTTCCTACAAGGGTACCAGCTGTAGTGGTGGTGCAGTCGTAATGTAACATGCAAATGTAATATGCAACCACGAGCTCATTACTGGAAAACGTAAATAATCAAGTGCCGTCATAGTCCACGAGTAGCTAAATATCAGTAATGAATGGGTAGCGAAGTGTCGACACTATGTGAGAGTAGTAGCGGCCCTGTATAATCTTGTGGGCATCTGGATAATAAGTAAGCCATGACATTTTCAGAGCCACGTATAGCACGGATAGAAAAATGAAAAGGCTGTAAAGAAATGGCATAGCGCGTTGATCTTGAGCTCTTCAAGTCTTTGTTCTGGAGCGTTGTAAGGGCACGTTGATCTGTTTCCACGAAAAAATGTTCGCCGAGAAGGAAACGTTGAAGCTTGAGGATGGACCAAAACTGTGCATGCAATTTCTTGTCCAATACAGAATAATTGCGTTCTGGCGTAGGTAGTGTTCTTGAAACGCACATGACAGGGTGTAAAGTTCCAGAATAACTCTGCATCAATGCACTACCGATCCCCATAGATGAAGCATCACTGCGAAGAATAAAAGGTTTATCTGCATTTTGTAATCGTAAAAAAGGAGCAAATGAAAATAATGATTTAATCTTATCTAAAGTGGTCTGGCACTCTGAAGACCACCGAATCATGTTTGGTAAACCCTTCTTTAATGAATTAGAGAGAGGCGCAGTGATAGGTGATAAGTTATGAATGAAACGTCCATAGAATTGAATTAAACCCAAAAGACTGCGGACCTGTTTCTTAGTCTTAGGAGTAGTGATATTGAGGATCTTAGAAACATTATGATCTTCAGTATGTAAGAGACCACAACCAACACGGTAACCCAGAAAATGATCTCACTTAAACCAACGTGGGCTTTAGACGGTTTAGCCGTCAAGTTGTGAGAACGAAGTGTGGATAATAGAGAACATAAACCACTAAAGTGATTATCCCAAGAGTTAATAAAAAGGCAAATATCTTCGATATATGCAATCACATCAGCACGATGAGATAGGATACGACGCATCATGCGTACGAAAGTAGCATTAGAGTTAACAAGTTCAAAAGGCATGAAGTTCCATTTTAAAAGACCTCGAGGGGTAGAAAAAGCAGTGAGAGGTTTGGCGTGTTCAGTGAGTGGCACTTGCCAAAAGCCCTTCGATAAATCGAGCTTTGTGAAGAAAAGAGAGTTAGCAAGCTTGACAAGTAAATCTTCCAACATGGACATTGGTTCAGCATCAAACTTCGAAACTTGATTGAATTTACGATAATCCACACAAAGACGGGTGTTATTATCCTTCTTCCATACAATGAACATAGAATAAGAGTATGGTGAAGTAGAAAGTTCGATTATATGCAATCGAAACATCTCAACGAATTCCTTCTCTACCTGGGTCTGAAAATGTAGAGGAATGGGATATGGGCGGACACGAATAGGTTTGTCATCAGTCAGTATAATGTCAAGAGTGATAACAGAAGTCCAACCAGGGATGTCAGTAAGGAGATCATGAAAAGATTGTAATAGAGATGAGACTTGCTGTTGTCTTTCCGTAGAAAGTTCAGGAGAAATAGTGACATCTCTTCAAGTTTCGGTTGAATGTAATGGGACAACGTGGATAACCGACAAAGAGGCATAATGATTAAAACGATAAGGAGGATCGTCAGTCGCCTGAAAAACAGATTGAAGATAGTCTGGTAGAACGTGAAATTCTTTCAACATGTTAATACGAAAGGTCTTATGTTTAACATCAATGTTAACAATGTGGTCGACATCAGATATTCTCGATTCAATTTTGAAAGAGCCTTTCCGGGCAATAAGAAGAAGATTGTCTTTACAAGGAAGTAGAACATAGGCTATGTCACCATGAGAGAGTTGTCATAGACATCTATATCTATTCATAAAGATCCTTGCCTTTTCTTTGGCGGACTCAGATGCTGAGATAGCCAACCTACATGCGTTAATAACTTTCTGTCTTAGAGTGATGACATATTCGTAAGAAGACTGAGTGTCATCATTAATGTCATCGGCAGTGAGGAGATCGTGAAGTAAAGACATGGGTCCACGAGGTTGTGCACCAAAAACGAGCTCGAATGGTGAAAACCCCGTATGCTCATTTTGCACTTCCCGATATGCAAAACGCGCAGCTGGTAAAACCCAATCTTGAATATAGTCACCAGTTATCTTCCCAAGTAACTGCTTAAGTGCTCTGTTTTGACGCTCCACTAAACAATTTGGCATGGCGTGAAACACACTACTGAGAGATCTGTCAATGTGGAGCATGGCCATTACTTGAGACATAGAGTCAGAAACTAACTGTGTACCATGATCCGACAAAATTTTCTTTGGAAAACCCAAACGAGAAAAGATTAGCCAGGGAGCATCTGCTATATCCGCGGAAGAAATACTTTTATGAGGGATAGCCTCTGGCCAACGAGTACACATGTCAATACATGTAAGAATGTATTGGTGCCCCATGGCAGACCTGACAGATAAAGGGCCGGTAATGTCAATAGCCATCTTTTCAAAAGAGCGGATAGGAATGACGGCAGCGTGAATAGGAGCTGCATGGCATGGACCACGTATCTTAACCTCTTGACATGTCGTACAAGAGCGACAATAGATAGTTACATCCCTTTGAACGCCGGGCCAAAAAAATAGAAAGCACCCTAGATTTAGTGCGTGAGAAACCTATATGACCAGCACACTGAGAGTCGTGGGCATGTTGTAAGATACGCACTCTTATTTCTGTAGGTACCAAAATTTGAGATCGTACGGATGAAGCCGAATCACGTACCAAACGAACTAGCTCCCCATTTTGAAGTAAGAACCAATGTTTACGGTTTGTCTCACAATTTGTGTTATTCTTTTTAACTAATAAGAACAATTTACTTAATGATGTATCCTTTTGTTGTAGTTCAATAAAAGACTCACGTGACATTACCGAGTGAGCATCATCATTATGTACATCATGAGTGGTGACGGGTGAGACATGTAAAAGGTCATGAGCTTGTGCTCTAGTTGTAACTGCATAAGCAGCATGTATTTGTTGCTGTTCCCAGATAGCAACCTATTGTGGAGTACACTATTTAACCCCATGGATCCGTCAGACAATCAAGTCAGTGATTGGTGACGGAAGCATGTATACATGTATGTAACCTGTAAAAATGGTGTGGCGATGTGTACGATTGCAGTGGGAAATATTTCCACTGTACCACAGAATGTTATACACTTTACCATTTTACCTGTAAGGCAAGACGGGTGAACCAAGTGTGACAGCGCCATCTTGTCACTACCATGGTCTCCGTGGTTTAGTGCCTTTTTACCACATTATCTTCAAGAAGAATATTTATTACTAGGCCACAATAAAGCTTAAAAATAGTTGTGTGTTATATTTGATAGTTCTGGGTTATATTTGTGTTTTCGCTATTTCTAGAGCGATAATCGCGTGTGTTATTTAAGTGGCCCAATCAATACAAGTGCGCACTGCTCTTGTGAGTGATTAGCCCTACGGCCTATAAAAATAGATAGCGAGCCGGCGAAGGCCTATTTGAAGATCAGTCCAGACAAGAGAATACGAAGATACGATGCGCCCTGTGTTGGTAGAAGAAGTACAAAGACATGACACGTGAGTTTGATTTCAAAGCAAATTAGCTTTAATATTCTGTAGTTTTATTATTAGTATTCAGCGTGGCACAGTTTTAGTGTTTAACAAAATAGATGGATGTGTTTCCAAATGAGATTTCTTTCAGGACATTAGATTTAGTTCTGAAATTTAGATAATATTAACCAGTTGGGAAGATGACAACCGGGGGGCCACGTGTTGATGACTGTGAACAAAGAAGGCGCCATGGAGTCTGCATTTAACACTCTTAGTTATCACGTGTTATAAGCCTAGTAATGTTACGCTATTTTATATTGTGTGAATTGACACGTGGGTGAAGGCAGGTTAATGTAATTTTCTTCAGTAATGGAAGAGATAGTTTTCGTGTTAAATCTCCTTTAGGTGATGAATTTAGTTCTAGTTGTTAAGTCAAGAGTAATTTTATTTTATTCTTTGATGTGACGGTAATTTAGTGTATTTCATGATAATTGATCATAATGCTACACTAGTGGATTACTTTGAGTGAGGTGAGAATAGGTATTTAGATTTCTGGAGAGCGCAAGGCCACTCCTTGGTGCGTAAGGCACTTGGAGACAGAGGTGTTTCTCTGTGTTTGCTCCTTGCGGAGCATGGAAACACCAATGCAGCTCGTGTCAATCACTAGCCCACAAGAAGCCTTTTTATGCTGTTGCATTGGTTGTTTCAGTAACGATGTGTTTCGTGTGATGAGTTCCCAATCTCATCAGGGGTCATATACGACATGCTTGTGGCCAGGCGCACCAGTCGTCACTTAAGACATGTTCAGAGTGCAGGAACGAATATTGATGTGGATCGGTTGAGAGGTAGAAGCTTATTCTCATTATTGAGAGTATTCGTTGTACATATAGTTGAATATTATTGTCGCAAAATTGGTTTCAATACATTGCAAACGCGGCTTCGTGTAGTTTTACAAACCATTCACCGATCGATTATCACAGGACCGGCCGCTTACAAAATGGCGGTGTATCGACAAAATGTCGATGAGACAGCGGCAATCGGCAATGATAAATAAAAGCATAAAGGAATCATTGCGAAAAGGATTTAACCTTTTAGTCTAGGAGAGGATTGTGTATAACTGTATATAAGGAAAAACGGTAGGAAATTATCATTTACGGAGATATATGCGTATTACGGCTGCCCACAGTTACGCTGAAAGCCTGTAACCCACTTCTATTCTAAATACTAAAATCAACAAATAACAGTTTGGGAAATTACATGGATAACAATATACAGATATATCGGCTGTATAAAACAAGATAAGATGGAACAGTATGGATAATATATAAGCCGAGGATGAGAAAGGGAAAGTTTCAGTCAACGCACAGATCGGGTGTAATCGCTGTTTCGGGAAAGGATTTCAGCCCGAGTCTTAGGCTGTGACGTCAGTGCTCTCCGATACGTCCGCCAGAGTCGTATAAGAGCGGAGCGTAAACTGAACATTAGGTACAGTAGGTACATGTACAACCAACCACCACCACAGCATCCTCAACCTTTCGGAAGACAGCACTATAGTAAAACGAACGTCCTTTTCAGGGCGAACGCAGCCGTCGGAATTCACTAAAATGACTCGTACCAAGCCACAAGCGAAAAAGAGGAAAGTTTATAGAAGCCCTCAAACACTTGTCAGCAGCAGCAGACAAGAACCTGCAAAGAACAAAGAGAGTCAGCCGTGGAGCACGATTACTCCAACTACTAGCGTCGTGGCCGATCCCTTTCAGAAGCCGAACAACGCAGCCAGTGACACGAACGATGAGCAACCCAAAGCGTCGAAGGCAGAGGACAACCAGACTCCGAAGCCGGGCAAAGCAACAACACCGATAAAACAAGATGTCAAGGCGGCGGCTCCACTGTGTAGTGAACAGACAACATCTACAAATCAAGGCCACAGAACTTCATCAACAGAGGGTAACAATGCCACGAAACCCGACAAAATAAATCCACCACCAAAAGAAGATATCATACTCGAGTCTCCATCATACAGCGACCAGGCAACATCGGAAAAACGAGATCAGAGGCAGACAACCAACCAGAATGTGAATCCGTCCAGCAGTCCACACACTCAAATTGAGACAGATGTCGGAAAGTGCCAGCTTCGCAAGCAGAGAAATGCTGTTTCTCACAAGACACTACAGGAGAGAACTATAAAGATCACTCAGATGTCGGGAAGTGAGGCCTCGCTCAGGGCCCTACCCGACGATAAAGTAATCGGTATCCTAGAGACAATAACGGGCAGGAGAAGCATTAATAAAGTTGCAAGGCACGAAAAAGGTGTTATAATATCGCTAAATAACACGGAGAAGACAACAGAACTGATGGTCGAACTAGAGTCCGGACACAAAGAAGTCCAGCTGCCCCACCAGATGAAAGTGACTATGGAGATCTTCAAGAAGACCAAAAAGATAGTGGTAAGAGGGATCGACAACAATCGGTCTACACAAGAAGTCCACAGCCGCCTGCAAACAGAAAACTAAAATATCACAATAACACAGGTGGAAAGACTGAAGACATGGGACAAGAAGGACACAAGCCTAGTTATCCTTACTATTGAAGGGACTTCAAGACCGAGACAAATAAACCTAGACGACAGATGTCGAAAAACAGAAGAGTACATCCCTCCTGTTATGCAGTGCTCAAACTGCCAGCAATTTTCACATACCAAGAAAACTTGCAGGAGAGAGATAGTTTGTCGGTACTGTGCGGGAAATCACGCATACAACGAATGTCCTGAGGCGAAAAAAGATACCAACTATAAAGAACGCAACTCCAACAGAACCTGCGCAAACTGTCTCGTGAACCACAGGGCAAGATACCGTGGATGTCCGATCTTCTATGAGACAAAGGCCATACTGAAGGAATCGGTAACAAAAAACATCTCCTTCAGAGAAGCAAGAAACCGAGTTGCTTCGGGCGACACTGTCAAACAGGAACAGCACACAAGAGCCCAGCTGGTAAAACTAACCACAGAGATGCGAGACTTAAAACAACAACTCAAAGTCGAGACGAACAAGCAACACAACGAAGACTCGGATGCCATAAGAGACGAAACAATAGGAGCCTTACAGAGCGAATAGGCAATGTTACAGGAAATGAAATCCATCAAACACGAGATAGAAGTCGACATCGCTAAACTCACAGAGCTAAAGAAAGAGAACGAAGAAATCCTCAAAAGAATTGAAACAGAGAGAAAGATAGCTGAGGATATCCTTACAAAAAGTAGAGAACAAAACAAAGAAACTAAAGACAAAATAATAACCGAAATCGTAGAAGTACTAACAAGAAATCAAGAAAGAAGAAAAGAAGCGGAACACCAAATAATCATCAAAACCATAATGGGCTTCTTACCAAAGATAATAGCAACAGCCATAGAACAACACGTAGCCAAAACAGACAACGAATAGTAGAGACCGAACAGGCAGCCAGTGGTCCTTTTCAGGACCAATCACCTCCAGGACTAGGAACGTGATACCAGCACAGACATTAACATCCTATATACCCAAATATAACCTTTTGTAACCCATAAGGCAGGATATGAACACCATGAGAACGCCACGACACCATAAACAGACAAGCAACTAAGAGGTATCCAGACAGTCAGCTAGTGGTCCTTTTTAGGACCAGTCCTTTTCAGGACTAACAACCGGCTAGCACCGAAGAAACTAAATACAATATATACCCCAATTATAACCAACTTTCAGGTTGAACAGGGTATAACAGCAACATATTAGACAAAGGAACGAACCAACGAACGAACAGTAGGTATAAATGCAGATGACTGTGCCATTTGGCGATCTGGGAAAAACTTGAACCATGTTTTTCAAAAACTTCAAAAACAAATAGACAAAGTTTCAGAGTGGATGAAAAGTTGGGGATTCTAAATTAATGTAAACAAAACAGTAGGTATGATATTCAGCAAAGGAAATCTAAAAAAAAATTACAAAATCAATATAACCATTAACGGTCAGAAAATATGTACATCCTTAACAACAAAATTTTTGGTCGTAACTTTAGATAAACAACTAAATTGTAATAAACATATAGACAATTTAGTAGAAAGCTGTAGGGAACCCCTGAATATACTAAGGATAATAAAAGGTAATGGATGGGGGGGGCAGCAATAAAATAATGCTTATGTTCTACAAGTCTTTCATCAGGGAGAAACTGATTATGCCAGCATAGTCTATGACTCAGCTGCAGCGTCTAACAAAGCAAAATTGGACAGGATTCAAAATGCAGCCATGAGAACCATTGCAGGTGCATTTATATCAACACCAGTAGAAGCGCTAGAAGTAGCTCTTGGCATACCACCCCTTGGTCTAAGACGAAAAGAACTGAGATTAAATTATTGGAGTAAAGTAGCACAAGAAGTGACCCACCCAGCACATAAAGCACTTGTCAAAAACCAACCAAGTGTATGGGACGCCCCCTTAAATAAAGATAGATATCCAACGGAGTGGAGAACTATAGAAGACCTAACGCAGTTCAAAGAACTATCAAACACAATTGAAAATAGTAATAAATACAGAAGCAAAATACCACCCTGGGATCTAAAAACACCAATCATAGACTACTCACTCACTGAAAAGATCAAACAAAACATAGAAGATAAGGAAGCCAAAATGATAAGTAGAAAGTTCATAGATCAACTAACTAAACAAAGTCTGGCCGTCTACACTGATGGATCCAAGGGTGATGGTGGGCAACTAGGTGCTGGAGTTGTAATACCACAATGGGGAATAAAAAAAGAGCTACAGTGTAACGGAAGGAGCATCGATTTTTCCCGCAGAGATGGTAGCAATTCTTAAAAGTCTAGAAATAATCGAAGATAACCCACCAGAAGCTGTTACGATATTTACGGACTCACTATCATCACTACAAGCACTAGAACACCCAGGTAAATGTAGCCGGCCAGACATAAAGGTAGAAATTCTAGCAATTAATACATCACTAGGTAACAGAGGATGTAGTGTGAGGCTAGTGTGGGTTCCGGCTGTTGAGGATTGCTTCATGTCTGCAGCATGGCGCATTCCTCAAATGATTATACCTCCGCGACTGATGTCGATGATTGTTTCATGCTTACAGACATTTGGATTTGTGCTCGATCCGAATGGCTGTATCATGGAACACCTCAAACGAATAGAGATATATCTCATCGACAGATGTCGATGATTGTTGCATGTGTGCAGGCATTTGAGTTTTGATCACACTCGGATCTGCACCATGGGACATCGCAATTGAATATATATTAACGACGTAGTATGCATATCACTATGCATGACGCGTATGTCTTTATAACGTCACTCGACGTGTGGGCTTCGGCCCCAACGGCAGCGTATGGCATGTGTGACCATTGCCACTATATAATTCGACTTGTGGGTTTTGACCCGAACGGCAGTGTGTTTCAGAAGTGTGGCCATTGCCACTTATATTGCGTGGTACAACCACTTATTTATGGATGTGTGGCTGGGAAGCCATTTGAGCAGTGTATTTCTTGAACCAAACGTAAGTCGTCGTATGAATAACGCAGTTTGCATAATTATGGCAGATTAGCCTGGCGTGGTATGCCAAAGGAACATTATGTTACTAGCAATAGTGTAAGACTAGTATAGATGGATATTGTACAGCTAGCGGCAAGCGTAAGCCTAGTGTAACGGATATTAAACGACTAGCAGTAGACGTAAGCCTAGCATAATAAGTGTATTGCAGAACTAGCAGGATAGTTAAGTCTAGTTAGCCTCTGAATTTATGCCAAAGGACATTGGCCGTTAAAAGGAACTGACCTCTAACCAGAACTCTAGATAGAGATTGTGAACATGTGCTTATGAACTAATGAGAACTCTTACAGATCGTACATGAATGTGATGTGACTTTTGTTCCCATGTAGTTGGTGTCTGCTCATGGTATGAAATTACTAATTAAATATTTTAAGTCGTCAAAATCACAGTCTTATCAACTGTCGTATTCGGAGTTGAGTTAAATGCTATTTATCTTCAACTGATCATGACCAGTGATGATTAATGTCTTAACACGCTGCATCTCACACTGCCAATATAATCAATAAGACAAGAGACTAATACAGGTCAGTCAAGGGTCGAATATTTAATATGAAACATGTTCAGCACAGAATGTATCACAAGGGTTAAAGCAGACATTATCGATACCAACGGACAGTATTACGGAATCCTACAAAAGTGATAAGAACCCGAGGGACTTTGACTCTATAAACTGAATACGCATATAATAACTTGGTCATCCACAAATACTAGAAGTCATCGAAGCACCCAGAATATACTGGGGTCCCGGAAGAGCCCGTAACATACTGGTGTCAGAAAGTGTCTGGATTTCGTGAATACTGGATTCCCCCCCCCCCCTTCAAGTATCGAAGAAAGTTAAACTGATGATGAACGTTTTAAATGCAAAATCATTCATTCAATCCTAACCGGCAACTGAAATGCGCAGGACAGAAAGTGACGTCACTACATCGATGCCGTCAACGTTAGCAGACAACATTGCCTGAGAGAATCCGAATTTTCTTCCACCAAAGAGACTGATTCACGCAGATAGAACGGTAATCTTCCACTCGAGAACCTGAACCATTGGAGAATGTATCTCTTCATCAAATTCATCTGAGACTGCGACGCAGATCGATTGAAGAAACTACGTTCCAAGACCGAAGCAATACTTTCAAACGGTTACCCTGCTGCGAAGGTCAAGGTCTTCAATCAATGGACTTCAGCTGTTGAAGACACTTGGATTAGAATTACATGCATTCATGTATTTCCCAGAGGGACAACTAAACAGATAAGTTCTTGATTTTACTTGGGCGCTTGAACATTATCATATTGTCCTTGCATTAGCTTTGGTCTACAGTTCATCATCACTTTACTTACTTTTTACTATCATCTGTGTTTCCCCATTCATGTTTTTCGTATATTCGTATATTCGTCGTGTTTAATATTGACTGGAATTTTCCCAGGAAAGCTTCAGTGAATGTTAACTTCTATTAGATTTACATGCTTATATTGCTGACTGAGGATCTGACTGATTATATTTTTTTCTTTGGAGTCAGGATATAAATGTTTCTTCGGTTCGCAATATAACCATATTTTGTGTACTTAGCAGTTGCGTCAAGTGAATTACGTCCTCTTTATTTACATAACCTACTTTCAGTACTGTTGACAATTGTTGTCGTGTGTGATCTAAAACTTCTTTGTCTACACGTTCGTTTATGACGACTTGTCTTGTTATATTATTGTGATGTAAATTCTTTTCTTTCTTTTACTGATTACTGAGTATAAGTCTCCTTTATTTACTTTATAAGTGTAAAGTGTTGTCGTATAATTGAAAAATCATTTCATTGTAAATCATTTGATTGTTTTCACTGTCTTTGTCACATGTTCTCCGAACTTGTTTGTTATTGATTAATATATTCATGTACATATTATAGTGAGTTCTATAGTCCTGGTGTATATTATAGACTATTGAAGGTACTCAGAAACCTATTATCATGTCTACACTACAGGAATTCATTGATATTGGAAAAAGTTATGGAAAATCAGGAGCAGAACTACAAAGTTTTGCAGATACGAAATATGATGAATATTTATCGCGTCTGGAAAGAATGGAACAGCGCGAAATGACTAAACGAGCTGATGAGCTTAGGAGGTTTGAATTAACCCAAGAGAGGGAATTGAAGGAAAAAGAAATATCCATGAAATTGGAATTAGAACGATTGACTATAGCTCAACAAGAAAAAGACAGAGAATTTGAGAAGGAAAGAATGGCACAACGAGATAAAGAATTAGCTCAACAAGAAAAAGACAGAGAGCAAAAAGATAAAGAAATGGAATTAAGGAGAATGGAACTTATGCAACTGGATCAAGCCCATAAAAATGCCATGGAAATGGAAACATTAAAACTTCATGCAGAAAAAGAAAAAGCTTTAGAATTAGCTAAAGTGCAGTCTGAACAGACTAAGACTGCGGCTGCTACAAATATTTTTTATCCTAAGTTAAAAATGCCACATTTTGACCAAACTCGCGATTGTGTTGACTCTTTCATATCTAGATTCATCATCAAGGTCACAGCTCTGAACATACCCAAGGAAAGATGGAGCAGTCTTTTACTTGATTTTTTGACTGGTGACTCACTTAAATGTTTCATGAGTCTTGATGAAAAGAGCAGAAGCGATTTCGATGTCGTAAAAGAGGTATTACTAAGACGTTTCCAGTTAACTGAGTCTGGATTCAGAGATCGCTTTCATGCTGCTAAACCAAGCAAGGATGCAGATTTTGGTGAATTCATTGCATCTATTAAACATTTCCTTAGCAGATGGATTGATCTATCTGGTATAAATAAAACATATGAAGGTGTTATAGATCTCATGCTGCGAGATAAAGTTTTATCCGCATGCAGCACTGAATTAGAAGCATTTTTACAGGAAAGACATCCTAATTCTATCGATGAGTATGAAAAACTCGGAAGACAGTATCAAACCGCACATCAGAATAAAGATCTTCATAGATCGACTATTCGAGATCCTATGCCTGTGTGCGCTGCACAACATGATCACAGACCTCGATCGAAGAGCTTTGATGGACGTTGTCGTTCAGATTATTATCAATCCGACAGAGGTTTTTATAACTTCCGTCGTCATCGCTCTCCTTCGAATTCATATCGACGAGGTTATAGAGGATATTCACCTCATGATCGTGGGTATCACAGAGGCAGGGATTATGATGGTTCACATCAAAAGGATACTATAAACAGAGATCATCTTATGGTAGAGATGCCAGGAAAGATGACTCTACTGATTTTTATTATAGCAATAAAAAGTCAGTCAATAATAACAAAGGTAATGCCAGATCTCCGTCGAGAGACAAAAATAAACAGAGACATGCAAATAGTTGCAGTGTTAAAAAGGAAAAAGGTAATGATGATAATGATCATGCGAACGCATGTATGGTAATGAATGATACATGTTATGAGTGTCAGTCGAAAAACAGATTAAAATCTACAATTACACTTGATTGTGGTCATTGTATGCCAACAATGTCGGCATGTGTAAATGTCGGTTATCTTACATTTCATCCCGGAATATTGGATGGTAAGGTAGTGAGAGTTTTGCGTGACACGGGGTCTTCAACGATAGGCATTAAGCACTCGCTTATCGAGCCCTCTGCTTTTACAGGCAAATCAGTTAAGTGTGTCACATTTGGTGGGAATATAGAAACTTTCCCTGTGGCACGAGTATACATTGATACTCCTTTTTACACAGGCACTGTCTATGCCTGCGGCTTGAGAGCACCCATAACTGAAATTATAATAGGAAAGATACCAGGAGTTAAAGATTGCACTCCTGAGGAGATTGCAATGTGGGTTGAATCTCACCCACAGGTGGCAAATGCTGTTGTAACGAGAGCACAACAGTTAGCTACGGACATGGCTACACCACCTCCTCCTATAATGGATACAATTATGTCTCAAGTTGGCACTGTTTCACCTTCTGTTTTTGCAGAAAAACAGAAGAGTGACCCAACTTTACAAGGATTGTTTAGCCGAGCAGAACAAAAAACTATTAAATACACAAGAGGGGCTAAACAATGGTTCAAGATAAAGAAATCAATACTCACTAGATATTATGATGATGGCAAAACAATTATACATCAAGTGATAGTACCTAAAGAATACAGACCATTGGTCCTACAAACAGGTCATGACTCCCCTATGGCAGGGCATATGGGGATCAAAAGAACATTGTTTCGTGTTACGTCACAATTTTATTGGCCTGGGGTTAATAAAGATACAAAGTTATACTGCAAATCATGTACAACATGCCAAGGTATAGCACGTAAGGGCAGGTTCCATACGGCACCCTTACAGATTACAGACGTGCCTGAGAGACCTTTCAAAAAGATTGCAGTAGATATAGTGGGTCCGTTATCAATTGTTTCAAATAATGGATTTCGTTATATTTTAACATGCGTAGATCTTTGCACGCGTTGGCCAGAGGCCATACCATTGAAAATCATCACAACTGCATCCGTGTCTGATGCATTATTTTCGATATTTTGTCGAATCGGTTTTCCGGAGGATATATTGTCAGATCAAGGATCACAATTTACTTCCAACATTATGAGGGATTTAGAATCCATGCTATCTGTTCACCACTCGTTTTGTAGTGCGTATAGGCCTCACTCAAACGGTGTGTGCGAGCGCTACAATAGCACTCTAAAACAGATGTTATCTAAGATAACTGAAGAATGCCCTCGTGAATGGGATCGGTTTCTGCCGGCGGCCCTCTTCGCTTTTCGTGAAGTGCCTCACGAGAGCACGGGATGGTCTCCGTTCGAATTGGTTTATGGTTCGAATCCTAGCGGACCAATGATGATACTCAAAGATTTGTTGATTGGAGCGTCAATTGATACAGCCACTCGAAACAGCTACGAGTTAGTGATTGATCTCCGACAACGAATCATCGATGCGTGCACGTATGCATCCCAGAGTATAAAATCAGCCACTCAACGATCAAGATTATCACATAATCAAAAGAGAATATTAAGATCATTCAAACCAGGGGGAAAAGTTTGGTTGTTCCTACCTCATAACGATAACAAATTACTGATATCATGGCAAGGTCCATTTGATGTTATCAAACAAGTCACAGATGTTGACTACTCAGTGAACGTAGAGGTAAAATCAAAACCTTCCATGTCAACATGCTAAAATTAGCAGTTGAAAGACCACAGGAATTAATTCCTGTCATTAACTCTATTGATGATTCTTCACATCATACTGCTTCTTTTGCAGTTGTTCATGAAGAAGATACTACTTCGTCTAACCCTTTACAATTCCAACTACCTTCTTTGCAATCATCGGAATCTTGGAAAGACGTGACTATTTCTTCGTCACTATCTTCGTCACAACAAGATCAAGTTCGGGATATTCTTATTTCTTTCAATGATGTTCTCATCGACCTTCCAGGTCAGACATCGCTTATATCCCATGATATTACTCTTACTGATTATAAACCTATCAAACTTAGACCCTATCCTATTTCTTTACACCACAAAGATAGGGTGGAGAAAGAGTTAAAAGAGATGATACGTTTAGGTGTGATATCTCCTTCGGAATCACCATATGCATTCCCAATGGTGATAGTTAAAAAGAAGGATGATTCTTTACGTATTTGTAGTGATTTTAGGCGATTGAATAAAATTACAATCACAGACGGTGAGCCTATGCCTCTTTTAGATGATCTTTTATCAGAATTATCTAATGCTACCTTCTTTAGCAAACTAGATCTCTCTAAAGGCTACTGGCAAATTCCTCTTGCCGAAAATGCCAAACCTTACACAGCTTTCACAACTCCTTTTGGGCTCTACCAATGGAATTATATGTGTTTTGGGTTAGTGAATGCGCCAGCGACGTTTGTGCGCATGATGCGCCGCCTTCTTGGCGATCGTAAAGATGTCATCACGTACATCGATGACATCTGCCTATTTCATGACTCGTGGGAAGACCATATTGATGGTTTAACTTCCCTTCTACATACGTTACGTATGCATGGTTTGACTGTGCGACCTTCAAAGGTCCAAATTGGTTGTCAGGAAATTTCTTTTCTTGGTCACCGCATAGGTAACCACAAACTGTATCCTGACGACAATACAGTCAAAAGAATTCTAGAGATTTCTACCCCTTCAACTAAGAAACAAGTTAGAAGCCTTTTAGGCTTGATAAACTATTACCATAAGTTCATCCCGCATTTCGCACAACTATCTACACCTTTGTCCGCACTGTTGACCAAAGGTAGTACTAATAAGGTACGTTGGGACAAAGATTGCGAAAGCGCTTTGGTAACAATTAAGAAATTATTTAGTAATGCACCAATTTTGTTATTACCAAATATACGTATTCCATTCATACTTCAATCAGATGTCTCGAGTTACTCCATGGGTGGTTGTTTGCTGCAATGTTACAAGGAAACACTCCATCCATGTTTCTATGTGTCGAGGAAACTGACTCCGGCTGAACAGAAGTATGCGACAGGTGAACGTGAGCTCCTGTCTATGGTATGGTGCCTGGAGAAGCTGTCAAGATATCTCATCGGCACGCACTTTTACATTATGACAGACCATAGTCCTCTTACTTACATAACAGCTAGAACTATGCGTAACGCTAGAATACACCGATGGTATTTGTTGATTCAAGAATTTTCATTTACGATCCTGCCTATTGCTGGATCAGACAATAACTTGGCAGATCTTTTATCGCGCAACGTCTCTGAGAAGAAATTGAATTAACTCTTTAGTCACCATGTTGACAAGTGCTATTATTAATGTTATAAAATTTAATGTGTCTACTTAAAGATTATCATAGTTATAAGTAGGTAGTACTAATATTAATATATTCGGGAGACGAGCGTCTTCTCCATCACTATCATCCGTGCCACAAGTGTCACGTTTGGAAGTGAGGGGGATGATGTTGAGGATTGCTTCATGTCTGCAGCATGGCGCATTCCTCAAATGATTATATCTCCGCGACTGATGTCGATGATTGTTTCATGCTTACAGACATTTGGATTTGTGCTCGATCCGAATGGCTGTATCATGGAACACCTCAAACGAATAGAGATATATCTCATCGACCGATGTCGATGATTGTTGCATGTGTGCAGGCATTTGAGTTTTGATCACACTCGGATCTGCACCATGGGACATCGCAATTGAATATATATTAACGACGTAGTATGCATATCACTATGCATGACGCGTATGTCTTTATAACGTCACTCGACGTGTGGGCTTCGGCCCCAACGGCAGCGTATGGCATGTGTGGCCATTGCCACTATATAATTCGACTTGTGGGTTTTGACCCGAACGGCAGTGTGTTTCAGAAGTGTGGCCATTGCCACTTATATTGCGTGGTACAACCACTTATTTATGGATGTGTGGCTGGGAAGCCATTTGAGCAGTGTATTTCTTGAACCAAACGTAAGTCGTCGTATGAATAACGCAGTTTGCATAATTATGGCAGATTAGCCTGGCGTGGTATGCCAAAGGAACATTATGTTACTAGCAATAGTGTAAGACTAGTATAGATGGATATTATACAGCTAGCGGCAAGCGTAAGCCTAGTGTAACGGATATTAAACGACTAGCAGTAGACGTAAGCCTAGCATAATAAGTGTATTGCAGAACTAGCAGGATAGTTAAGTCTAGTTAGCCTCTGAATTTATGCCAAAGGACATTGGCCGTTACAAGGAACTGACCTCTAACCAGAACTCTAGATAGAGATTGTGAACATGTGCTTATGAACTAATGAGAACTCTTACAGATCGTACATGAATGTGATGTGACTTTTGTTCCCATGTAGTTGGTGTCTGCTCATGGTATGAAATTACTAATTAAATATTTTAAGTCATCAAAATCACAGTCTTATCAACTGTCGTATTCGGAGTTGAGTTAAATGCTATTTATCTTCAACTGATCATGACCAGTGATGATTAATGTCTTAACACGCTGCATCTCACACTGCCAATATAATCAATAAGACAAGAGACTAATACAGGTCAGTCAAGGGTCGAATATTTAATATGAAACATGTTCAGCACAGAATGTATCACAAGGGTTAAAGCAGACATTATCGATACCAACGGACAGTATTACGGAATCCTACAAAAGTGATAAGAACCCGAGGGACTTTGACTCTATAAACTGAATACGCATATAATAACTTGGTCATCCACAAATACTAGAAGTCATCGAAGCACCCAGAATATACTGGGGTCCCGGAAGAGCCCGTAACACCGGCACACATAGGTATTGCTGGCAACGAGTTGGCAGACCAGAACGCCAAGAATGGAAGAACAAGTAAAAACAATATAAAAGCAGGACTGGGAAGGTCGGAGATCAAGAGCCAAGTGAAGGAAACTATAAACGAAGAATGGAAGACAACATGGAAGGAAAGTAGAAAAGGCAGACACGCGTTCAAACTGCTGAATGAACCAACGAGGACGTGCCAGGTCAGAGAAGAATTAAAGATACCTTCGAACAAAAAACTGTGGCATCTCCGTCTCGGTGCAGCATACTTTATGATAGAAGAACCACACTGCCAAGAATGCCAGGAAGAGAATGACATAGACCACTACCTGATCCACTGTAAAAAGTATGACCAACAAAGACTTGAATTAAAAACTTACTATAGAAATCCCAATACAGACTTAACAGGTGATAAGGTTTTAAGTATAGATGCCCCAAGAGATGCCCAATCAATACTTAAAAGATATATACATAAAAAAGGGAAAACATATAAGGTTAGTACTTTTCAGGAAAAACATCCAACTAAATAAAAATTAAACAGCAAGAACTAACAAAGCATTAACAAAAAACTAACTACTCATAGGACAAGGAAAGACAACGAGGTATAGAAAAAAATAGGGCAACAACTCAAAAAGAACAAATGCCAATACAAAATTAAAACCAAGTGTAAAGGACAATAATTATCTATAAACAACACAAAAGAGAAAATAAAATGGACAAATACTAATATAAATAAAAATCAGCAGCCGCAAAAGACAATAGATATTTAAATTGAATACAAAATTAGAAAATAAAATGACACTAAATACCCCAATTATAACCAACTTTCAGGTTGAACAGGGTAGACCAAGATGGAATGAGAAGAGGCAAGAATGGAAAGATGATAAGAGCCCGCTCTCCACCCATCAACGCATCAAAACAACAACCACAACAACAAAAGGAAACACTGAAATTAGGTTTGAGACAGACTGACGGCAGAGATCGCCACTACGCTAAGGCCATCTGAAGTGTGAGCGGATCGCCAGAAGTTTTCAGTCAGTGTCTGGAGCCTGAGGGTAAGCGAAATTAGGATAACTACCGTGTATAATTTTTTTTTTAATTTCAGGTTCGTATAGACTTCACAAAATATGCACGTAGAATATTCATTGATATAATGTATTGTTATTTTTAATATGATCTAAACATGTGCTGTGTGGATGATTGTTGCTGGTACAAAAACTAATCACAACTAGCCCCACAGCCAAATGTAGATAACATCTATCATATTAAATGCTGGATCTCGTACGAAGATAAAGGCAGTCCCATGGCAGAGATTGTCATAGGCAAATGAAGTGTTAGAAGCTTCATCATGGAAGATACCGCTTTTACGAGGTTAGGTGACTAGTTCCCTTCCGCGCTGCCTTTTCCTTCCATAGTTCGAGCGCACAACTGAGTGCCCATTTACAGCTGGTAAACTGGGGTGTTCCATAGCCAGGCTTCAATCCAACAACTATGTAGTTGTGCTACCGAAGAAAGCACCCTGATCGCTTGGTCAGTCGGTCACTCACTTTATCTATTTGTGTATTAATTTTGTGTAGATGCTAGGAATGGCATCAGTATTTAAATTTGTACCTGATATGGTTTGGAAAGATCAAGTTATAAATAAGTAAAGGATGTACAGGAGCGGAATAGACCAGATGATGTTTATTACTGATAATGTTAATATTAATTCTGTATCATTGAAATGATGTCCCTTACTATGACTGTATAACTTTGACATCTGATGACTGACTAGTCTGACTTATGTGCTAGTCAGTTACAATTAATTGAAATGTTAATACTTCTGTATCACTGAAACGATGTCCTTACTTACTATGATTGTATAACGGTGACATCTGATGGCTGACTGGTCTGACATCTGTGCTAGTCAGCTACAAGTCTAGCCAGATACTAGCCAAGGCTGAACTGATGTTTCAGGTTCCATGAAATAACTCAAACCAGACTGTCTAGTATCAGAAGCTCGTGTTGTTCATCAGAGGCAATCCCTCAAAAGTGCAGGACCCCAACGAGTAAACCACAGCTGGTCATTGATATTCCTATAGCTGGGTCTACCAAGTCTGATATCTACAGTCAGCATTGCCAAGTTGAAAAGATAAGTGTCATTTAAGACACTGACCACCTATATATATATGAACCAACAGCCAATAGTTGTGATAGGAAACACATCTGCAACAGTATTCAAATCATAATTCAGTCACATGATGACAGTAATGTGTAAAGTCAGAGGACTAAGAGAACAGTGATACAGTAAAAGTGATTCCAGTTTTCATTAACTTTATTGTTCAAGATCCTGAAGTCTAAACAGACAAGACTACTTTTTAACATTGCTGAGTGACGGTTTCTAGTGAATATATTTTC
The DNA here is from genome assembly GCA_024509875.1 of Oreohelix idahoensis. Taxonomy (NCBI): domain Eukaryota; kingdom Metazoa; phylum Mollusca; class Gastropoda; order Stylommatophora; family Oreohelicidae; genus Oreohelix; species Oreohelix idahoensis. Next base: position 236,078 of record JAMPIV010015284.1, on the reverse strand, counting down.
TTCAAGGACAGACAATCCTACCATAACATTAGTTTAGAAATAATAGTAATTGTGTGAATATTTTTCATATATTATAAATGCTCATTTCCATATAGCAGAAATAGACGATCAGTGTATATATTAAAAGAATTAATTGTACCTGAGGACTTATTCACTTTTTACACTTGTGCTTAAAGTGAATGTTCATTTTATTTATCCCTAGACACTAAGTAATCATAAGATAGTCACAGGGAGGAGACACCTTAAATCCTGGTACAACTTCTTACCAACTGGCCAGGGTTTTCACAGTCTGACTATTCTTATGATATCAATACACCAGTGCTTATTTCTAAGACTGGGGTAGTACTTGTAAGACCAGAACTCTTTACAGGTATACTATCCTGGTAGCATATGAGATACCTGGTTATCCATCTACCAACCTTATTCTTACCTAAATAATTAAATTTAAATAACCTCCCGCTACAATTATTTTATGTCCATTTTATTATTATTTAATTATGGTTGTGTGTAGAATGGTTTGTGAGAGCACGTGGGCTCACTTGGAGATATATATTTCTCTTCTTCGCTCCTGAGGGAGCATGTGGCGACCAGTGTGGTTTGCCTCCGCATGAAGCATTCAGATGCTCTTGCAGTAGTGATTTCGGTAGCAACCGATGTTTCACGGTGAGATTGCCAGCCTCATGCACAACATCATACTAGTATCGCTAGACGACATACATGTGTGTGTGCGTGTGTGTGCATGATAGTTGAATGTTTCACGCAGTGTAGAAGAAGGACAGTTTGACAGGTGAGAGCATGGTGTTTCTGATTATAATTATTTAACTATTATGATTTTAACTAGCCGGTGCTTTGTTTCTGTTTCAGATTAGCAATACAGCACTGGCTGGGTGTTTTGTTTGTTGGTTAATTTCTTTAATGTTTGTTTCAGTGTGCTCTTTATCACTGACTGGGTTGTATAAATAAATACAGCCCTGCCTTAAGAATAAGAGTTTATTGTTGCTCTGGTTGGTGCGAGTGTGAAAGAAAATGATCACATATCACATCATCATCATCATCTCGCCCACCATATCACACAAGGATTACCTAATTCTAACAGTAGAGCACCATGAATAAAAAAGTACAGAGAGAGGAATGTTATTCACAAGTCTTCTGTGTAAGGTTAGAGAGCCAGTTCCGTCATGTGCAGACAGGGCAGGTAGAGTCGACAGACGATGACCGTTACTCAAAGTCGTAATAGCATTAGGCTGAAATAAATTGAGCACTCGTGGCACCGAGATGCCTGCTCAAAATCAATAAAACATGAAGATGAACATTATCACTGTCACCCTGATTTAAATTCGTTTGAGGATCATGCTGGGCTGAATTAGCATGGCGATGTGATCTATCATTTGAAGATCTATCTCTGTATCTAGATCGATTTTGACTATTATCCCAAATGTGATCATTGTTATTTTCTCTATTGGGACCATTATTTTGATTTGAACCCCAATGAGAACTAATGTGACTAAAATATCTATTTGAAGAATTTTTTTTTTTTGAGAAAAATTAGAGCAGGGTCGCTAATCACTGGTGTTATTGTCTCTCCTACAATTTCCTGAATTATTTCTATTAAGATCCTGTGGCATATTAGATTACCTCCAGTTTTGTTGTGCTGGAGAATTACCACGAAATGGTTTCCCTTTGTAAGAATTGAAATTCTTATAATCTCACCCTCTAAAGTTACGATCAACACTATGTGATCTATTGCGGAAATGATTTCTGTGCTGCATAGCAGAGGCAACAAGCAACCCATCTCTGACCTGAGAATGGCTAACAATAATACTTGAATGGGCTGTGACATATTGTCGGCAATATTGTTCAATATTATTTAAGTTTGTGGACTTCCGCTCATGTAGAAAAGAAAGAAATGATGCATTGACCGAAGTCATGACTTTATCGCGAAGCATCAAGTCGACGAGGGATTTATAAGTATGCTCAATCTTCGACAGCTCAATCCACCTATGAAATATGTGACATATGTTTGCTATAAACTCAGTGAAATCATTTCCAGTCTCCGGCAAATAAAGATTTGAAACGGAGACGATATCCATCCTCATCAAGTTGGTATTTTCGAAGCAGAGCAGCTCTGACAGCATCATAGTTATTTTTGTCAGGTTCTTGCAACATATTAACAGTCGTCATTGCTTCACCTGAGAGAAATTCCATCAGCCGTACACAGTATTCTGATTTATCAACTTTATGTGCCTCGCAAACGGTCTCGAGCCTAGTTAGGTAAAATAGTACATCGTCGGAGGGTGGCCTAAATTGTGGCAACCTAATTTTTAAATACCTAGCATTGTTCTTGTTAGATGAAGCTTGATCCTCCGGAGCATTATGTGAATTAATTCCGTTCATTAACTTTATTTTTTTTAAGTTCCAAAACCATCAAATTTCGCTCAAGTATTCTACGGTTTTCATTCTCAGTATCCTCTATATGTAATCTCCTGTCTTCAGCTGCTATCTTCTGTTTATCAGATTCAATCTTCTGTTTTTCAAGTTCCTGAGTTTTTGCATACTCAGTGAGTGCGAATTGTTTTAACTCCTGAGGGTCCACACCTGGAGCTTTCAATTGCTTGATAAAGTAATCCTAATTCGACATTTTGTCTACTTTTATAAGTATTTAACTTACTTTGTCAAATATATTTCAACGAGGTTAGAATTTATGCCTTACTCAACATATGACAAGTTCCTGTCAATAGAACCTGTAAACTAATCCTATCAATGTCAGGAATGCAATTATATAATTACCTAGTTATTAATTATTCATTAAATCATGCATTACAATTCAAGTAATACGTCTTATAAGGTAGATAATACAAGATGTAGACAATGAGAACAACGGTTACAGAGTTAAGATACTAAAGAACAAATGACAACGTCCGCAGGAATCAACGAAATAATAAAGCCGAACTGAAAGAAAATATTGCAAAGCTTGCAATGATTGCTGCGAAGAAGAAACTAGGCAATTTACAGCACAGGGTAAAAACGGAAATTATGTATGAAAATAAAGGATAGCAAGGATGAGAATAACAATCACAAAGTACATCATAAAAATAAGGTACAGAGAAAAATACTACAATAATCAACAATAATAACGTAACGTCATGTCTAAACAATTAGGTTTCACAGATAACCAACGCAGTGGACTAAACATCCGTCAGCAAACATTTGCTGGAATTTCCACTGTTGGAAATATGCAAAAAGTCCCTATAGAACACTAACGTAGGCCCTGGGGTGAAGCTGGGGTGTTCCCTTACGTCAGCCGCCTCCCAACAAGCCCGCATAAAACATGGAACATAAAACATGAAGAGATATGGTAGACATAATCAAAAGAAAGGCTCAACACAGAACATGCAACAGTGGCAGAGTACATGAAGACATAACCACTTATCTGTTTTAGAAAATCCCCACCTTCGTGAAACTACCAACGATGGGTCTCGGGTGTTGCATGCAGAATCTAAAAGGTAATGATGACTGGAGCTCCAAAGGTTAGGGAGGTCAACCGTTGGGCTTGAAACATCAAAAAATTCGGTGTCGTCGCTAAAACGTCTTGAAAGATGAAGTGCATCTTGACACAAATTTCTTTTCTGAGACTTGACATATTGAACTTGCTAAACGAATCTTGAAAAGGAGATTTCTTTTCCCCACACTGGCCCACCAGCTGTTACTAGGTAGTTTTGTGTTGTGTTGACTGGCCTTGCTGACAATAGTGTGGTCAGGCCTATCAGGCTTACTGTAAGTGGCCGACGTGTTTTTGGATTGGCATCTATTTGCGAATGTTATTATGGGCCGTATGGATAGGCCAATAGTGACAAGACGAACATCACGGTAACTATAGGGTCATAAGATTGACCAACTGAAAAAAGTCAAGATTGCTGGACCCATATTTATGTGACAATATTTACGATACAATTTATTGAAGACTGGTACATTGACATCAAGGTCGGAACAGTTATAAATACAGTTATATGTGGTGGTCATCATACATGGATCAGGAAGTACAAATGCTTGACCTCACTAGCCGTTACCCGATGAAGGTTAACGGAAGGATTATGGTACCGAAGTTGAAGAATGCATAGCTTTATAAAATCGATCATATTACAAGCAATGAGCATATATGAAGATCCGATAATGATTCCAACGCGTTGTATTGACGCACTAGCGACCTGACTCCATTAGTCAAGTCGAAGAGCTACAATAAATAATCCTGGAGGAAAAAAAAGTATCAAAAGTGAGATACTCAAATGAGCCGTTTGAGGCTACACTTTCAAATCAAGGGTGTCTTGGCATGTATTCTTCAAGAGCATCACTTCTTCTTATAAATGAATATGATGATCGTGACTTTCCGAGCCACGGATAAGTACACGAGAAAATCACGTCTAAATCAGACGGCTAATATCGAGATCTCCCTCCAGAATATTTGCCGGATTGCAACAACAAAACGATCGCACCCAGTTGCGCTATTTTTTTTCAAATATTGTGCCAGACGGCGCGTAAATAAATAAACATATACAACCCATTTAGATGCGTTCACATGTGTGGCTATCAAAACTAGATTGGCATGTCAAATCTCGCACACTTAACTCCCATAGAAAAAGGATGTAACAGTCACAAGCGGTTAATTAATGACGTCATAAAGAAAACATTATTTGGTAGATAACAACATTTTCACTACAAGAATGTTTTAACATGTTTATCAGATTACATTGAAGCGAATCGTTATACCCCTTGATTCTTTGTCTCGTCAACCAACAGTTTTATCCTTGGTACAGTTTCTGAAAGCGACAACCGCACATCATTTTCAGACTCCAATTTTTTCTTGTTTCAGATTAGATTTAGAAATCGACGTTCTCTCTTCATTACACAACTTTGTTTCTCACTAAGACTACTACTTTATGAATATTTCAGTTGGATTATATGCAGTATGGCTGTTAAAGATGAAAAGGGTGGACCAAGAGAAGAATATAAATGTTATTATTAATTTTCGCTGATAGATGCGATTAGCATGGGTCGGGCTTACAGTTGGCCGACAGGTGTATACTGTAAATGTCAATTTACGCGAATGTCATAGGTACTTGAACTACACATCTACTGCACTCATGCACCACAGCAACACGTAGGAGTCAGGAAGTGGTGGAACTAGATTACAATTTTCAACGTTTATTAACGATAGACTCACGCAGACATCATGGGACGACATTTCACATCAACAGTTCAACATATACGTATCCAGCATAAACCGTATGTTAGCAAGCCGTTATATCCAAGGCTTTAAATAGCAAGTACAAAATCTCTCAAGCTTCACCAGCATCTACAATACATAAATAAGCCGTAATATCCAAGGCTTTGAATAGATATCCTGGAATTATCATATATTCCTTTCAAATATATATATCTTGGAACACACTGACGAAATGGTAATACCATCCATTTCGGAGCTCTGCCCGAAGCGTACTGTCACGAAAAATCAGCTGCTCGAAAACCTGTCACTGAGCGTCGGCTCTTGGTGACCTTGATGCCATTATATGGTACTGCGCAGTTCGTATAAGCTGTTCTGAGCTGCCATACAGTGTATTGTCTATGGATGGGTTGTGTGGTAGCAGTTGTTGTCTCAGTCCCTGAAGTGCAGGGCACTGTAGTAGGTGGTGTTCTACTGTCTCCAACGGGTTAGGGCAGTGTCTACATTTTGCTATATTTTGTGAACTTAGTCTGTTTCTGTGGCCATTTAGTGTAGAGTGGCCTGTTCTCAATCTGAAGATTTTGGTTTGGTACCTTCGTTCGATATCGTTCATAGCATCTTTCTTATTTGGGGCTGTTTGGTGAATGAAGAGTCTTCTTCCTGTTTTAGCCTGTGCCCACGTGTTCAGCCAAACTTCTTTACAGTTGTTTTTGACTATTTGTTTAACTGTTAACATACTCAGTGGGTGATCAATCTGTGGCATTTTTGCTCCCTTCTTTGCCAGTCTATCAGCAACTTCATTTAATGTGATGTTTATGTGGCCAGGTATCCATTGCATGTATATTTCTGTTCCGTACAAGTTCATAATTTTGTGGCATGTTTCTTGAACCTTCTGGATAGTACTGATCGAGTTGGTTTTCCAGTTTCCTATTGCCAAGAGGGCAGCCTGCGAGTCTGAGAACACTACAACATCATTTGGTTCCATTTCGTCTGATTCAAAGAGTTCAAAAATTCTAGTTAGGGTTTTCTGGATGGCGACTACTTCGGCTTCGTAGTTTGTGCACCAGATACCACAGGGACCTGCAATTTTGACGGGTTCTTCAGTACTGGGTGGGATGATTATGGCCCCGTATCCAGCATTTATTACTGCTTTGAAAGCTGACCCGTCTGTATAGGCATGGATAATGTCTTCATCGTACTGACAGATGGTTTCCATAGCAAGTGTTTTCAGCAGCGTAGGTATGAGGCTTTTATTTGCGGGTTGTAGAAGGTTTGTACGTATTATTGGTCTTTTTAGTTCTACGTGAGGTGGTAGGTCAGGCACAACTTGAGTAGGTAGTCTAGTCTCTGGTATGTAGTGCTTCCCTGAAAGCTCTTGGTACCTTCTAGTGAAAGATGTCTTTTTAATTCGGTACCTGGAGTTGAGGTCACCGATAACGTTTTTGCAGGGGTCATCTTTGTCAGCTCGCAAGAATCTTTCTGCCGTGATAATGACTGATTTCTCTCTCCTTAGTTCTAGGGGTTCCACATTGGCGGAAATCTCACATGCGCTGGTCGGAGTAGTTCGCAAGCCTCCACAGATGAATCTGAGTGCCTGGTTTTGTATGCGATCTAGTTTCAGTCTGAGTGTTGGGCTAGCAGTGGCTTGCAGGGGTAGAGAGTAATCCATAACTGAGCGCACGTATCCCAAGTACAGTTGTCGTAGGGTGCTCTGATTGGATCCCCAAACGCTTTATGAGGTTTAGCCTTCTAGAGGCCTTAGCAGTTAGGGACTCAACATGTGTTTTGTATGTGAGTCTGGTATCTAGCTGTATCCCTAGATAAGTCGGATTGTTCTCTTTAGCTAGCTTTGCATCATCAAGTTTTAAATCCAGTTCTTTCTTTACTGTTTTGTTGCTGAGTGTGAATATAGTGTAGACTGTCTTACTCGTGTTGATCACCATTTTCCAGAAGCTGCAGTAGGTTGTTAGAGCAGCCAGTGCACGGTTTAGTTTCTTTTGCAGTTGCAAGTGGGACTTCCCTTCTGCCCAAAAGACCAGGTCATCAGCAAACAAGGCGCTGGGTAATTCAAGGTAGTCTGCCAGATCGTTTATGTATATGAGGAAGAGGGTGCAGCTTAGGGCTGAGCCTTGTGGGAGGCCTTCTTGGATGGTTCTTTTCCCTGATGTTGCTCCGTTGACCGTTGTGGAGATGGTTCTATTTGTGAGGAATCTTTTATCCAACGAAACATTCTTCCTTCTATGCCCATCTTCTGCATCTTGAAAAATAGACCGTCTCTCCATACTCTGTCATATGCCTGCTTGAGGTCTACGAAAACTGCGGCCACATGATTTTTATCCTGGAAAGCATCGGCAATATGTTGTACCAATCGGATTACCTGGTCAACAGTCTGTCTTCCTCTTCTAAATCCTGCTTGGTTAGGATGGAGGGCTTTTCCTTTCTCTAACCACCAGTAGAGGCGTGCATTTATCATACGTTCTGCCATTTTCCCAACGCACGAAGTCAGGGAAATGGGCCGGTAGCTACTGACTTCGCTTGGTGGTTTATCTTTTTTGAGTATTGGGATAATGTTAGCCGTTTTCCATCCTGTAGGTACAGTACTGCTTCTCCACGTCTTGTTTATGAATTCCAGGATCGTCAGCAAGCCTTTTCCCCCAAGTTTGACTATCATGTCGTTGGTAACCTGGTCTGGCCCTGGTGCTTTTTTGGGTTTGGTCTTTAGGAGACTGGATTGCAATTCAGCTAGCGTAAATTCCTGATCAAAGATGCTGTCCACAGCCTTGTGTGCTTTTAGCATGCGTTTTGTAAGTGTCTTGATGGCTTTATCTAGATTGGCTCTTTTGTATGTTTTATTGACTTCAGCAAAGAATCGATTTAGGACTCGTGCTTTCCCTCTGTTGGAGGTAGCTGTGTTACTGTTTGGAAGTTTTATAGGGATTGGGTTTCTCTTCTGGGATGTCCCTGCCATGCTGTCAATGAGTTTCCATGCTTTCTTCCCTTCTTTATTTAGGTCTAGGTTTTCGCATTTTTCTTTCCAGGTTTCCATTTTGGCTTTTCTGCTCGCTAGCTTAACCTGTGCAGTGAGTCTGTTGTATGTGGTTTTGTTTTCACGGCTAGGATTTTTCTGAGCGATTTTCCGTGCCTTGCGTCTTAGTTGTACTAGGTGTTCTAATTCCTCATTCCAGAAGATGCTGTATTTGACACGGCGCCTTTGGGGATTGCCTGTTTGGCTGCCTGCAGTATGGCTGTAGAGATCTGATCGTTCAAGGTATTAATGTCTTGGTTCATGTCTATTTCAGTGAGGAGCTGGTCTGATATGAGTTTGTAGTGTTCCCAGTTTGCTCGAGCATAGTTCCATTTCGGCTGTCTTTTGGTTTCCGTTTTTGTTTTACCCTGCGAGATGGTGGTGAGGATGGGTAGATGGTCGCTTCCTATGTCCTCCAATACCCTCCATTTATACCGGTTGGTGAGGTCTGCAGACACAAGTGTTAGGTCTGGTCGGCTACTGGTTCCGCTAGCTTTATGGTAGAGGGTTGGTGGGGATCTTTCGTTTTGGAGGACTATAAGGTTGGAAGTGTTACATAGCTCTTCTACTGCCTGGCCTGAGGTGTTGGTGTCCTGGTATCCCCAGAGTGGGGAGTGGGCGTTGAAATCCCCTGCTATGATTGTTCTCTTGTATTCGATATCATCAAAGTAGATTCCATTAGTTTCTCTGGGGGGTCTGTAGACATTAAAGATTTGGAAATGTCCGTCACTTCCCCAGACTGTCACTCGTTGTATGTCAGTTTCATCATCGGTTCGAAGACTTTCGACCTCTGCCTGTACATCATTCCTTACCAAGGTTAGGATTCCTCGACAATTATTATGGCAATTACATTTGTACATTGTGTAGCCTGGGAAGTTGATGGATTTGTCCTTAAGAACGGTTTCTTGAATCAGTGCAATGTGAACTTTCTGGTCCTTCAGTAGTTTCTTTAATTCTAACGATTTAGTTCTTATTCCATCTACATTTAACTGTAGAATGTTAATATACTCCTCGGTAGCACACTTTTCGCCAGGAGCAGCCGAGGGGCGACCTGCTTGGCGCGGACCTTTTGCGAGGCGACGTCCGAGCTCGTATATCTTAGGTTGTATTAGTGTCATGGCATCATGAGTAGTGGGGGGTTGTGATGACTTTCTTTCATCCCGGTAGTTATCCTCTTTTTCCATGCGGGGTGTGCAAGGCATGGTGGGCACTGTACCATCATCGGTGGGGAAGTATTATTTTCCCCTGCTGTCCTGTTCGCCTGATGTCTGTCCTACCCCCTGGGGGTAGACAGCCCCAATACCATGTTGCACCACCTCAGTGGGGTTCACCGTTGTGCAGTCCCCGCCACCAAATGACCGCTGTTTTCTGGAAACATCCATAATTTGTCAGCTATTTAGTCAGCACTAGCGCTTCTAGTTGGTCAAAAGGATCGTCACGTCGTGCACCCTGGTGCCTTCACTATGAGATGCTGTGGATGGTTTGTAGCTGTGCCATTCCAAGTTGGAGGACAGTCACAGGTAAAAGCAGGGCTTTGCAGGGGCGCTCAACATAGTTTGGTCAGTCGGTCGAGACTGTTACCGGGGGATGGCCGCCACTGTCTTTGTGGCTTCTGGGAGCCATATGTCAAGCTTGGAAGGTCAAGGTGGACCGGTGAGTTTGAGCCACTGGTTCAGTTCTCCAGTGCGACCGCTCTTGCCCAAAGGTGCTACCACTCTTGGCCTCCCCCAATCTATGAAAACATTCAAGTAGACGTCTGAGAGTGTACGATAATGATGATGATTAAAGAAGAATCACGTAAGTCGAGAATCAACTTATCCAAAACAGTACTTTAGAAGCAATGAATGTAGTAGGTGACGGGTTAAACATTTCTTGGTGTTTGGAGGACCCACCAGTAAATTACGAAAGTCACTAAATAAAGTTGTAGTACATCCAAAAACAAAAACTTCATTACGAATATGGTTTTCTGTAACCGCTGTTTCTTTTCATTTGTCATATTTATGTCTGTGCGTATTTACAATAGCGCTTGTCGTAGACCCGTTTTCTGGGATGTTTTGTAATACAAGTTGTTCAGACCCGAGTGAAACATTCCCAGTTACGATGGTTTGGCCACGTCGGCAGAATTGAAGAAGAACGTCTACCACGACACATGGCAACACAGTTGCCAGGGATCCAGATCTCCAGGACGACCCAGAGTTCGCTGGGAGGACAACATTTGACAATCCCTGCAGGACCGAGGCCTGGCCTGGAACCAGACCAATGAAATACAGCTTACAGGATAACATGGCGCTCTTTCTGGCTAACCTCTACACTTAACGGTAGAAGAGGTTTGTTTGGTTTTAAGGACCATCTTCATTGCACACGGTCAACTCTATCAGTGCTCATATCTGCTCCCTTAGATCTCAAGGAGGATCTCAGCACAGTGCACGAACTCTAAAGCCCCAGCGAGGATCCCAATGTAAATTTTGCCATGGCAGTGGTCGCATGGCAAACGTTTTACGATTTCAACTGCCGAAGAATTGTTAACGTGCGCAACTTGCAGACGGGACCTCCTATTTTTTCGCCCTTACCCGAGAAGGCTAGGTATCTGATCTCACTAAGCAGGGCATCGGGGGAGGGGGGGGGGTTAATATTATTACTTCCCAGTGGTCAAAAATCATCAAAACTATTCCCTGTATTGGGAACCGAACCCGGTGCTTTTAGAATTAAAGGCGAACGGCATACTTCTTAGAAACTCCATCTCCCAGGGTAGATGTGGAAGGAACAAGTAAGAAAATGTGTGTAAAAGATTGTCCAAGTGCGCTTATTTGCGCCAATGAAACGTTTTGGTGTGCACATCTCCGACTGCACCTATTTCTGGGTGCAATAATTACCATTGAAAAGTGGCAGAGCATATAAGTGTTCACTACTTTAACAAGTGCATCAAAGTTCATATTATTGAAAGTTTTTTAACTCTAAACACGGGAAAGATAAGAAACTTTTAACAATTCAACAAGTAAGCTAATTTAAAAAAAAAAAAGTAAGTCTTTTTCGCCTTATATAATTTTGTATAATGAATTAATAAAGTTAAAAAAGTAATGAATATACCTCGTGTTTTATTTAGTTTTATATTTCTTTAATACTTAAATTGTTCCCCTTTGGAAGAAAAGTGGATGCCTTCCCCTAACTTCTATATTTCTGCTACTTAAAATATTACATGGTTATGTTATTTTTTGTTTCACTTATTTCCGAGATTCAACATCCCGTCGCAACCTGACAAGAGGTGTGATCTCTTGGCTAGAAGTGGGGTATATTGTGTACATTTGTATAACATTCTGACAGCATGACTGTTATCTCTGTATGTTTTTTTTTTATTTGGCTGCGGGGGAGGGTTGGGGGGGAGGGGGGGTCCCTCACTTTTGAATTAGCGATGAAAAAGTATATTTATGTTAAAGAACGCTAGCTGCTGTCTGGCCGTTACGTTGTAAGTTTATTCGAGGGTTCCTGCTTGTTCAATCCAAATATGTGTTTATTTATATTTTCTAAGTGTACTGATTTTACGTCTATATCTATAAATAGCGGTAATATCCGGTTTAGCCTGGATCTATGTCCGAATGTGTGGAAGTTGGGTTTGTTGCGAATCGTTTTAGGAAGGTTTAAGTTTTGTTTTTTTATTGCTTTAATTGTATTATTGCATTGATTTGTGTTTCTAACACACACACAATAATTAAGTGAGTGCTTCTTCGTAGACGACATTGGTAGCACAGTCACTTGGTGACAACACGAATAAGTGTTTCGGTGTGCTAACTCGGGAAAATGTCACATACTGTTGCCCATGTGAGAAGCACTTATCGCTGAAATCGACGCCGGCCACGTGAAGCGTTTGACCTTGTGCTTTATTAATGGTAACTGAAAAACAGAATTGGGAATTGGAGTCTCTTAAAATTGAAAAACAGATCGGAGGGAATCATCGGGATTCTTGGTATGCAGACCTTTTCCCCGCTACAACAACCTGTCAGTATGGTGGCCTCAATTATGTAGTTCTTCAAAGATGTTATTTGGAGTCTAGTGCCACTACACAGTTTTGGCGGGCCCGCAAATTAATACGATTACACTACTCATGAGTGTATTGTTGCCTTTTAAATCTTTTAAAGTCCTAATTAGGGCTTCGATAGAACTTTTTGTGTAACATTGTGCACTCAACTTAAATAGTGCATGGGTCGTTGTAGCAACGTCGCAGCTATTCCCGAAGAAGCCACTGCCAGGGCAATATAACCACGAGATATTATTTTGGCCAAAAGCAGATTTATAAGCAAAGTCTGTCCCGTACAACAAGGCGCATCTAAAAGACAACACGTGGCTTGAACCATTTTCAACACATGCGAGAACTGTGTTGTAAACTGTAGGTTGATCAGTGTTCATGTGGGTCTCATCAGTAGTATTGTAGGCACGCTACGGGTATGATTTCTGCAGGATGAGCGTGACTTTTTATATAAGAATTTATATTAGTTCGACAATGGCGGGCGTGTTGGTAGTGTGTTGTGCTGATAATGTGTTTGTTTATACAAACAGGTGTTACAACGTATATTACAACAGTTATACTTACTTTACAAAACAGGTAGACAATATTTATATATATATATACATACGATATTTAGCCAATACAGATAACAAAGGTTTTTAATTGTAATAAATATATTTTATTTTCAACAGTGTTTTGTTACAGCAGTAACAAAAACATATGAACAGGATCACATATTGGAAGATATGTTAGCTGGAGAGAGGGTAGTGTGTACAATTTTTATATTTTCAAACAACAGTAACAAAAACATTTTATGAACAGGATCACATATTGGAACATATGTTAGATGGAAAGAGGGAGGTCTGTACTATTTTTATTTATTGATAAACAGCAGTAACAAGAATATATGAAAAGGATCACATATTGGAAACCGGTTAGCTGGAGAGAGGGAGGCGTGTACAATTTTTTACTGGTAAACAGCAGTAACAAAGGGGGCATAGTGGAAGAGATATATTTTTTAGATATTGAGGGAAGATGCCGTCAAGTTATCTTCGTGTACCTGTCCTTGGCGGTGGTGATGACTCATGGGTGTGAGTTAAGGGTGTGTGGGTGGTATTGCTTTTGGTTTGTCTGGTGTTGTGCGTAGGTATTTTAATTAATGTAAGGTGCTGGTATTATGTTGTTTCTTCACAATATATATATATATATATATATATATATATATATATATATATATATATATATATATATATATATATATATATATATATATATATATATATATATATATATATATATATATATATATATATATATATATACATATGTACAACAGACATTAAAATCGATTAAAGCCTGCACTCATGAGCTGAAAGAGGAAAATATAGAAAAATCGATAAATTCGCATAGTATGCTTTTTATAGCGGAAAATGGCTAATGAGCGGGGTGTGGTGGGGGTGATTTTGGCTGGCGGTGGTGATGACACATTGGTGTATTGGTGCGGGAGTAAGACAATGTATAAGTACAGAGGCATAATAAGTGTTTATATATAAATTTTTATTATATTATTATTATGAAGTGAGGACATTGTCGGCGTGTACCTGTCTTTTGATTTAAAAATATGACAAGAAATTTCCGTTGTTGGGTTAATGTAATTACATATTGATATGGGCTCTGGTCCACGGCGTAGTTTTCTTTATTAAGCACAATCCAACAATTAAAATACCTACACACAACACAGCAGACAAACCAAAAGCAATACCACCGACACACACCAGCTACACCCCAACACACAACCATGAGTCATCACCCCCACCAGCCAAAATCACCCCCACCACACCCCGCTCATTAGCAATCTTCCGCTATAAGGTGGAGACTGCCACAGTAAACGGAGAAGACATCACATGTTTGTATTACTCCACCTTTTGATAATCCCTGTGTTGACTCTGGGCCTTCGTCAATATCCACGAGTTCGCTATTTTTATTATTCAGCAGATTGGGTTTTCCCAAAAACATACTATCTGAGCGGGGCTCCCAGTTCGCTTCTGCTGCTAGAAAGAGCTCGGTGACTCGCTTCATCAAAGCATGCAAGGCCTTTGACCTCCACAATAAGTCTAAAGAAAACAAATGTGTTGAGTCAAGAGGTAGGTGCTGCGCCAGTTATCACTATCGATAACTATGAATTGGCAGTGATGCCCCACACACATACCTTGTGTCTATCATCAATGACGAACTCTCTCTGGACACAGAGATTGACAACCGCATTGACAAAGCTGCAGCTACCTTTGCCCGTCTCACATCACGTGTTTGGGGAAACTCCAAACTCACAACGACGACCATAGCTGCGATATATAACGCCTGCATCACCAGCTTACTTCTTTATGACAGTGAGAAATATTTGAAAATGGAAGAAATACTCGACAAAAATATGTGGCGGCTATAAGGAATATTTAAAGAAATGTTTGACAACTGGCAGACATTTTTGACAGCTGCAAGAATTATTTGTAGTACTTGACAAAAGGAACAAATATTTAATGACCAGTTTGGAAAACTATGAGAAATATTTAAAGAAATATTTAAAGAAATATTTAAAGATGTCTTTGACAGCTACAAGAAATATTGGCAACCGGATTAGTCATTTACTGGAATATGTGACAACTGCAAGAAATATTTGAAGAAATATTTGGCAACTTCAACAAACACTCGAAGAAATATTTGGTAATGAGAAGAAATATGTTAAGAACTTTTTTAAAAGAGCAATAAATATTTAAAGATATATTTGATAATTGCAACAGTGCGTTGAAGAAATATTTGACAAAGGCAAGAATTATTTAATGAAATCTTTACACTCACAAGAACCAACTGAAGAAATATTTGAAGAAATATTTGACAACTGGAAGAAACATTTGAAGAAATATTTGACAACTTTAAGAAATATTTGAAGACATATTTGACAATTGGAAAAAAAACATTTGAAGGACAATTTGAAGAAATATTTGACACCGGGGAAAAAACATTTGAAGAAAAATTTGACAACCGGAAAAATTATTTGAAGAAAAAGAAATTGACCACTATAAAATTATTTGAAGAAATATTTGACAAGTGGTAGAAACATTTGCATAAATATCTGACACCTGTAAGAAATATTTGCCAAGTGGAAAAAAAAATTTGAAGAAATATTTGACAAGTGGAAGAAACATTTTCATAAATATTTGTCAAGTGGCAGAAACATTTGCATAAATATTTGACAACTGTAAGAAATATTTGCCAAGTGGAAAAAAATGTGAAGAAATATTTGACAAATGGAAGAAATATTTGCATAAATATTTGACAACTGTAACAAATATTTGACAAGTTAAAAAAAAAATTTGAAGAAAAGTTTGACAACCGGCAAAACATTTGAAGAAAAATTTGACCACTCTAAAAACATTTGAAGAAATATTTGACAAGTGGCAGAAACAGTTGCATAAATATTTGACAACTGTAAGAAATATTTGCCAAGTGGAAAAAAATTTGAAGAAATATTTGACAAGTGGAAGAAACATTTGCATAAATATTTGACAACTGTAAGAAATATTTGACAAGTGTAATAAAATTTGAAGACGTATTTGACAACTGTAAGAAATATTTGCATAAACATTTGACACATGCAAGAAACATATGCATAAATATTTGACAGATGTAAGAAATATATGACAAGCCGGAAAAAAATTTGAAGAAATATTTGACAAGCGGAATAAATATTTGCATAAATGTTTGACAAGTGGAAAAAAAATTTGAAGAAATATTTGACAAGTGAAAAAAACACACGCAAGACACATTTGCATAGATATTTTACAACTGGAAACAAACATTTGAAGAAATATTTGAGAAGTGGGAAAACATTTGAAGAAATATTTGATAAGTGGAAGAAACATTTGTATAAATATTTTCCAAGTGGAAAACATTTGAAGAAATATTTGACAAGTGGAAAAACATTTGAAGAAATATTTGACACATGCAAGAAAGATTTGTATAGATATTTGAATCTGTAAGAAATTTTTGACAAGCGGGAAAAATTTGAAGAAATATTTGACATCTGGAAAAAAATATTTGCATAAATATTTGACAAGTGGAAAAAAAAATTGAAGAAATATTTGACAAGTGAAAAAAACACATGCAAGACACATTTGTATATATATTTTACAACTGGAAACAAACATTTGAAAAAATATTTGACAAAAGGGAAAAGATTTAAATAAATGTTTGACAAGTGGAAAAAAACATTTGCATAAATATTTGCCAAGTCGAAAAAATTTGAAGAAATATTTGACACATGCAAGAAACATTTGGATAGAATTTGACAACTGAAAAATTTTTTGACAACTGGGAAAAATTTGAAGAAATATTTGACACCTGGAAAAAAAACACTTGCATAGATATTCAACAAGTGGAAAAAATTTGAAGAAATATTTGACAACTGGCAAAACGTTTGAAGAAATACTGACACATGCAAGACACATTTGCATAGATATTTTACAACTGGAAAAATATTTAATGAAAAAATATTTAATGAAAAGTTTGGAAAACTGCAAGAAATATTTAGAGAAATATTTAAATAATTATGTGACAGCTGATCTATTTACCTACAGGTTGGAACCATTGGGCAGGACTGGAAAAAACTGTGGGACCATCTTTGCTGATTGGATGAAAAGTTTTCACTAAAGGTTGAAAATTGTAGGATTAAAAAAAAATGGATACCCGTGTGATAATTGGAACAAATACTTAGTTACATTTATTTAATGTATTGCGAACCGTGTATCAATTTCACGGTTGTTTGTTTCGCGGTCATCCTAACTGCCCACTAAGTAGCGGTAAAGACATTAATCCAGTCAAAAAGAAACCGTTGACTGAGTTGTACGAAAAGACGCGGGAAATTGACGAATATTTGAAGATCGAATGTGATGTCAACCTGGTCGAAATGTGGGAATTCGAGTGGCATCGACTCAAACGAACCGATCAAACAATCGACCGTTTTCTGTGCGACACATTCCCAAGCCTGAAACCGTCGAATACCAAATTTAGATACCCTCTAACAGAACAACTGATTCTAGCCTCTGTTATAGACGAGACGTGTTTTGTCATCATGGAATGCGATATCCACGTCGCCGATAACTTGAAAGACCATTTTCTTAAATGACGACCATTTTCAAAAATGTCGACGTCACGAGAGACGATATTGGCGATTTCATGGGTGAGCACGCGCGTGAACAAAATTAAATTTAATTCAAATGTACTAGCTTAGTAGTAGGCCTAGTCAGCTTTTACCTGTGGCTATCTAAACATAATTTAAAATGTATATATTAAAAAAATATTAATAGTTTGTCTTGTGTTAATTTAGCATTAGGCATAGATAGCACATAAATACTAATTGTAAGTCATCGGTGATAGGTATAAAAGAAAGATAGAGGAATTAGACAATATTTAAAAAAAGAGTAAAGACAACTCGTATACAACAACGAATTTGTAGCACAATAAGAGCAAATAAGTCCAACATAATGCTAACCAGATTGCAGTCAGGGGCGGGAAAAGCTTGGAGCAAAACAACAGAAAAAAACATACTAAGGAAGGAACGTCAAAACGGACAGAAAATGAAAGTAACATAAGCCCCGGTCCAAATAACACAGAAATTAAGGACAAAATTAGAACCAGCAAGGACAAAATAAAAGTGAACTCTAGTAAATAACGACAGGGAATAAAACAAAAAAAAGCAACGAGAAAGACCTCTATGCTACGGAATGTTATATCGTCTACGATCAATGGTTTCGTCGCGAGCGCCGACCAACGATCGATTTTCATAACGAGCGGTAAACGCACGTGTTTCAACTTTATTAACAATGGCTGAAAATGGCCTCGACATTGTTCAGGTTGCAGTCTGTACAGCGACATTAATGGATTGTCTAGTTACCGCCATAATCTAGTCTGCATATAGGATATATCTCTACGGAGCATCGTTGTGATCAATAAAAAACTGCTAATTGGACTTGTCCCGCCTGGCCTTTGCCGGTATTTTTTTATGTTGGAGAATACGGCTCTGTGCGGGGTCACTTAGATACCACTAGATGGACATTGGGGTGAGTAGACTTATTACTCACGATATAATATAAATTATAAAGAAAACTACCCCGTGGACCAGAGCCCCTATCAATATGTAATTACATTCACCCAACAACGGAAATTCCCTGTCATATTTTTAAATCAAAAGACAGGTAAACGCCGACAATGTCCTCACTTCATAATAATAAT
This sequence comes from Oreohelix idahoensis, assembly GCA_024509875.1. NCBI lineage: Eukaryota > Metazoa > Mollusca > Gastropoda > Stylommatophora > Oreohelicidae > Oreohelix > Oreohelix idahoensis. The sequence goes on along the minus strand of JAMPIV010015284.1, from coordinate 217,550 downwards.
ATAATAAAAATTTATATATAAGCACTTATTATGCCTCCGTGCTTATACATTGTCTTACTCCCGCACCAATACACCCATATGTCATCACCACCGCCAGCCAAAATCACCCCCACCACACCCCGCTCATTAGCCATTTTCCGCTATAAAAAGCATACTATGCGAATTTATCGATTTTTCTATTTTCCTTTTTATCTCAAGAGTGCAGACATTTATCGATATTTATGTCTGTTGTATATATGTATAAATATATTTTATGAAGAAACAACACAATACCAGTACAATCCAACAACTAAAATACCTACACACAACACACCAGACAAACCAAAAGCAATACCACCCACACCAAACCACAGATATGTATTGTCTTACTCCGGCGCAACCCCCCAACACACACATCAATGAGTCATCACCCCCGCCAGCCAAAACCACCCCAAACAACACCACGCTCATTAACCAGCATCCTCTATAAAACTTATACTAAACGAATTTATCGATTTTTTTTATATTTTCCTCTGTATACATACATACATACACACATACACACACACATACATACATACATACATACATACATACATACATACATACATACATACATACATACATACATACATACATACATGCATACATACATACATACATACATACATACATACATACATACATACATACATACATACATACATACATACATACATACATACATACATACATACATACATACATACATACATACATACATACATACATACATACATACATACATACATACATACATACATACATACGCACGCACGCACGCACGCATGCACGTATATGTTGCGTACGGTTTTGCTGAGTTTATAATCTGTTAATGTACCTAGTTTATTTGGAGACATTAATTTCTAGATTCCTGATCAAAGGGATATAACTCATGATTTTACTTGGGTTGAATTCTACAGTGGTTGTTAGCCCACTTGTTTTAACCTACCGTTCTAATATTAGAATCGATGTCTGGTTGCCTGACCATATATGGCTTGAATGGTCAGCGTTTCTTAGAATGTTTGCAAATAGATTCAATGTCTTATTACCTGACCATAAATGGATTGAATGGTCAGTCTTTTCCTTGTATGTGTTCATCATCGCCCACCTGAGTTTAGCTCAGAGGGTATAGCGTCTATCGACGTATGCGCAAGTGTTGGTGGGCGTTAAGAGAGACTTCCGATCTGGAGTCGAGCGGCAAATTTTCCGAGTGTCAAGACGTCCTTTTTTGGCGTCTCTGTTTTGGCTTTATGCCTGGGGAATAAAGTCCTCTGTGTGTGAGTCCAAGCTGTCTACAAGATATTTTCCCCCATGATATTTCTATGCGTCTAGGAGACGAGTGTGTTTACTAGTGTTTTTCTGAAAGGGATGAAAGGTAAATTGACATTTTATTCATTTCTCTTTGTAACCAGAATCACGTATTTATGCTGACATACCTGCTTAGGGCCTGTGTATGCCCCATGATCATTATATCACCTTTGGACAGGGTCTGACCCCCTATTTGCTAAGGAAAACCACAGAGGCCATTGTACCTAGAGGCCTGCCATATTTTGCGGCCGGCTGTATGCTAGTCAATGTATCTGACTTGGTGATGTCAGGATAGAGTCGGTTTAGACTCATATTTAAGGACCTGCTAGTAATGCGGGGTATTTTGCTATAGCTGAGAGGAGTTATAGATTGTCTTCAGCACTACGATATGGACCGCTTGCCTATGATCCATTAATGCCAGCTGCATTGAACATTATTATTATTATGCTGTGATGTCCCAATTGTTATCAGATGACTATATATCATGATGTCAGCGTATCCTGTTTGTTGTACTGTAATAAATGATTGAAACGTCAGCTGTGGTTCAACAGTGTGGTGTGCCAGCCTGATGGAGCTTTAGTCGTCATTATGTCAAGTGAATTATAACTGAAGGTACCCGGCGCTGCCTGGTAAATTGTTGACATCTAAACAATTCATGAGTCGTGCTGTACACAGCTAATCAAGACGAAACGAGGTCAGAAGGTCAAGTGCCGATTTCAACGTTGTTATTATATCAGAAGGTCAAGTGCCGATTCCAACGTTGTTATATCAGAAGGTCAAGTGCCGATTCCAACGTTGTTATTATATCAGAAGGTCAAGTGCCGATTCCAACGTTGTTATGTTATCAGTAGGTCAAGTTCCAAAACTATCGTCGTTACAGTTATTTTGAAGCAAGTTCAGCTGTTCACGTCATCGTTGGATCATTGATCCTTAGAATGCTGACTAGTGTACCTGATCTTCGCCATTGTTGACGATTGGATTTTCTTAAGTTAAGTGGCCTGATTGTTGTTGTGAACTGTGCCATTATATTGTGTAACTGAGCCTTCTGTGTTTACACCCTTTATATGTTTACATGTTATTTATATATTTATATTTCAGCGGGTTTCTTGGTTGAGCGGTGTCTGTTGTAGGCTATACCACGTAACAGAGGGCCTACAACAGCGGTCTATAAGGAACTTATCGTGAATTTCCCATCTGTGGAAATTTGTAGCGACTTTTTGTTACTTCGCGATATTTTTGTTTAGTTGTGACGAAGTGTGCCTTTCGTTGTTTTGTCATATTTTTTGTTCTTTGATTTTTTGATTTGATTTGTTTGTATTTGTCGCCTCCTCTTCCTTTCGTTTAGTTTTATACAACCTTTATATTTATACACTGTGGAGTCATTTGTTTGTTACACTTTTCGCAGTTATCATCACATGCTTTGTGATATTTTTCTTTAGTTTCGCTGTATAATTTATTTGACTTCTGCGAACGTTTTCGGTTGTTTTGTATACTTGTCTTTGTGCTGATTAACGTTATTTATTTTTGTCATACACTGTTTATATATATATTTAGTCATATTTAGTTCACTTGAGATATAAAATTGACTGGTGGTGTTATTATTATAAAGATGATTGTACAAGTTCTTGGTTAAAGACTTGTTTCCCACAGAGATTGGGATAAAGTGAGGTACCTATTCAAGTTCTTTATTAAAAGACTTGTTGCCACTGAGATTGGAATAAAGAGTGTTGTTATTTCACAGGTACTGATAGCATATTATTAGGCATAATGTCTACATTGGACTACTTTATTGAACAAGGGAAAGCCCTTGGGAAGACAGATGAGAAGCTGGAAGATTTTGCTCTTACTCAATACGACAAGGCGCAAAAAGCAGAAGAGAAAAAACAAAAAGAGAAGAGAAAACTTCAAGCTGAAAAAGAATTTGAGGAGAGAAAAATTCAAGCTGAAGATGAAAAGAAAAAAATTCAGCAACAATTTGAGGAGAGAAAACTTCAAGCGGCGACTGAAGAAAAAAAATGCAAATGCAGGTGGAATCTGGAAAACAGAAGCTAGAAGCTGAAAGACAGAAGATGGAACATGAAGAGAAACTCTTAGCTTTGGAGCTGGAGAAATTAAAATTGATGAATATGGGTAATTCTCAAGCATCTTCTGGTAAGACAAAGGAGAATTGTTATAAAGTTAAATTACCCGCTTTCAATGCTGCAAAGGACGACATAACATTTTATCTTGATAGATTTGAACTTACATGTGTATCGCATAAGGTAGATAAAGAGCAGTATGTCGGACTACTGTTGGAAGTACTTACAGGTGAACCGTTAAATACTATAATGGCAATAGAAGAACTTCATAAGACTAACTATGAAGATGTCAGGGCGGCTTTATTAAAAAGATTTAAAGACGATGATTATCGTCTTCGTTTTAAGACCATGTTAGCAGAGACTGGGGTAGAGTTCTCAGACTTTTTTACAAAGATATGTCTTACTTTCACACGGTGGATTGAGCTGTCTAATACCGAAAAAACATATGAAGCACTAGTAGACTTATTACTTAGGGACAAAGTAATGTCATCAGTAAATGAGTCCTTCTTTGCCTTTATACATGAACGTAAACCTAAAAACATAAAAGACATGGCACAATATTGTTGCCAGTATGTCATTGCGCACCCACAACAAACAATTAGCAATTCTAAAGTTAAAGAAGGTTTGCCCGTAGCTTCTGCGGCACCATATGGTCCTAAGTTTCATGCTAAATTTCAAAGTGGTCAACGCAACTTTGATAGAAAAAGTAGTCGTAACTTTGAACAGGATCATTTTGATCCAAATGGTAATAGTTCTTCTTCAAAGAACTGGAGGAGATCTGACAGTTCTCGTTATTTTGGATCAAACAATTATAGAAACTTTCGCAGGGGTAGTCACAATAGAAACTATCCTAGCTATCCAAGGAGAATACAAAATCCTTATGGTAAATATTCTCAGCAAAGGGAAAATGACAGTCATAATTGTAAAAACTGCGGTGCAAACCAAAACAATGATAACAATAGGTCAGATAACAATAACTATAAAAGAAATAATAGTCGTGGTAGAGCGTGACACAATAATAATAGATCATGTCATCATGCTAACTGTTCTCAACAAGAGTCACAAGTAGTTAGCAATGAAGCGAACAATAATAAAAGTACTTCTAGTGCTATCACATGTTCTGCTTTCGATTTTGGGAGAGCATCTCAATGCCCCCAATGCACAACACTATTTGAACCTACTACTATAACTACTTTAAGTTGTGGTCACCCTCTTCCTGCTCTCCCTGCTGCAGCTGCGCATGACGGGAGAGGATCTCTTATCTTACATAAAGGGCTAGTGAATAATAATCCAGTCTCAGTCCTTTTCGATTCTGGATGTACTACTATCGGAGTTAGGCAATCTCTCATTGATAATTCCTGTGCCACGGGAAAAGTGTGACATTTGGTGGCACTCTGGAAAAGTATCCAACTGCTATCATTCACATTGCTACTTCCTTCTTTACGGGAGATGTCCACGCGTGTCTTCTTCCGAATCATATTGCTGATCTTATCATCGGTCGTATTCACGAAGTTAGGGAATGCACTCCGCAGCAGATAGCTGCTTGGTAAGAACAAAATATCCAAGCTGCGAATGCAGTAGTCACAAGAGCTCAAGCTCTTAATATGCCTCAAACTTCATCAACTGAAGCTAATGAAGTGCAAAGCCAAGTTGATCAATTGGTGATTTCGTGTGACACTTTCATAAAACTGCAAGAAGATGATCCGTCTTTTAAAAAATTCTTCATTCTAGCGGAAAAAGGTGATCCAAATCAGAACACAAATCGCAAATCTTGGATTACAATGAAGAATGGTGTACTTGTGCGTATGGTACAAGACTCGTCTACGTCTAGGCATTCACAAATTCTCGTGCCCAAGAGTATGAGAGTCCAAATTCTGCACCATGCTCACGACTCTCAGTGTGCTGAACATATGGGTTTTCTTGCACTAGGTCGAGAGTTCTTGCGGCTTTCTTTTGGCAGTTTGTGAATAAAGACATACGCATTTATTGTCGATCTTGCAAGATATGTCAAGAGGTCAAATCGAGAGGTCCACGACATGCTGCACCTATCCAGGCTGCAGACATACCTATTCGGCCGTTTCAGAAGATGGCTATAGATGTTATTGGTCCTTTTAAGATCAAGTCGGCTAGAGGAAATCAATTTATCCTAACATGCGTTGACATGTGCACACGTTCGCCAGAGGCTATACCTCTTAAGAGCATCTCTACTGCCGATATCGCAGACGCTCTTTGGCTGATATTTTCTCGTCTGGGATTTCCCGGAGAAATATTGTCAGACCATGGCACACAATTAATATCAGACACTATGTCGCAGGTAATGTCTACTCTGAATATTAAAAGGTCTCTGAGTAGTATCTATCACCCTATGTCTAATGGGTTAGTTGAACGTCTGAATAGAACACTCAAAAACTTACTTGGGAAGATAATTGAGGATCATCCTCAGGATTGGGATAGGGTTTTACCCGCGGCCCTCTTTGCATATAGAAAGGTCCCCAACGAACATACAGGATTTTCTCCTTTTGAACTTGTCTTTTGGCGCGCGACCGCGCGGTCATATGTCTTTGCTCCATGATCTTATAACTGCTGATAATATTGACAATGACACACAGTCTTCATATGAGTATGTCATTGCTCTCAGGCAAAAGATTATTGAGGTATGCAAACTAGCAACTTCCTCATACGAATTTGCTAAAGAAAAGGCAAGACAATTTGCGAATAAGAATAGATGCCTACGACAACTTTGTCCTGGCGACAAAACATTTGTTTCGCTTCCTTCCAGGGAAAACAGACTTCTTATTGCATGGAAAGGTCCATATACTATAGTCTCTAGAATTTCCGATGTCGACTATGTTGTCGATATTGACGGAAAGCATAAAACCTTTCATATAAACATGCTTACGGAATTTCATGAGCGACCAAACTATTTGCTACCTATTTTCCATGCGACGGACGATTCTCCAGTCCCACATGGTCATTACTCATCCCTGGATGTTATACAGGATGAGGAAACTACTTTCTCTAATGTTAATCTTCCTCTTCCTATGATTCCACTTCATTCTACGAAATCATGGAAAAACATTACTGTTTCTCGTAACTTATCTGTAGAGGAACAGCGACAAGTCTCTTCTATGTTACAGACATTTCAGGATGTCCTTACTGACATTCCTGGACACATTCATGTCATTGAACATGACATAATACTTACTGACCATAATCCTATTAGGGTTAGACCTTACCCTATTCCTATTCACTTTCAGACACAGGTCGTAAAAGAATTGGATGAAATGATACGATTGGAAATAATCGAACCATCCACTTCAGCATACTCTTCGTCCATGGTTATTGTTCGTAAGAAAGACAAGAACATACGCCTTTGCGTCGATTATCGCAAATTGAACCAAGTTACGAAGTTCGATGCTGAACCCATGCCTTTATTAAAAGAGCTACTTAATAGACTCTCTAATTCTAAATTCTTTACCAAACTCGACTTGTCTAAAGGTTATTTGCAAGTTCCTCTAACTGAACGAGCCAAACCTCTCACTGCTTTCTCAACACCTAGGGGTTTATTTCAATGGAATTTCATGCCTTTCGGCCTTATGAATGCCCCAGCTACTTTCGTACGCATGATGCGTCGAATTCTCTCATATCGTTCAGATGTCATTGCATACTTGGACGATATCTGTCTCTTCAGTGGTTCTTGGGAAGATCACTATTTGGGTTTATACGAATTACTGTCTACTCTACGCGAGCATAATTTGACAGCAAAACCCTCTAAAGCCTATGTTGGGTTTAGTGAAATCTCGTTCCTTGGTCACCGTGTTGGTAATGGTCTCTTGAAGACAGAGGACCACAACATTTCTAAGATACTAAACATTTCTATTCCTAAGACGAAAAAGCAAGTACGCAGTCTCTTAGGTTTGATACAATTCTACGGAAGATTTATTCAGAATCTATCTTCTATTATGGCACCTCTTTCAACCCTATTTGAGAAAGGGTCTCCTAATATGGTGGGCTGGTCCTAAGAATGCCAGTCTTTATTGGACCAGATTAAAACTTTATTTTCAACTCCCCCTATCTTAAGGCTACCTACTACTGATAAGACTTTTGTTCTTCGTAGGGACGCCTCATCCACTGGGATCGGGGCGGCACTAATGCAGGAGTATTCAGAAACTCTGCATCCTGTAATGTATATCTCTAGGAAATTGAACGCGGCAGAAATGAATTACTCGGTTCTAGACCGTGAATTGTTGGTTATGGTATGGTCAATTCTTAAGTTACAAAGATTCCTTCTTGGCGCGCATTTCATTGTGGAAACCGACCAAAAAGCTCTTACAGCTATTCAGAGCAAAAATATGAAGAGCTCGAGATCCACTCAATATGCCATTGCTCTTCAACCGTTTCATTTCACGGTTCGAGCTATCCGTGGTTCGGATAATGTGATGGCAGACATTCTGTCCAGATGCCCACACGATTCCACTTAACTTTGGTGTCCTGGATTTCCTATTACACTTTCAGATTTATAACACTTCTGTACTATAACTATACATCTGCACATCGGTTCTCATTTTATGTGAATTAATGGTATTGTGCTGTGGGATTTTCTTTCTCTGTTACCGTCTTGGGATAACGGAAGAAGGTTTAGTGCTCACAATATAATGGTCAAAATTTCACTCGGCCACAGTTTGTAGTTAGGAATAAATGTTTGATTACAGTGTGTTAGAAAATCTAACAGTTATCAAATAGAATTGTGTTACTGTATTTGTATTTTCTCAGCAAATCGTTGATGTTTTGAGAGAATCTGTACATTTGGCCAACCATGACGTATTGTGAGGTCCATACTTACCCTTCAGATGGTACAGTAGATGTGCACTCTTAGACTAGGATCTGGACTTCATTGTGCATCTACTTAGTTAATTATGTATAAAACATTATGTTAAAAATATATTATTACATGTTAACATGATGTAACACTTTATTGTTAAGGTGATTGTATCTCTATAATGAGGTTTAGTTATATAATGACACCGCTGTTCTTAATAATGTTTCATTGCTAAACTTGCAGATAAAGTACTTCATGTGAGATTAAATGTATGTAACTTTTGCTTGCATTGCCAGCACTGTAGTGTACGTTGGTGGCACCTCCCTGGAATATTTGTATACTTAGAGAAAAACGTCTCTAATATTCTGAGATATATTCTCATCTGACGCTTCATGCGTCGAGTTAGCCTCACATTTGGCGTTATATTTATTTGTGATACTTTTCGTCCGCGCATCATTCGTGCGTTATGAGCCTGTTGAATCTTGCTCTTGGATTCGCAAATATTTTGTAATCAAAGTATTTCCTTTTTAAGTGCTTAAGGAGAAGTCATTTTTGAGTTACTTCCCTTGAAAGTAGTTCCGTCATCTTCGATCGGACTCCGCGGTCGAGTCTAGGCCTACTGCGATTTATTCTTTGGCTGGGTAGGTATAGATTGTTCTTCGCATAGAAAGGTAAAACCACAATTTATTATGAACTTGGGCTTCGCCATCGTTATCGATAAACAGCTGCACAGTGGTACTTGTGAAAAGAATATTTATTCAAAGGAAGACGACATTCCTATGAATCAACACTAGATTGTATGATATTATTCAATCACCTCTATGAGAGAAGCTATGAAGAAATGAGGACATTTAACGAATGACCAATTTTGGTCTGGGTCCTATAGTGAGTGAAACTCACGAGAGAAGAACAGCCATGTTGAAATTCATATACTTTGTATTTATCGAGTGAGAAAAAGGGATGCCTGTACTATCGCTCGATGAACCAAGAGATCACTGCTACATGTGAGAACCCATGTCTGGGATTCCTATATCTTTATGGAAAATATAGATATTGAACGTTACGTGAAGGGATATTCACTAGACGAGGTTAGGTCTAGGAGCCTTCCTATATATTGGTTATGGTCTGACGTGCCCAGTCAGTAAAGCCAGATGATTTACATGATGGAACTCTGAATGCTTATTTACGAATGCTCCATTATGATATTTGCCAAGCATGAATGCTAACTTAAGATGATATTCCTGTGATCAACATTATGCTGTCTATGTCGACATTTGTTCCTGTAACCATACACGTACTGTCCAAGTGTGCGTCCCATTAAATGTTATAAAAAGACCACCGTAGTTCCAGTACTTCTTGAATTCGAACAGTGTGAGTATGAGTGATGTACTACCAACCTGTCAACTCTATCGAATCATTCTACCATTCGCGTTCTGACATTCACATACACACTCATTGTTTACACTCACATTCTTGTCGGAGCCTCATCACGTTCCAGGACAAGATGACCTGTATGACCAAAACTGTGCTGGGTTTAATGAGTTGACAATCGTTACACTTTACTACACCAGTCCCAACATCTACATTTATCAACTGGTGGACATTCACGTCATTTAACAAATAAAGCGTGATTCAACAACTAGTAGCCAGTATGAGTTAACAACTAAACAGAGTTTAACAACTGGTGGCCAGCTTCCTGGGTCAACCTGCACAGTGACCATATTGAGAAGTAAACTACTGAGACCAGACGTTCCTTGGGGTCTGTTACGACACACAAATACATCAACAGTACAACTCTACAGTGATGTCAGCGTGACCTGTCCTGTCGACAGTATGCGGTAACTAGGTCAGCGTTTGTTGACATTTGGTTCGTTGGACATTTGCCATACAACTGACAGTGTTACACAGCAAGCTTGGTTGAAACATAGAACATTACACATCAGGACTGGAGAATATTTGACAGTGTTTGCGAAAGGAAATGTTATTGAACTGAGAAGTCCTACATCGATTGTTATCATTCACATCAACGATGGAGCTTCTATTTCTGTGTTGAATTTAAAATAATTAGACCAGAAGTATTTGTTTAATAAAGTACCACAGTACTGTACTATTAGGCAGTGTAACTGAGCCTTCTTTACAACACATTCTTTCTGCAACACTCTATTTACATCATATTGCCATACTATTTATGCAATTATGTATTTATGTTTAAATATTTATATGTGATATTTGTTTGTATCCAGCGGGTTGTTGTTTTGGTTGGGCGGTGTCACACAGCAGAGTATCCCACGTAATAGAGGGTCTGATGTGTGCGTTTCTATAGGTGCAATTTTCTTGATTGAAAATTTGCTGCGACAGCTGTTGCTATTAGTGTTAGCTGTGAAGACTGTACTCATTGTTGTTTTTGTAATATTCCTCTGTTCTTTAGTTTGTTTTGATTTGTTTGTAATTTGTTGGTCTACCCTATTCTATCTTTCAGTTCTATTCTCAATTTATATTTATATACTGTGGCGTTATTTGTATTTGTTATCCTCTTGCGGTTTATCTTTTATTGTTTTTCCCATTTCATTTATTTCATTTCCGCAAATGTTTTCATGTTCTCCTGTATAACTGTTTTGTTTTGTGCCTGATCGACATACACTATTTAAAATATAGTTGATCATATAAATTGATGTACAAGAATCAACTGATAGTTAATTGCTATTACTAAAGGTACACAGTTGATGATATAAAACACTATTTCTGGTGCACTGCACTTATATTATAGAGTGAACCAGCAACTTATAGCTGTTATTATATAAGGATTTATACAAGACCTTTGTAAGGCTTGTTTCCCACAGTGATTGGGATAGTTAAGTACTATTTTCCACAGGTTAAAAAGTTATCATACAAGGTCTTTGATTAAGACTAAGAAAGTGAATTTATTTACTTTTGCAAATTACTGATCTTATTAGACAAGATGTCTATATTAGATTATTTTATCACACAAGGCAAGGCTCTTGATAAGACTGGTCAGCAATTAGAAGAATGGGCAGTTGCTCAATATGACAAAGCATTAGCTGCTGAAGAAAGAAATGCATTGACTGAGGAGAAAAGATTAGAAGCTGAGGAAAAAAATTTACAAAGAGAGTATGAACAAAAGAAATTGCAGATACAGACTGATGAAAAAAAGATTCCAGATGGAAATGGAAAAAGAGAAAAAAAAGATGAAGCTGCAAAAGAGAGAAAATTTACAAAAGAAAAAAAAAAGGGGCTTCTTAAAAAAAAATTGCCAAGATACAGATACAGACTGATGAAAAAAAGATTCCAGATGGAAAAGAAGAATGAAAAAAGGAAGAGAAGAAAAAACTATTAGAAGCAATAGAAAGCTAAAAAAAAAAATTAGTGAAAAAAAAGTCATTGCTGCAGAAGAGAAAAAAAAAAAACATTAAAAGATGAACAAAATGGTGTCCCGACCATTGTAGAAAATCACAAAAGCCATAAAAAGAAAAAGCAGAAAATTCTGAAAGGTGAGAAAAAAGATTTAAAAAAATTAACAAAGACTATGAACCTTAAAACTTTTTTTCCCCTGAATTACTAAAAGCTGAGTTTTGGGAAGTTTGAACAAAAAATGGTAAAAAAAAAGTTGCACTCATTAGCAAAGAGAAAACAAAATTACAAGCTGAAAGAATGATGAAAAAAAAAATTACTCAGAAGAACAAAAAATGCAAAAAAATAAATTGAAGGAAGAATTACAGAAGCTTAAAACAGGTGCAGAAAAAAAAAAAAAGGTTGATTCCAGAAAAAATAAAAGAGAAAATTTGAAAAAAAAAAAGAAAGAAAAATAGAACAATGGCTTTGGTCATAGGGAACAAATTAAAACCCCCCAAAAAGAAAAAAAAAAATTACTGAAAGGTATTTTTGGAGATTCTAATGGAAAAATTAAAAAAAAGTTAACAAAAAATGCTTTTTCGAAGCCATGAAGAAATTGACCAGAAGTGAAGCTCTCTTTATGAATGAAAAAAGATTTGAAAAAAAAGCTGAAGCAGAAGAGAAAAAAGCAATAAGAGAGCATGAACACAAAAAAGAACTTTTGGCATTTGAGTTAGAAAAGTTAAAGTTAACAAACATAAGTGATGGTAATCAAGCATCTGGTGGTAATGGTAAACCCTTTACTTACAAGGTCAAGGTACCAGCGTTCAACCCCTCCAGTGATGACATAACATTCTGGCTAAATAGATTTGAACGCTCGTGTCGAGCACATAATGTGGACAAATCACAATATGCTAACCAGTTATCAGAAAATCTGAAAGGTGATTCTCTGACTAGTTTAAGTTTGGTTGAAGAGGCTGACAAAGATAACTATGATGTTATTAGGGCAGCCTTATTAAAGAAGTACCAGTTGTCTGAAGAGGGTTATCGGAAGTTGTTTTAGACAATGGTGCCTGAGGCAGGTGTAGAATTCTCAGAATTCATTGCAAGGACACGTCTTACATTTGATCGTTGGATTGAGCTATCCAAAACAGAAAAGACTTATGAAGCCCTTATGGACTTGATACTCAGAGACAAGATTATGTCAAGTATAAATAAACCTTTCCTCGAATTCTTACATGAGCGTAAACCTACGTCTCTAAAAGAAATGGAACAGTATTGTACCCAATACGTCACTGCACATCCGGACGTAGCTATTAGCAACAGTAAGGTTAAAGAAGGTATACCAGTTGCTTCTGCAACACCATACAACCCTAATCACTCTCACAAATTCCAAGGACCTCAAAATAGGTTTAATAAAAAAGGTAACTATTACAGTTATCAGAACCAAGGTAACCAATCATTTCAGGGTTCTTCTTCGAATACCTGGAGAAGAGCTGACAGCCCTCGATTCAGGGGTAGCTGACAGCCCTCGATTCAGGGGTGGTCATAATTACAGGAACTTTCGCAAAGGAAGTCATTCTAGAAACTATCCAAGTTTTCCTTCATGGAGACAACAAGATCATAATTACAGAGATACTCATTATAATGAATATGATGATAGTAACCAAAGGAGCTATGATTCAAACCCGAGTAGAGGTTATAATAGTGGAAACAATGATAAGTACAGAGGCAATAATAACAGAGGTAGAGCACAATTCAAAAAACATAAAGCTCATTACCAGGCGAACTCTGCACAGCAAGAGTCCCACGAAGCCTATAAACAAAATAAAGATAATGATGACTCTAATAATATGGCATGTGCCGCTTTTGATTTTGGGAGAGCATCTCAGTGCCCCCAATGCAAAACATTATTTGAGCCAACCACAGTGTCTACTTTAAGCTGTGGCCATCCTCTTCCCGCTCTTCCTGCGTCAATCGCGCATGATGGGAGAGGTTCTCTTGTCTTACACAAAGGTTTAGTAAATGACAATCCAGTCTCAGTACTTTTTGATTCTGGATGCACAACTATTGGGGTTAGGCAGTCACTCATAGATCCTTCTCATTCTACAGGCAAAGTAGTCAAATGCGTAACATTTGGCGGCACCATAGAGAAATACTCTACCGCTATCATTAGGATTGCTACTCCTTTCTTCACAGGAGATGTACACGCATGTCTTTTGCCGAATCCGATCGCTGATCTTATCATCGGTCGCATTCACGGAGTCAAAGAATGCACTCCGGAGCAAATTTCCGTTTGGGAAAATCAAAATATGCAATCTGCTAATGCAGTAGTCACTAGAGCTCAAGCTCTCAATATGCCTGAAACTTCATCTGTTGAAGATAATGAAGTGCATAACCAAGATGATCCCTTGGTAATTTCTCGTGACTCGTTTATAAAACAACAAGAAGAAGATCCGACTCTTAAGAAATTCTTCACTCTTGTAACGAAAGGTGATCCGAATAAAGATTCAAGTCATTCTCAGATTCTTGTACCCAAGAATTTGAGAGTTAAGATCTTACAACATGCACACGACTCTCAGTGTGCTGGTCACATGGGTTTTTCCCGTACAAAGTCAAGAGTTCTTGCGGCTTTCTTTTGGCCTTTTGTGAACAAGGACATACGGATCTATTGTCGATCCTGTAAAGTATGTCAAGAAGTCAAATCCAAAGGTCCTCGTCATGCTGCGCCTATTCAGGCTGCAGATATTCCTATTCGTCCATTCCAGAAAATGGCGATAGACATCATTGGTCCATTCAAGATCAAATCTGCTAGAGGACATCAATTTATCTTAACGTGTGTAGACATGTGCACACGTTGGCCAGAGGCTATCCCTCTAAAGAGCATTACTACCGCTGACATTGCAGATGCTCTTTGGCTTATATTTTCTCGGCTGGGATTCCCCGGAGAAATATTATCAGATCATGGCACCCAACTGATATCGGATACCATGTCTCAAGTAATGTCTACTCTACAGATAGAGAGATCTTTGAGTAGCATCTATCATCCTATGTCCAATGGGATGGTCGAGCGACTAAATAGAACACTTAAGAACTTATTAGGGAAGATAACTGAGGATCATCCTCAAGATTGGGATAGGGTTTTACCCGCGGCCCTCTTCGCGTACAGAGAGGTCCCCAATGAACATACAGGGTTTTCTCCCTTTGAACTTGTCTTTGGCGCGCGACCGCGCGGCCCAATGTCTTTGCTGCATGATCTTATAACAGCTGACAATATTGACGATGACACAAAATCTTCTTACGAGTATGTCATCGCGCTGAGACAAAAGATTATCGAAGCATGCAAATTGGCAACGTCCTCTTCTGAATTTGCTAAGCAGAAGGCAAGACAATTTGCTAATAAGAAGAGAACTTTACGACAACTTTGTCCTGGTGACAAAGCATTTGTTTTGCTACCTTGTCGTGAAAATAGACTCCTTATTAGTTGGAAAGGTCCGTACGATATAATATCGAAAATTTCAGATGTTGACTACATCGTCGATATCAACGGGAAGCATAAAACCTTCCACATCAATATGCTTACGGAGTTCCATGAACGTCCTGACTATCTACAGCCTATTTTCCAGGCAACGGACGATTCTCATGTCAAACATGGTCATTACTCATCACTGTCTGTAATACAGGATGAGGAAACAAGTTTTTCGGATGTTAATCTTCCGCTTCCAATGATCCCACTTCATTCTAGTGAATCATGGAAAGACGTTACTGTTTCTCCTGATTTGTCTCTAGGAGAACAGCGACAAGTTTCGTCTATGTTACAAACATTTCAGGATGTCCTCACTGACATCCCTGGACAAACTCATGTCATTGAGCATGACATTGTTCTAACTGAACATACTCCAATTAGGGTTAGACCTTATCCTATCCCTATACATTTCCAAACACAGGTTGAAAAGGAATTGGATGAAATGATAGATTTACAAATAATCGAACCATCCACTTCTGCATATTCTTCGCCGATGGTTATTGTTCGAAAAAAAGACAATAACATACGTCTTTGCGTTGACTATCGCAAATTGAATCAAGTTACGAAGTTCGATGCTGAACCTATGCCTTTACTAGAAGAGTTACTTACTCGTCTTTCTAAATCGCATTTTTTCACTAAACTTGATTTGTCTAAAGGATATTGGCAAGTTCCATTATCCGAACACGTAAAACCTCTTACCGCTTTCTCTACTCCCAGAGGCCTTTTCCAATGGAATTTTATGCCTTTCGGCCTTATGAACGCACCAGCTACATTTGTACGCATGATGCGTCGAATCCTATCGTATCGGTCAGATGTCATTGCTTATCTAGACGACATCTGTCTTTTCAGCGATACTTGGGAAGATCACTATTCAGGGTTAGTTGAATTATTATCAACTCTGCGTGAGTATAACCTGACAGCAAAACCATCTAAAGCTTGTATTGGCTTTAGCGAAATTGCTTTCTTAGGCCATCGAGTAGGTCACGGTTTCTTGAAGACAGAAGACCATAATATCACTAAGATACTTAACATCTCTATCCCTAGGACTAAAAAGCAAGTGCGAAGTCTTTTAGGTCTCATACAATTTTATGGACGTTTCATTCCGAATCTGTCCTCTATCATAGCACCTCTCTCTACACTATTAAAGAAAGGGTCGCCTAACATGGTTCACTGGTCTCATGAATGCCAATCTTCACTAGAGAAGATCAAAACTATGTTTTCATCACCACCTATTTTAGTGTTACCTACAACAGATAAGACATTTGTTCTTCGTAGTGACGCTTCATCCACTGGGATTGGAGCGGCACTAATGCAAGAGTACTCTGGAACTCTGCATCCTGTAATGTATATATCCAGAAAACTTAATGCTGCAGAAAGGAATTACTCGGTTTTAGACCGTGAATTATTGGCAATGGTTTGGTCAATTCTCAAACTCCAAAGATTCCTTCTGGGCGCGCATTTCGTAGTGGAAACTGACCAAAAAGCTCTTACGGCTATCCAAAGTAAGAACTTGAAGAGCTCGAGATCAACTCGATACGCAATCGCTCTTCAACCTTTTCATTTCTCGGTACGAGCTATCCGTGGTTCAGAAAATGTGATGGCGGACATTCTGTCCAGATGCCCACATGATGCCACTTAACTGTTAAATATTGGATCTTTTTAATATGTATAACTTTACAACAGTTATTTTTTGTTTCTTTACTAAGATACACATTTGTAATTTAATAATAGAATGATGGTATCGCTACTTAGCGGTTTATTGATGTTTATTCACCGCTGTTCTTTGATGATTGTTTCTTCATAAATCATAAAATTAAGATTATAGTGTGAATTTTTGGTATGCATTGTATAATTACCAGAATTGTATTATACGTACATCACACCTTCCTGGAAACATTTATTCGTAGAGAAACAATTTCTCTCAGATTTTGAGATATATTCTCACCGGTCATATTAGGAATTATAGTTATTCCTGATATTTTCATCTGCGCAGTATTCTTGCGTTGTGAGCCTATTCTACGTGCTCCTAGATGTATTTTAAAAAAAAATTTTATTTTTTTTTTCCCGGGAGGTGTGGTAAGACTGTAAAGGGCAATTTTTACTATCTTGCAATATAATACATTTATATACTTATTATGTTCGCAAATATTTTGTAATCAAAGTATTTCCTTTTTAAGTGCTTAAGGAGAAGTCATTTTTGAGTTACTTCCCTTGAAAGTAGTTCCGTCATCTTCGATCGGACTCCGCGGTCGAGTCTAGGCCTAGTGCGATTTATTCTTTGGCTGGGTAGGTATAGATTGTTCTTGCTTCAGTATATCTATGGCCTGAATTTATACGTAGTGTTTGTATGAGTAGGACGAGTCTGTCTTATATATGGATATCTTTACATTTCTAAGTCGAACTATGTTGGTTGTCGCTAGAAAAGGTCAAAGGCTATGCAACGGAAGTATCGCTAGCAAGGGGTGTGATTCATGGCTGTCATCCTGGCTGGATGTCGAATTTTGTTGTAGCCGGCCTATCGCCAAAAAAATGATCTATAAGTCAATGGGGAAAAGTGATAGTCATTTAGACATGTTGTATGTACTTTACCCCAGTGTTTATTCTCTTTTGCCAAGGAATGGCAAAGTAATATTTCGCATAGAAAGGTAAAACCACAATTTATTATGAACTTGGGCTTCGCCATCGTTATCGATAAACAGCTGCACAGTGGTACTTGTGAAAAGAATATTTATTCAAAGGAAGACGACATTCCTATGTATCAACACTAGATTGTATGATATTATTCAATCACCTCTATGAGAGAAGCTATGAAGAAATGAGGACATTTAACGAATGACCAATTTTGGTCTGGGTCCTATAGTGAGTGAAACTCACGAGAGAAGAACAGCCATGTTGAAATTCATATACTTTGTATTTATCGAGTGAGAAAAAGGGATGCCTGTACTATCGCTCGATGAACCAAGAGATCACTGCTACATGTGAGAACCCATGTCTGGGATTCCTATATCTTTATGGAAAATATATATATTGAACTTACGTGAAGGGATATTCACTAGACGAGGTTAGGTCTAGGAGCCTTCCTATATATTGGTTATGGTCTGACGTGCCCAGTCAGTAAAGCCAGATGATTTACATGATGGAACTCTGAATGCTTATTTACGAATGCTCCATTATGATATTTGCCAAGCATGAATGCTAACTTAAGATGATATTCCTGTGATCAACATTATGCTGTCTATGTCGACATTTGTTCCTGTAACCATACACGTACTGTCCAAGTGTGCGTCCCATTAAATGTTATAAAAAGACCACCGTAGTTCCAGTACTTCTTGAATTCGAACAGTGTGAGTATGAGTGATGTACTACCAACCTGTCAACTCTATCGAATCATGCTACCATTCGCGTTCTGACATTCACATACACACTCATTGTTTACACTCACATTCTTGTCGGAGCCTCATCACGTTCCAGGACAAGATAACCTGTATGACCAAAACTGTGCTGGGTTTAATGAGTTGACAATCGTTACACTTTACTACACCAGTCCCAACATCTACATTTATCAACTGGTGGACATTCACGTCATTTAACAAATAAAGCGTGATTCAACAACTAGTAGCCAGTATGAGTTAACAACTAAACAGAGTTTAACAACGTCCTTTTTTTGGCGTCTCTGTTTTGGCTTTATGCCTGGGGAATAAAGTCCTCTGTGTGTGAGTCCAAGTTGTCTACAAGATATTTTCCCCATGATATTTCTATGCGTCTAGGAGACGAGTGTGTTTACTAGTGTTTTTCTGAAAGGGATGAAAGGTAAATTGACATTTTATTCATTTCCCTTTGTAACCAGAATCACGTATTTATGCAGACATACCTGCTTAGGGTCTGTGTATGCCCCATGATCATTATATCACATTTGGTTAGGGTCTGACCCCCAAAGAGCCTTTACACATTCGCGTCCATCTTCTTGTTTGATGTATACTCGCCCACTTATCACGTCAACCACACATTCTTTTGATCACTACACATCTAGGAGAGCTTGAACGTTTGAGAGTGAGTCTTAATTACACCCTGTCAGGGCCTCAACTGTTGTTGACCTAAATTCACTACAACAGTGTACTACCAGGTTGACCTGACTCCCTACTCACATCTTCAACACTGATACATGCATGGCGTCCAATACGATACCTTCAACACAACTTGACATGCAAAAGTTGTGGTCCTTCAACAGTGACATGACCAGTGTGATTGAAACAGTGTGGACCGCAACAATATATATATATATATATATATATATATATATATATATATATATATATATATATATATATATATATATATATATATATATATATATATACGTTCAGAAAATGCGTTCAGAAAGTAATACACCACATCGTTTTTCTCAGCTAATAATGAAGATAGAAGCATGACATTTTGCACACTTCAAATATGGCATGTGCCAATTTAGTGCACCAAATTGCACAGCAACCGGCCAAATAATACGGCTGCCCTAAACCGTTGAAATGGAGCGTGTTAGCAACATGCGTTATAAGCAGCGAATTGTGATAAAATTTCTCGTTGCAGAGAAGGAAACTGTTGTGAACATTCACAAGCGTCTACAAGGGGATTGACATAAGTCTTGGGCCTGACCATGAAGGAGTCACATTAGGAAGATGAAACTTGGCACATTTAAAGTTCCTCATATTTGGACTGAATGTGTGAAGTACGCGTTTGTTTCTTTAATGGGTTTCCCGCTATGGTGCACGGTGCAATGTACCCTATTGACCGAATCTGGTGCTACAAAGATTTGACAAAACAATGGAACAGAAGGAGGCCAGAGTTGTGATAAAATTTCTGATGTTTCAGGGAAAAACACCCATAGAAATACACACGGAGATGGAACCAGTGTTTCGTGATTCTTGTCCTTCATATACTTCGGTAAAAAACTGGTGTCAACTGTTTAAGTGCGGCCGCTCAAATGTTACTGATCTGCCAAGATCTGGTAGACCAGCCTCAGAGTGCAACGATGAAAATGCAACAAGAATGAAGAAAATCATTGACAAGGATCGAAAAATGACAATTGTAGAGATAGCTAGTAGAGTAAAACCAAATGAAAGAACGGTTTATAGAATTTTACACAACAGACTGAACCTGAGAAAAGTGTGTGCACGCTGGGTTCCGCGACTGTTCACACGTGAACAGAAGCAAACGAAGGTAAATTGCTGTCAACAGTTGCTCAAAAAGTGTCAGTGAAAAATTTTTTTGGAGACCATGGTGATTATAGATGAAACTTGGGTACACCATTATGACCCCGAATCCGAAATTTCCAGCATGCAATGGAAAACCCCGGGCTCCCCACCAGCTGTCAAGCCGAGGGCGCAGAAATCTGCAGGAAAAGTGATGCTGACTTTTTGGGACGGCAAAGGTGTCCTTTTGAAAGATTATCTGCCTCGCGGCAACACAGTTAATGAACAGTACTATGCAGATCTTCTCACAAAACTAAGAAAGGTTGTGACCAGGAAACGAGGGATAACGCGCACTCAAAATCTTCCTTTGCTTCAAGACAACGCGCCATCTCACAAAGCACGGCTTGTGCAGCTAGCAGCCAACGATTTGAATATTGAAATTCTTCCACACCCACCATATTCTCCAGATTTGGCTCCATCAGACTTTTTTCTATTCCCAAATCTTAAAAAACAGCTAAAAGGAAATCATTTTGACAGCGATGAAGAGGTTATACTGGCATGTGATTACTGGTTTAGTTTGAAAAATAGGGTGTTCTACTCCCAAGGTCTTTTCAAGGTCAAGCAGAGATGGCAGAAGTGTGTCAATTCAGACGGTGGCTATATTGAAAAGGAGTAAACACTATACAAAATTTTAGCTCTCTGTGACATGTCCTTCATGGTCAGGCCCAAGACTTTTATGTAATCTGTATGGACGTTTTGCAGTCGACAGGAGTACAGTCAGTCTCTGGGTTCAGAGAATCAAAGAATCAGGAAGCGGAGATACGGAGGTACGGAGCTGCTTGATCGGCCGCGCTGAGGACGTCCTGCCACAGCCACCAACGCAGAAATGTTGAAATGCCCTGATGGCATTATTCTTACTGATAGGCGAATCACTACTAAACAATTGGCCTTACAGCTGTCAGTCAGCATTGGTAGTGCAAATGCAGTTATAAAAACTCTCGGATTTTCTAAGGTTTGCGCAATATGGGTTCCTTGAAGTCTCACAAATGACCACCGATTGCAAAGGAAAGCAATTTCTTCTGAATTGTTGGAGCGTTTCAATGCTGATGGAGAGAACTTTTTGGCTAAGATCGTTACAGGTGACGAAACCTGGGCACATCATTTTGAACCTGAGACAAAAAGACAGTCAATGGAGTGGCATCATCCGCAATCACCACGAAGAAAGAAATTCAAGACAATTCCTTCAGCTGGAAAGATCATTATCACTGTCTTTTTGACATTGAAGGTGTGATTCTTGTGGACGTTAAGCCAAGAGGAGAGACAATTAATTCGCAAGCTTACATTAAGACATTGAAAAAACTCAACGTTTTCACAGAGTTCGGCCGCACAAGAATCCAACAGACCTGCTTCTCCTTCACGACAATGCGCTACCTCACACAAGTCTGGCAACACGGGAAGCAATCACCAAATTGGGTTGGACTGTACTACCCCATCCACCTTATTTTCATCTGTTTGGTCCACTTAAAGATGCACTACGTGGGACAAGGTTTGAAGATGATGAAGGAGTGATTCATGCAGCGAAGAAATGGCTACATGATCAAGACAAAATCTGGTACGGGCTAGGAATACATGCACTTGTTTCGCGCTGGCATAAAGTCGTACAGGTTGATGGGTATTATGTTGAATAATACGGATGTTTACATGATATATCCATGTATATTGTGTATACATTTCTTTCTTTTTGAATAAACAGCTCCTGAGAAAAACGATGTGGTGCATTACTTTCTGAACGCCCCTCGTATATATATAGGCAAGAACAGCCTTCTTTAGCTTAAACAACATCTGGAAGTCCTCCCAATACAGCACAAGCACAAAATTAAGATTATATCAGAGCTGTGTGCTTTCTGTGCTTCTCTATGGTGCGGAATGCTGGAGAGTTACAGAGAAGGAAATGTCGAAATTGTTCTCTTTTCACACAACATGCTTAAGAAAAATTCACCGAATCTTTTGGCCGAATACTATCACTAACCAAGATCTGCTTACTCGTAGCAAGCAAGAGGACATGCACACCATCATAGCTGGCAGACGCTGGAGCTGGGTTGGCTATGTCCTCAGAAGAGACCCCGATGCCATCACAAGAACAGCTATGCTTTGGACCCCTGAAGGAAAACGAAAGAGAGGCCGACCAAAAACAACCTGGCGGAGGAATGTAGAGGCTGAGATGCAAAGAATGAACCAGAGTTGGGGCACTGTACGAAGGA